>JAKSZT010054030.1:9569730-9657621 GCA_026826555.1 Tolypeutes matacus
GAGATAGAGATAGAGATAGAGATAGAGATAGAGATAGAGATAGAGATGAGAGAGAGAGAGAGAGAGAGAGAAGAGAGAAAGGGGAGAGAAAGAGGGAGGGAGGAAAGGAAGGAAGGAAGGGAGGGAGGGAGAGAGGGAGGAAGGGAGGGAGGGAAATCTCTTTCTCCTCCTTACTTCTACAAATGGTTGTGATTAATGATTACACTTCATTAAAAAAAAAAGACAAATCTTTTCATTGCATACGTAGGTATAGGCAGAGTAGTACTAGGAAGTATGACAGTAACAACATTTTTGCTCAAGTAACTGGCATAAAATTCATACACAAAAGCAGATTTAAGTCTAAGTTGACGTGGTGGGGAAAGTATAATTGAAAATGCCTATAACTTTACAGTTTTTACCTGGTAGGCAACTCCTATTCTTTAGTCTTAGATTCAGTCCAGATGTGCATGCTCTGTACTTTTGAAACAACATGGAGGAAACTAAAAATTGCAACATATATAAGAAATTTGAAATAAAGGACAAGTCTTCTTAGTTTTGACCTGACTGTATTAGTACTCCTTATGTGTTTATCCAAGCTTGGCATTAACAAAGTAATATTAAGATAACCCCTACAACTATTTTATACACATATTTTGCCTCACTGTGTTCAGGCAGTTTTGATCATCTTCTCTCAAACATGTTTTATTTACTTGTACTATTCTTGCTACTTATCTATATGATTTCCCCTGAATTTCCAGTTTACTAAGTAGGATTGATATATTGGCTTGGAATGGCATACTCCAACATCTGAGATTCTTTTAGTCATCAATATGGAAATAGATTGACTTCTGGGACTTCATTCTAAGTCCCTTCTTCATGATAAAAATCAGGCAATATGAATTGTGTGCATTTCAATTCATAAAAAATGAGAGTATATTAAGTTCATGCAATTCAAGTATCATTTATTTGTTTCCTCCTACATGCTTTTTAAAGTTTTTGACTCTCATTTGACTCTTTTCCTATGGTACTAGATAGGAAAGAATTAAGAGAAAATAAAATTTAAATGCAATTTCTCATTTCTGTGAAAGATAATTTTAGTGTGTTACCAGGGAACTTTGAGGTTTGGATTTCTTTCTGAGAGGAATGGAGAAAAGATATGGACTGAATGAAAAGTTAATTTTTCTTTTTTTTCAAGTGCTTCTATTATTTTAATAAAAGTATGACTTTTCTTATTACCATATACTTTAAAATACCAATTTTAAAAATCACTTCTCTATTTGGACACACATAATTTTTCCATAGATTTTTTTCAGCATGTTATTTAAGATTTTTTCCACACTTTGGGTGCCTAGCTTTCTTTCCCTCTAATGGGTATGACTATTCATCTTTCACATCTATTGAAGTAGTATACAATCATAATGGGCCATTCTTCTTTATATTGTATAATGCTAATTTTAAATGCAAATACAAGAATATTTAATTCATTTGCAGAATAACTGACATTATTCAATTTGTATTTTGTAGCTGGTACATGCATATGTCTTTTTTCTTACCAGAACTGTGAAAACAATTCACAAAACTATCTCAATTGTTTTTGTTTTTGTTTTTTTCCCATTTCATTTCTTGATATACACACATTCTACTAATACTTTCTACTTTGGCTTACTAATGTCTACATCCTCAAGCCAGATCTCTAGATTATAAACAGATCAACTACCCAGTATATGTGCCAGAGGACTTTCATACATAACATGACCCAAGTCGTCTCACCTTTATCAAACATACTTTTCTTTTCACAGTCCATAGCTCGGTGCTTAATTTGCTAGAGCAAGAAGTGTGGGCATGATCTTTTGACTCCCCCTTCTTTCTTATAATCAACTTCTAATCATTTTCCAAACCCTTTTCATTCTACTTTCTTAATATTTTTCAATTCTAAACACTCTGTTCCTGTTTTTCTAGAAACATTATCATGCCTCCCTTATTCTTAAGACCCTATGGTGGAGCAGGTGGAGCCCAGTGGTGAGTGCCTGCTTTGAATGTATGAGGTCTTGGGTTCTATTCCTCCTAAAACAAACAAACAAACAAACAAAAAAACATCTATGGTTCCTATTTTTTTAAGGTAAATGTCCAAACTTCTTTTTTTCTTAATAAACTATTTTATTTTTTAAAGATACTTAGATTACATAAATGTTATTTTTAAAAATATGGAGGATTCTCATATGCCTTGCAACATATAACTACCCCTCCCACACTTTCCCACATTAACAACATTCTTCATCATTATTGTACATTTGATTAACATTTGATTAACACATTTTGGAGTATTGTCACTAAGCATGGATTATAGTTTACATTGTAGTTTACACTCTTTCCCACACAATTTTGTGAATTTTTACAAGATATACCATGGCCTGTATCTGTCTTTGCAATGCCATTCAGGAAGATTCCCAAATCCTGAAAATCCCCCATATTATACCTATTTTTCCCTCTCCCTCCCTCCAGAAGCTCTAGTGGCACTTCCACATCTGTAACAGAAGTTCTTCCATTGCTATAATCACAATAACTCTATAGTAGAATAACAGTAAGTCTTCTTTAGTCCATCATTCATTCCCCAATCCTGAGGATTCTGGGATGGTGATGCCTACTCCGCTTCCATTTGAGAGGGGGCTTCGATCCCATGAGGCAGATGGATGGGACTATCCTGCTTGCAATTGCAGGCTCTCTTTGTTTCTTGGAAAGGTCATTGTCCATCATCATCTCCTTGTTAATTGTCCTGTGTGATTCCAATGAACTGGAGACTAGGTGTTTGCAACTCTGTGAACTTCTTATTGTACTTTCTAAAGTCCTTTGCTTCCTGCTGAATTTCCCAATCTTATCTCTTACTACTCTTCCTCACTCACTTTCAAAGCTTTAGCTATCCCAATTAATGTCTACTTCTTGAAAGTGTAATTATTTTTTCCCTCTATTTCTTCTTTCATTCCTTTCTCCTTCCCTTCTCCTTTCTGCAATTAGGTACTATATATAAAGCTATTCCATTTTCCTTAAATATATTTCCTTCACCTTCTTCTATCATGAGTGTTATGATGAAGAGAGCAGATGGGCTGTGCTGTAGTAGGTTTCCTTAAGTAAGAGACAAAATAAGAGGGACTCATGATTCCTCTCCTTCTGGCTGATTCCCTCTTAATCTTGTTGGTATCAGTTTGTCTCAGACTCAAGGAAATCTACCACAGCAGAACTACTTTCTTCATTATACCATGTTCTGTATTGTTTCACATATATCTTTTCATCTGGAATCCCAGGGATGTGTTCATTTCTGGAAAGACTTGGCCTATTGTATGCAAAATTTATTTTCTAGCACCTAACATTGCATCTGACATGCTATAAGTTTTCAGTAAAATCTATTGAATGAATGACGGTATTTTGTGCACTTTTCTTTCTAATGGAATACTTAGAGATGGTACTTCAGAGATTACTAGCTAGATATAATTTAAAACTTTTAGAGTTTCTATTAATTTAGATACTGGTTGGTCTACCTTTTCTCCTGAATTGGTTGCATGGGCTTTTGGACAACTCTGCTATTCAAAATATTTTAGTTGTGTTTCTTAACATGTTTGGAGTATTGATTTCTCAGAAGCCTGTTTTCAGGATGAATGAACACCTATTACACTTCCATAATTTGGCAAATACATATATTTGATGTTTTACTTTATAATTTAATCCTTATCTTTTAACCTAGCAATATAATTTTTTTTTTCTGTTGGAAAAGACCCTAGAAATCATATTTGAAAAATTGCAATAACAATTTTCTTCTCCTTCACTCTATTTATATTATCAAAGGAACAAGTATATAAAGTTTTTCAAATGTACAATGGAAAAATTGGCAATACATTTTAATAATAACATAATAAAAAATCTAGCTTAGATCTTTTATTTTTGTAAAATAGAAGTTTTGAAGGAGTTCAAAGTTTGATTTTTATCCAAAATCAAATTTTCCAATTAGCAATTTAAATAAAGTATAATTAGAGGTGGGAGAATATATAAATTAAAAGGAGAACTTTTAAAAGAAGGTTTTCTTTTTCAACAATTTAAATCTTTATAATTTATTCCCTGAATTTAAACAGAATTTAAGGACTTATTTAAGAGTGTGACCAACTTTAATACTTATTTCCTGGAATTTTAAATGAGACATAATTTAACTTATTATTCAATTTAACTTTATACCAAATTAAATTCCAGTTTCTTTACTCTGACTTCACAAGTTCTAGGGCAAATAGCCTAAATCTTATGAATAACTTGACTTGCATTCATAATTCATATAATTTCAGCAGCTTGTAAATTTTAATTTACTTCTCTATGAGGTGTTCTCTACAATGTAGTTCAAAATATGCATGAATTAATAGGGATTCATTAACATCTATATAATTTCTTTAAGAGACAAAATGTTCTTTTCCTTTGATTGTCTTTTATTAAAACAGCAGAATAGCAGTTTTTAACAACATGTAATATTTTGTTAAAATTTAGTCATCAAAAACATGCTAGACAAAATCGTAATGTACAGTCTTGTCTCATCAATCTGATCATCTTAACTAGGTTTTGCTCCTTTTTTCAAAAGTTTTTCACACTTTACCCTTTCAAGAAAAAAAAGTCTCTGACAAACGATAGTGTTCTCTACCCATGAGTAGCATTCATAGCCTCTTGGGTAGGCCAACAAGATTTCCAGTCATTTTTCTTCTTCATAAATGAAAAAGGATAAACGCTTTTCTTTTTGGAACCAAAGCCACCGAACCACAACTCCTTTCATCCTTCTTTTTTGCCATCATCTACCAATCTATGGTCCTTCATTCATAAAGTCATTGAGATCCCAAATCATTTTCCTCCTACTTTCTTCATTCCACACTCACTCCAGTTACCATCCTGGGTCATTCAGCATCTAATAACTAACAGCTTAATTGCACTTTACTTTCAATTCTCAATTCCAAAGTCACTTTAATCACCATTTTCCTTTGTTGTTTCATAGGCCATTTCTTTACTAACAACTGCAGAAATTCTGAAATATTAATCCACTGTATACCACATTATTATTAGTATTAATAATAATGCATTAATTTTGTTAGCATTATTTTTAGCATTCTAGCCCTTTTATAACCTCTGTTCATGCTTTACTTATCAGTGAATTACTCACCATACTACTTAATATAAACTATAGGGGATTACCCCCCAAATCTCATTAATTGCTTGTTCTGAATCTATAGACCACAATCTGTAACTATACACACACTTTCCTGCTTTTCCAAACCTTATCTTGAGAAGGGCATTATTCTCTTCTTTATTCAATGCTTTGGATTCTATTTTATCCCATTCTTTAGGACTTTGGAAATTAACTATCTCTTTTTCTTGTGGTTCCATCTTACTTGGATTTCTTCCTTTCCAATCTATATGTGTCTTGTTTAATTTTCTTGCCTTATTGCAATAGCTAGAATTTTCAATAGTATATTGAATAAGAGTGGCATGAGAGGACACCCTTGTTTTATTTCCAATCTTGGGAAGCAAGCATTCAGCATTTTACCACTAAGTATGATGTTAGCTGTAGACTTGTAGATGCTCTTTGCCATTGAGGAAGCCCCCTTCTATTCCTAGCTTTATGAGAGTTTTTAATCATGAATATGTGTCAATGTCCTTTGTAATTTATACTGTTACAGAGAAGGAAACATTATGGTCAAATATCTTAGGTGATAAAAATATCTTCATATCACTGTGGGGAAACTCCATGTGTTATATCCTTCAGCCTCATTTCTTGATTGATATCAAGGGACATAAAAGAGTTTAAGAAATCTTTTCTCAAGACAGTAGCCTGTAGCTCTTGTTATGCCACCAAATTTTATGTCAAATGTCAGAAATTAAACATTAATTCATTCTTTCTCACTGTGTTCCTTTTGTAATGATGCCATTGTAATACTTGACATTAATGCCTTGAGCTAAATGGAGAAAAGCAAAAGAGAAAAGGACAATCACATTTTCCAAAGTACTAATCTAATCCTTTAACATTCAAATAGCTGTTCCATATAGCTTAATTTTGTGCTTAATGATGGAAGACTACATAGATTTAAGATCTTTCTTAAAATTCTATGATATTTGGTTTTCAACCAGGCATTGGAGGGAACTGGTCCCCTGACACTATGAATTGCTTTCTCTGTGACTCATTTCTAGCACATCTCAGGATGCAAGGAAAAAAAAATGCCTGAATTATTTCTGGAAATTTCCTGCTGATACAGTGATTAGAAAAACATGCTTCCCTGAATAAGTATCCTCACTTTTCTTTTCAGGGAGACTTTTTGGAAAATTTACGAAAGGCCAAGTAAAAATCTTTAAAATCCAGTTTTTCTATTGGGTGAATACATTTTATAATTACAGTCTATGACTAAAACCAATCCATAAATATTTTCAGTTATTAAAATAGCTGAAGAAAATAATAAGGAATTTAATATTTTGAAAAGTTAATTCTTTTCTTTCTCCCCTTAAAATTATAAAAATGTAGTGGGTCAGTGATTGGAAGGACTATAGAGATCATCTAGTTCAGCAGTCAGCAAACTAAAGCTTGTGAGCTGGTCATTTGTTTTTGTAAATAAAATTTTCTGGATCACAGACATGCTTATTCATTTACGTATCGGCTCTGGTTGTTTTCTTGCTACAGTGGCACAGTAGAGACAGAGGTGACATGGCCCACAAAAATGAAAATAGTTATGATCTGGCCTTTTCACATAAAATGTTTGTCCTTGAGATTGTTGAAACCTTTGACTTTTAAGATGAGAATTGACAGTAAATTGATTTTCAAATCACACTACTAGTGAATTCTTGAACTTAACATACAATGCAAAGTATCCCTATTTTTGTCTCGGTTTTTAGTGCAGTCCCATTCACACTATCTGGCTTCTGAGTGTTGAAGGGATGTACAGAAATTGTTTGAACTTTGTTTATATCGCGGCTGCTGTTTTACACCGCCCAGATTCCCCTTCAGAAATAAAAGACTTATTTTCCCAGTTTTAGGAAGCTCAGCCAGCAGGAAATCATCATCTATCACACACTTAAAGAGCATGAACTGGGAAAAGCTTCCTTGGCCACAGCCACGACTGCGTCGCAGGTGGCCAGCATGCCATAAGGAGGGTGTGTGAGGGCTTGGACTCCTCATCCAAATTCAGGGCAACTCTAGAGGCTTTTCTGTCCACTAAGGAGGCTTCCAATGAGGGAGCATCACAGCTCAATTTCTCTCCCTGCCTAATCTTCTTTCCTCCCTGCCTCTTCCTTTCCACAGGTACTGCTCTCAAGAACATGGAACAATCTTTAATAAGCCTCCTGCAGGCCAATTTCTGTCTCATTTTCTGCTTCCCAGGGAACCTATCTTGGGCGAGTTGCCATTAACAAAATAAAGACTAAAAGCATTTCCATATCAGTGTCTGAGGATTGATTGCCAAATCATTAATTAAAAACGTGTTTAGTAAGTAAAACACCTATTTAATAAAATGCTACCTTTCATAAAGGTATGTTTTTCTTGTTTCTTTGTAGAATTCTTTCATTTGTTGATTTTTGTGGAGTCTTTTTTTTTAATGCTAACGGATGCAATTATACTTTCAGGAGGTGAGTTCTAGGATGCTGCAAGTTATTGAAAAACCCCTCTACCCTTGCACTGATAAACAAAGAAGATGTCTTGGCCCCTTTGAAGTATCATGCAGTTAACAATGAGGTGATTACTACAAAGTGAGGGTAGATCAGTGTAATGATGAGGGAAAGAGTCCAATAACATCCAACTGCCCATTAGCACATAATGTCTCCTTTAGATCATTTCTAGCTCTTTTCTGTTTTAAAACTTAACCATAAATAGAGAAAAATTGATGATTAGCTTAAATTTTATTTAAATTATGGTTTTATTTAGAAATTAATGTTTATTGCAGTCACCTTAAAGTATTTAGGCTATTGAAGTATTCAATAGGAATGGAAAGGCTCTTGGGAGTATAGAAAAGGATATAATTTTTATTTCTGCTACCTTCTGACATTTTTAGTGGCTTATGCCAAGTGAATAGCTTTACAAAGTGAAACTAAACCACTAAAAGTGAATGGGGATACATATACAGAAATACTTAAGTGGGCCTGTCAGAGATAGCTTGACCAAGTATTATAAATATGTGGCATGTTCTGTAAATATGTGGTACTCAATCAAAAGCCATTTAAACCTTGAAAGGACCAGAAACATAATAAAGTTGACTGGGACTATTTCCATTTTACTTAAATTCTTAAAATGCTTTATTGTTTTTTTTTCCAGATATGGATCTTCAACTTCTAAATTCACATTTAAGTATTAGCTTTCAAATGTGTCATCAAAATGAGTGCCAAAGGCACAAACAAAAACAGGTCTGCTATTTAGTATTTAGATTTCTGTTCTGACTCATACAATTTACACTGAAAGCTTCCTGGTAAATCACTACCATTTCATCCTATCACAGATAGGTGGAAATCCAGTACAATTTCCTGATTGAATTTAAATTATGGCTCTTATATACAGAAGCAATGATCTTAGAAAACTAACATCTTTATGAAATGCACAGGCAGAATGGGTTGTCAAAGCTCCAGGTTGTGAAACCATTTGTTAACGTTTTTTAAAAGTTTTAATGGAATATCTCTATTCCAAATCAGAAAGACAAACTCAGAGACAAGTCATTGATATTTTGTTGAGACAAATGTAGTCTTGTTTGGAGGTTGCTATTTCAACTGATCAGGAAGTGATTTAATTTTATTTTTTTTTAATGTATGAAGTTTCAGGGAACATCTCAGAGAAAGTTAAATCTGCCGTGATAACTGCTACCAGATGATTAGGCAAACATTATTAGAATAGCTAATGTAAAGACAACAAGTAGACTGATTTCAGGCATGAGTTACTATGAAAATGAAAACTATCCTGTTGAAGATGCTCACAAATTTTTAACACAAATCTAATTATTTAAGTGGTTGGCAAGCAACCTTGAGATTCTTAACCAATTTATTTTCAAATCCAGGTGTTTAGCTTTTCTAAACTAAAGTCTTAGGGGGAAAATGGCTTCAGTGCAGTGTTTCTCAAAGTATGGTTTCTGTGAAACACCTACATCTGGTGCTTCTGTGTAGTTGGCTAAAAATGCAGATTATTGGGCTGGGCTTCAGTTTCCAGAATAAGAAGCTCTGAAAATGTGACCTTGTAAAAGTGTATTTCTTAGGGATTAGTCTATTTGTAATTACCTGTTCTCAGTAATGTGTGCTGTGACCTGGTGTAAATGGCAGTGGAACTGGAGGGGGAGTTGTGGGCTCCATTACTGACCTGGGTTTCTAACTGCAGGATGTGAGCTCCAGATGTGCTGGGGACAATGCACAGGGAGATGGCTGAGTGCCCAGCACTCAGCCCTGGTGTCACTTCGGGGAACAAGTGATCTCGACCTTCCTCTTCCTAACAGGTAGGAAAACACACCACCTGAAAAGGCATAAATGGATGCTTTTTACTCCTGTTTCTAACCTTAGTGATATCCAGTTGATTTAGTTTATGGTGGACACTCAGCATGTTTTGAATGGGATGAATTCATTCTGGTCTCTTCTTGGCCACAGACACAATTAGTAAGTGTGGCAGTTTGGCATTGTTTATGAATTCCAAAAATAGACACTGGATTATGTTTTTAAACTGGTCTGTACTTGGGTGTGATTAAATTATGATTAGGACTTTGATTGGGCTATGTCCAATCAACTCTCTTCTCTGCCGTTCTCTCCATGGCAGAGAGAGAGTTAAAGTTTTGATGCAGAGACTGGGTAAGTAAAGACACAGAAAAGGAGGTTGCAAGGGAGTTTTGAGCTAGAGCCCAGGAAGTAAGCACACAGAGGAGCAGAGCAGCTGAGCCTGGAAAGAATCGAGCCCCAAGGAGAGACACAGAGCTGGTAGCCTGATAGTCTACAGCTGGCCTTGTGGAGAGGGCAAGGCAGCTAAGCCCAGAGAGAAACAAGCCCCAGGAAGAGAAGAGCCAGGAAGCCTGAACTCTTGGCAGCCATTGGCAGCCATCTTGCTCTAACACCTGAGGGAAGTAACTTATGCTTTATGGCCTGATAACTGTAAGCTTCTACCCCCAAAAACATACTCTTTATAAAAGCCAACAGATTTCTGATATTTTGCATCAGCACCCCTTTAACTAACTAAATATAGTAAGACATTCACTTCTCTGAACTTCAAATCCTCATTTCTAGTACGATATTGATAATAATAGCTGTCCTCAGGGATTGTTTGTCCCAAACTGAAATAAGATGCTAGACGGGAACTTTCTCTGGAAAATAAACACCTTCATAAAATTCTAAGACTGAAAGATTAGAAATGTGTATGCATATTTCTTCTTTTCTTATGTGTAGATATTTATATTTTGATAACAGAAACAGAGCCAGATTTCTCACTAACATAGAATTAATCAATAAGGTGGGTAATAGTGATTAGAGAAAATATTATTTTTATGGCACTCAATCTTTTTTAAAATTTAGTCTGTAAATATTAAATATTCTTATTTTATTTTTATTGAGCAGTTCACATGAAAAATTCATACAAACTATGTAGTGGTCAGATTTTCCAATACAATTTGGATACTGTTCCCTCTCCATATTTAACTGCATTTATCTATCTGATTTTTCATTCAAATACTGTTGTATTCTAACTCTTCCATGAGTTCAAATTTTAAAGAAAGAATTTCCTACTTGAATCCCCACTTAGGTGTCTTATATAAATATAAATCTTTGGACCATTTATTGTTCCCTCCCAACCCCTCTAAATACCTTCTCCCTCCTTATTCTTCCTCATGATTTGAGCTATATTCCATTGTATGGATGAACGAGTTTACTTTCCATTTACAAGATGAAGGTTGCTGCAGTTGCTCCTGGTTTTGGGAAATTATGAAAAAACAACAACACAGTGAACATTTCAAGGACTGTTTTTTTTTTTTTTTTTTTTGTGAACCTTAATTATTTCTAAAAGAAAAGAAGAGAAACTCTCTCCTAGAAGAAATGTAAGACCACATCAACTGCCTGCAGTATACTGTGCAAATTTCAACTATGATCATGCATTCATTTTTTAAATTAACTTTTTTTTTTTTTTTTTTTTTTTGCATTTTCAAAATTTCTTTATATATTTGCCACAGTATAGAAAATATATTATTCAGTGAGCCCTTTGTGAGAAGAGAGGAGCTCTTTCAGATAGAATAGTGATTAACAGCATAGACAGGAGCCAGGCAGCTTGGATGGAAATGTATTTCGACTGCTTCTTAATGTTTTGACCTGCAGTGGGTTCCTTAACCTCCCTACAGCTTCACTTGATACATTTTTTTTTTTTTTTTTATTATGGGTAAAAATCAAAATTCTCACAATACATACAAACATTTGTAAAATGATATATAAATATATATGCATATATGTGTATTTGCTTACAAAAATGTTATTTTTTATATATATATATACATATATTTTAAGAGGTGCCTAGATTATCTAAAATATTATACGGAACCCACTCGGATTCCCATGTTGCCCACCTCCCACACCTCCCACCACATCCAACACAAACATCTCCCATAGTGTGGCCCACCAACCTCAATGAACTTACACCTCCTGGAGCCTTGCCACCAACCATAGACCACAGTTCACACTGTAGACCACACTCTCTCCCACTCAGTTCTGAGTGGTGTGTGCTGATTTAAAATGGCCTACATCCATTGCCACAACAGTACTCAGGACAACCTCCAACTCCCAAAGAAGCCACTGTATTTCAACTGCTCATCCCCTCCCTACCCAAAAAACTGTCAAGTGGCCACTGGCTCCACCTCATTGTTATAATTTCTTGCATTGCAAGAATCACCATATGTGAGCAAGAGAATACCATCAAGTCCACTCTAGTCCATAGTTCTTCCCCCAATCCAGAGGCAACTGGGATGGTGATGTCCACTCCAACTCCAAGTGAGAGAGGGCTTATATCCCATGGATATGGTGGGTGGGATGATCCTGCCTGCAGATGCAGGCCCTCTCCATTCCCTGGGATGGCCATTTCCCATCGTTGTCTCCTCACCAGGTGACTTGGATGAGTCCATTGAGCTGTAGGGTAGGAGTTGCAGCTCCACCTAGATTTCATGCACACCTGGCACATAGGTAGGTGGGAGGCTCTAGTCTCTGGAAGTATACCTAAGAAACTCCAGCATCACATGTAGGTTTGAATAGAAGGGACTGGTGAACCATGTGCAGGGAGGACTTATTTGAGTCTAATTCTGTCACTCTCAGGAGCACAGATTACAAAATAGAACCCACTGATAAGGCATCAGTCTCTGGGGCTATCCCCCCTTATATAAGACCAGGGTGTCTCCGGAGCTCTCAGGAACCCCACTGAGTGGGGTGATAGGCACTTAGATGTTCTATGAGCTCCTACTGAGGTGTGCGTAAGAGTTACCTCTGGGATGACCTCCCGACTCTCTTTGAAGTCTCTTAGCCACTTGAACTCATTTGTCTTTACCATTTCCCCCTTTTATTCAAGGTCTTTTTCCAGTTGTGTTGCCAGTTGGCACTTGGGAAAAGTTTTCAATTAGCAATAATCGTGCCTCGGATAAACCTCATTGGCTACGATACTGCCACTGCAAAAAGCTGCCAGTTGGCACTTGGTATTAATCCCTCGTTGCCAGGGAGGCTCATCCCTGGGAGTCATGTCCCACGTTGGGGGGAAGGTAATGCAATCATATGCTGAGTTTGGCTTAGAGAGAGGCCACATTTGAGCAACAAGGAGGCTCTCAGGTGGCAACCCTTAGGCACCCCGCAACTTTTAAAAAGGCCAATAACTTAGGTCAATACATGGTCTAGGAAGTTTCCTTCTTCCTCTCCAGTCTTATCACTTTTCTTCACAGCTTTGCTATACCTCAGCCTTCTTTCAGTTCTCTAAATTTTGAAAATAGCTTCATGCAGGTAAATCAATGTACTTGGAAACTTACTCTCTGTTCCTGCTCCTTCCATTTCATCTGCCTCATTTCTATGCACCTTTCACATCTCAACTTAAATATTACTATTTGCAGGTAGCTTCCCTTCCTTGATCCTTTAGCCAAGTCAAGGCTCTTGGCCACATACTCTCACTGCTCCTTTGACATCTCCTTTAAGACAATCATGTTTTCTTTAGGAAACTTAATGTTATAGTAGGAAAATCCAACTCAAGAAAAAAAAACAGAATTTAGATTACCTTATAATACATTAGGACAAGGTTGGGATCTAATTGATGTATGGCTGCATTCATAAATTAGTTTCCAGTACATGACTTCTGTTTTGTTGTCCTCATTCTCAGGGTTCACACTGTAGTCTCCAGCAGTCCCAAGGTCAAATCGAATGGTAATGAGGAATACTTCTTTTCACACACCCAGTGAAAATGTCATTTTTATGAATTGACTGTAATTGTGTTAAATGCTCACCTCAATTTTAATCAGTGAAACCAGAGAGAAGCAATGCTCTGGGAGGCCCACCTAAAAGCCAGTGCTTAGGACAGTTCCAAGAAGAACTAGCGGACTTGCATGTGAAGAAATACCATGAATGGAAATCCTATGGTTTGGCTAAGCACGTGGGTACTCCTATAGGTGACTCAGAGAATATTTAACATTATTCTTAGGTCCACAATGTTACGTAGAGATCCCATTCATTCAGCTAAGCAGAATATTCAGTAGTTGTTTCAGGGAAATGGCAAAAGAAATCAGGAACTATAAAAGCATGAAGGCTTTATATCCCAGCAAATTTTTTTAAAGGATGAATCAGCAATGGTAAGCTAGGATAGGGACTGGAAGAAGGCTTGTACATCTCCAACAAAATCTGGAACACCTAGGAGAAAGTTTTTATTGCAAAATAAAAGCAAATTTTACCTCACACAGCATGTTGATTCCAGCAGAACTTAGTAAATTCTTAATGGAGTTTTGTTATTTATTCCATTGTAAACAATAAATAAACTCAAACCTCCCAGAAAAAAAATTTAGAAAGAAGTCCAATCATTGAATTCTTGTGAAAAAAATTTATAGTTATCTACAACTTAATATATTTACAGGATTGAAGAGGGGGATTTTTTACAATTATTTGCCCCTTCAAATGGTTATGCTTCTTACTAAGTTCTAAGTGGGTTATTAAATTTACTGTTTCACAGAAATCCTAAGATTACTTTAAAAGAAAAAAATAAGCAAAGGCTCAAAATGCAGGCAATTCTTATAAAGCTCTTATGAATCTTTCACCTGTCAGGATCACAGTTATAGATTAATAAAAGATGGTTTCCCTGTGACTGATAATTATTTACATATTCAGTGTCTCAGTGTCTGTAGTAACTGAATAAAAACAACTGGTCTTGAGGAAGCATGTTTAAAGAGTTTCACATGACTAAACACAGACGAATTTAGAAGTTGGCTTGATGTAGCCTCCAAGAAAACTCTGTTTGGCTTCTTTATTCCTATCTAAGTTGTAGTGGGCAGGTGATTCCAAGTATGCTTGGGGTATTTGGGCAAGAAAATCAAGATGTCTGTATTAGTTTGCCACAGTTGCTGTAACAAAGTATCACATCCTAGTTGTCTTAGACAACAAGCATTTATTATGTCACAATTTTGGAGACTTGAAATGTGCAATCAAGATGTCAGCAGGACCAAACTTCCTCTGAAGTCTGTAAAGATCCACTGGTGGCTTGCCAGAAATCCATGGTTTAAGTCAATTTCTGTCTCTGTCACAGGGCCATCTCTGCCTCCACGTCTGCCTCAGTTGTCTTTACATCTGTCCACATTTCCTGTCCTGTCATATTGGATTAAGTCCCACCATGTTCCAGTTTGACCTCATCTTAACTAATGACATCTTCAAAGGTCCTATTTAAAATAAATTCACATTCACAAGACCGGGGGTTAGGACTTGAACTTGTCTTTTTGAGGGACATGATTCAATCCATAACAATGCCCAAAGAGGCTGGTGTGTTGCAGTCATCCCTACACATCTTATAGTCAACCTGTTGAGCATGTAAGTATGCAAAAGAAGCCCATATGTCCACAATAGACTGTACAATGATTATATATCCAGAGATCTCTGTGGTTTTGGAAAGGTCCGTTTGAGTAGAGTACTCATTTTTTTTCCAAAATGCTATGTGTGTCTGACACAACTGTGTATTTAGAGAAGTGAATCTGTCTTGGGTATTAATATGACTATAATGGCACATTTGTCTTGACCAATTTTGGTGTTGGCCATACTACTGAATTTGTTACTTCCATGACTCTCCTTCTCATAAGCTCGAATCAAGGACTCATCTTCTAGCTGGCAATGTGACACAAGGCAAAAGTGGTGGTGGTTCTTTCTGGGATTCAGGCTCTCAATGCTCCAGCAGGACCTCTGCCTTAGATGGTCAGCCTGTTAGAGAAACATCCCCAGCCCCATGAGATGAAAGGTCAATTACCATCTATCATAGCTCTACCCTACCTCTTTTAACTCTAATACACATACCCAGTATTCCCATAAAGGACGACAGCCTTCAAACCCACCTTTGAGTATATTCTCTCCATTCCAAGACTGACATCATCTCAAAACACTTTTATACAAGAATGAGGGCTTCCAAACAGCTGTGACTTAAATAGCTACCATCCTGCTTTCACAGCTGTAAGTATTGAGGGCATGTCTGAGGCAAAAAAAAAAAAAAACAAAACTGATTTATCAAGGTGAAGCACAGACACCAAAGTCAGAAAGTCTGGGCTTCAGCATGGACTTTACCAGTTAAAGGCTGTCTGAACTTGATCCAGCCTCTTAACTTCTTTGAACTTTCTGGATAATAATAACACCTGATGATGGGGTTGTGAGGATATACTCAGTCTCTGTTCAAAAAGCATAGTTCCTAGGGACTGGATGTAGCTCAAGTGGTTGAGTGTCTGCTTCCCATGTAGGAGGTCCTGGGTTTAATACCTCATATCTCCTTAATATATATACAGTTCCTGTAATTCAGCAAATAAAAAATTTTTAAGGTAGCTATTATATTATTCTTGTTTCTCTAAATTTCAATCGTCTGTGATTTTCATGGAAAGTTATGTTTGCATTGGCTGGCTAGACAATTTTGTGAGGCAGAATTCTAAGATGGCCTTCAAGATTCCTTCTTCTACTGCACATATCCTGTAAAATCCCTTCCTTTTGTGTGTTAATGGGAATAGTGAACATTATAGAATTTTGCATCCATGGTTATATTACCTTAGATGGCAAAGAGATTTTGCAGATATAATTAATATCCTTAATCAGTTGACTTTGAGTTAACCAAATAGGAGATTATCCTGGACTGAGCTAATCAGGTGAGTTCTTTAAAGCCACTTCCCAATCAGGAAGATTCCAAATCAGATAAACAAGATCTTGTTAGCATGAAAGGAAGCCAACGGCTATGTTTTGGTGAGGGATACATGGCAAGGAATGACAGTCTCCTTCAGGACCTGAGGATCCCAGCCCTACAGATGGAAGGAACTGAATTCTGCCATCAACCAGTGATTGATTTTAGCCTAGTGAAACCCTGAGGAAGGTGCCAGCTAACTGATATCAAGACTTTTCATCCCCAGAAACAAAGAGATAATGAATAGGTGTTGTCTAAGCCACTCAGTTGTGGTAATTTGTTATCTGACAATAGAAAAACATTATACAAACGATAATGTAAAAATCATGCTCAGTTGAATTTTATCTGCATATATATATATAAAATGATCTCAATACAAATAATACCCAAATCTTTTGATTTTAGTTGGAGAAAGATATAAAAAGAAAAAATTATCCTATATATAATGAGGAGGCAAAATTTCTACTGTTTCCTAAAATAATTATCAAGATTCAGCTAACCACTAAGGTACATATATGTTGCTATTTCAAAAAGAAAAAATATGTTTTGTTATGCAATATCAACATCACAAGATAGTTCCTACTGATTTTACAAGGTCAAATAAACATTAAGAACTGATTTGCAGCTGTTATAAAGAAGAGCATTTACAAGCATTTAGCTAGTTGACTATTGCTTTATTGCTTAGGACATGAAGAGGAAAGTGATTTAAAATGGAGTATTTTGGTCCTGTTTATGATCCTTTTCTTATATGGAAGAGAGAAGTCATCAGTATATCTGTTCTTTTAGTTAAATCTTAGAGGCTTTACTGAAAATCGAAGAGCAATAAAAACCAGATAGTAGTTTTACCTGAGAAATGTTTATCTTACCTCTACTTCTCAGGTTGTGTAGACATATATGGATATAAAATAACAAAGGGCAGTACTGAATGGTCTCAATTCATTTAAAAGGTGGCACCCCTGGGAGAAAAGATAGCTGTATATCCAATCACCTTCATGATTTCCACCCATTTGTTTAATTGACCATTCTCATCAAATTCTTATTTAAATATCAAGGAAATATAAATATTAGGAGACACTTGCATCAGCAATTCAGGACAGGACAAGCAAACATGCACAGTACAGAAAACTTCAAGATATTTATTTCAGAGTATAATGACCGAAATATAATTGAGAGACTGAATTGAAGGAAGCATGGGCTTGATTTGTGATTTTTGAAAAATAAACATTAGAGGGGTATATGCAAACTCTATATCCAAAATATCCTTATTATCACAGAATCTAAGAATAGCTAAACAATGTGCCATGGGCTAGTGAGGGTGGGACAAATTTCAATGCAGGGAATAATTTTAGAAAACACGATAAACCATGTTTGCAGATATGCCGCTTGTGCTTGGTGGAAGCAAGGTGTTAAGTAATTGGCTTCTCCATAACCCCTGGTACCAATGGGCCCTGCTGAAGAAGGAAGTCACGTCCCAGATAACTGTGCATTCTCCCAACAAACAGGAACAAAGCTTTTAGTAGCAAAGCACTGAAGGTTCTGGCCACAAACTCCCTTATTAAAACATATAAACCAATAAAAAGTAGGATATAACATATTAGCAAACGTATTCCAAAAAGTTAGTAAAAGAATAAGCCAAAGTGATCAATTAAGTTTTACCCTAAGAATTCCAAATTATAGGGGATTTTTTAGATGTAATTAATCAGCAAAAGGGAGAAAGAAGGTCTCCAGAACAGTTTAGATTCACCAGTGGCAAGACTGTAACTAGTAAAACTGGGATACGTACCCACAGCAGTGGTGGTACCGGGTTTTAAATTTTCACCTGTGAAATAAAACAGAAACCGTAGGGAGAGAAATCTCACTGGTCACATGGCCAATGCTCCAAATCTTTGCCTCAGCTTCAGCACAACAGCCAAATGGATAATGAAAATATATATGAAAAATGTATTTTGGATGCTTATGTGAAAAATGCCAAGTTTTGGTGAATTAAAAAAAAAATTCCTTTGGGTAGATATACATGTAATATCTGATAACAGAGTCTTTCAAAAGGACACTGTTTTATGAAAGGTTTTGGTCTATACCATCCTGGTCTCTTATCACCCATATCCTGGGCCCATTTAAAATTACATGATTGTAAAATTCTAGACACTGTCAAGAAAGGAAGGGGACAGGGAAGTGTTTAATGCCAGAGACAATCAACAAATGCCTGCTAAAAATATTACATATTGATTTTCTTATGAATTTAACTTGATGTGCTGCAAATCTATACTATATTTCCTTTACCTGGGTAATTTTGATGAAAAATAATCAACCTTATATTCCACAAGAAACTCTATTCAGATAACACAAAATATATATTGAAAAAATGAAGAAAATTAAGTACACGTTCAACTTGAATTTGAAAATAAATACCTTCTAAACCAAGAAAGAAAAACTAAAAGAAAGGAAAAAAGTTGCTTATGGAGACCAAAATTAGATGATAGCCTTAATGAGAACAACATATAAAACTGACTCGAAAGTATGGAAAAACACAATTATGGAAATAATCATAGATTTTTAAAAAATTATCAAACAATCCCAAATAAAAAGACACAGCCATGATTTTCTGTAAGTAGAATCATCAAATTAATAGATCATTTAAAGACTACATATCCAGGAGAACACAATATGGTTATAGCTGCAGACTCCTACAATAAAACAAAACCCCAAACCTATTGTCATAGTGACGAAATTTTATTCACGTTCTTTGCATAAGCACTCTTAGCTTAGGTATTGATTTGGAATGGTGATGGCATGGAAAGCTAAATTTTATTTACATTGTGGTAAGTTTAGAATCATCTGGACATTTAATTAGTCTCTTCTTACAAACACTCAGTCACTTGTGGATAAAATGCTTTCTGTTCATGTCTGCTTCCCTCCCCTTCCTCTCCAAATCTTTGACTAGGTGCATAGAGATAAGGCTTTAGTTTATGTGCCCCACAATCACCGAGAGGGCTGGAGGTTTGCGTATTAAAATGGCGCTTTCTCTGCTGGCTGGCTGGACCCTGCTCTGAGTTTCTTGGTATAAGCTCCTCCTTGACGGTCAGCTCCGGAAGTAAGACTAACAATATCTGGTTGGGGGCAGGTGGATAATATCCTGGAGTCCTTGACCCTGGCCATTTAGCTCTGTCTCAAAGTCCCCACCAGTCACACACATTCTTATTTTTAGCTACTTGTTTCTGCTGCTTCACTTGCTTTCTCAAAACTTACGTGCCTCCTTTCTGGCCACACGAAAATTTCTGGTGGCCCTTTTCCAAATTCCCAGCACACAGGGTTCCATACCAGCTTCTTTGTGACCTTCTGCCTTCTGCTGATGCTGTTGTACCTTGTGCCTTGGGGACAAGCAACAGGCTCTGACTCTCTCCTGGAGGCCTGAGAAGTGCCAATAGCCCCCAAAGCATTGTGCCTCCTATCTCTTTAACCTACTTAAGTCTCCCTTTTCCTCCCACAATCCAGTGAGACCAAAAGGACCTGGCTTTCCACAAATCCTTTGAGTCTGGAAAGGACATCCTGGATGTAACACTTAATATTCATTTTAGCCAGGGCTGTCACTTTTTATGCCAAAGGAACGAATAATGGATTTCAGAAAATCCTTTTTCTCTGGACTACTCTCTGCTTTCAGAAATAAGGTCTTGCTAAAGAGGTCATGAAAGTCAGCTTTAAGACTTCAAAGCTGATCGATGGGCTCTTTCTTCTAGGAAATAAGTAAAGATTTCAGAACATATAGATTTTCTGTGGAGATTAAATGATATAAAGCAGGCCAAGCCCTCAGCACAATGCTTATCATATAAAGATCATTCGACGCATGCTGACTGCTCTGATTGCTGTGGTAATTCCCCTGTCATCAAGGGAGAAATCCCCAATCATTTCTTTAAAATGGATTTCTCTGTTCAGGGAATGTCTTTGAATATTATTCTAGATTTGGACTTCCTCAGGAAGGCTTCGTTCAATCATGTCTCTCAGACCCTCCCTCTTTCTCCTCTTTTAATCCCTCCCCAGATTCCAGTTATTCCCCTTGCAAATTCCCCCTGCTTTAATGTCCACTTTTTCTATCACTCTCCTTGTCTGAACCTTTACAAGCAGTTCACTCCTTTGTCTTTTTTTTGTATGAATTTGATTTCTTTCCTCCTGTCCTCAGTTCTAACTTCGCCTGTAAGATGAAATCCTTCTCCTGATTCAAGGAATAAATAAAGAAAAGTCATTTTCATCCTTTACCTCTTATTATGTTACCAGTATCTCCATCCCCTTCCCCCAACACTTTTAAAGTTAAAATATTTTTCCTTTGGCTTAAAATATCTCATGGTCCTTCCATCTGTTTTTCCATGGTTTCTATCAGCAATATGATTGCCAAATTCAAAGGATTCTGAGTGATAGATTTCTTTCTGATGTACTTTGCCTTTGCATTTGCAATGTTTCTTCTTAGATAAGGCTATGAAGAACTTGAATACCCCAAGGTCAAGCTCCACAAGTCATCATTTAGTCTTTTCTTTTACATTTTTGATAACCCCAATTGACTTACTCTCAGAATTCAGGGCTTACAAAGGCATACACGATAAAGCATGAGAACAGGAGTTTCTAAAAATGATCCAGATAATAAATATGAATTACTCCTGCCAGATGAACCTATTCAATATTGAATATTCAAGTACCTCTAAAACAAAACTGAAATTCCATCATCACAAGACACTTGTCTATGATAAGATAAATTTTTCCACATCCAAGGAATAAATCTTCTGCCTTGATAATGCCTTTGTTACAACTTGAACTTGTTTCCAGTATGGAAGTAGAAGAACTCCTGGGTGTATGTGACAGTGGGTACATGAAGTGGGTAAAACCAGAGGAAAAAATAAGTGCATTATCCTGGAGCATCAATTTATTATATAGTAAGTCATGTAAAACAGATCTTAAAAAAATATTAAAACAAATCATATTATGGAGTCAATTTAAAAATAAACCTGGGAAGCGGTTGTGGCTCAAGCGACTGAGCTCCTGCCTACCTCATGGGAGGTCCCAAGTTTGGTTCCTAGTGCCTCCTGGAAAAGATGAGTAAGACAGCTAGCTGGCGTGATGGGCAGGTGTGGTAAGCTGACACAACAAGGTGGCGCAACAAGGAGACACAAAGAGGAAAGACAATGAGAGACACAACAAAGCAGGGAGTTGAGGTGGCTCAAGCGATTGAGTGCCTCTCTCCCACTTGGGAGGTACCAGGTTCAGTTCCCAGTGCCTCCTAAAGAGAAGATGAGCAGACACAGAGCGCACACAGTGAATGGACACAGAGAGCAGACAGTGAGAGCAAAACAATGGGGGGGGGTAAATAAATAAAAATAAATGTAAAAAAAATAATAATAAACTTGAGGGTTTTAAGGCAAAATGTAAAAAATGAAAGAGATTTCCCCCTTCACTTTGGGCCACTGTGGGCCTCACTTTAAGATTACTCAGAGGTTTATATTATGTAGCCTGCTGAAGGAGTTCAATTAAAGACCATGACTACTGACAGAAAGTAGGCCGCCTTGGCATGTGTGGGACAGGCGTCTCTAGTCTCAAGACACTAAAATAAGAGCTAGTACCAGCCTGATGGAGAAGCATTCTATGCTTCAAGGAGTGTATCTGGTATATGTCAGATAACGATTAACAAGGTCTGTTACGTGCAGGAATGTAAGGAGAACTGAACCATTAACCCTAAAGACTTGCTGACTTTAGTAACGTGTAGCCTGTCACGTATCTATTGCCTTTGCACACGCGCACACGTATTTTCTTTGTTTTAAAGTTAAATAAAAACCAGGATGTTTTATGCAGTGGCACTCTCCTCCCCTTGGATGGAGCGTCCCCTGACCCCGGTTATTTCTTTCTCATCTTTTCATCCACGGCATCGTTTTCACGGACCTAGTTCCAGATCATCAACAGCCTGCCCTAATAATTAAAGTGTTGAGTGAACTTAGGTGGGAATTTATTGTTTAAAAACACTAGTGAGTTAAGAAGTCAGAGGAATGATTTTAGATTTCCCTACAATTAATTAAAATGAGGCTTAATATTTAATAGATTTAGAATAAACTTTGTAAACCAGAGAAAATTTAAACCTCTTCTCTCCTTTTCTGTGCTTGATTTGGCCTTGTTTCTTCAAGCAGAATATTCCTTGAAAAGCCATATATTTGTAAAAATGGATTTTACGTAGTTCCTTTCAATTCTAATAACTTTAAGAAGCTTCCCCCTTAATTATGGGAGAATATTTGCCCACGGTCAGCTATAGCCACCAGGTACGCAAGGTTATATATTAGGACACAAGAAGAGTGTTGTTTTTCTGTTTGTTATGTGCCATCTAGTTATTTTCACATTTTTTGAAATTCTGTATTGCTTATTTGGAATTTCAAAAAAAGAGAAAAGCCTCCTAAAGGTAACATCAGAGATCTTTCTTCTTATCCTTTTATGGGTTGCCATGGTGACCTTGCTAAAAGGGATCTGAACAGAGAGTAATGGACCACATTTCCCATCTATGGTCTTAAAGGGAAGAAATTTGGACAGAACCTGAACTCCAAGGTAAGGATATGTGTGGTCAATAGGGTTCTTTTAAATTCTGAGGCTCAATCGCCCTGTGTATTCTCTCTCTCTCTCTCTCTTTCTGTCTCTTAATTTGTTAAGTTGTAGGTTTACAGAAAAAAAAAGCATGCAGAAAATACAGAGTTCTCCACACAATCCTTCCTCACAGTTTCACTATTAATTACATTTTCCATCAGTGAGTTTCCTTTGTTGCAATGATTAATAACATTATTATAATTATACTATTAACCATAGTCCATTGTTTGCATTAGAGTCCATTCTTTGTGTTTTATACTTCTATAGTTTATGAAAAGCTTTATTCTGGTAACATATATACGACCTAACATTTCCCATTTAGACTTCCTTCTGCCATTTTGCTATTTTGTCTTTGTCAGTCATATATGTTTTTTGACTCTTGATTCCTCTGTTAATGCCTATTTTCATATTTATTCAATTCTTTATTGTACCATTTGGATTCCTTTCTCTTTTCCTTTTGAATATATTATTCATACATTTTCTTTGTGTCTACCTCAGGGTTAAAATTTAATATACTCAATCTGTAGCAATCACATTTTATTTTATGCCAACTTAACTTAAATAGCATATACATATGCCATGTGTATGTCCTTCCACAAAACCCCTTTTTGTTGTACTTGACAAATTATATCTTTTTCTGTTATATTCCAAAACCATAGATTTATAATTACTGTTTACGATTTTGTCAATTTTGAACCTATAAGAAGTAAGAAGTGGAATTACATACCCCCAAAATACAATATAATAGCACTGGCCTTTTTAATTACCCATATGGTTACCTTTACCAGAGGCCATTATCTTATAACTTGTTCTCTACGTTGGAAGTTTTCTACCTATTCATATTTATAGTCAGTTCTTATGGCTTTCTATATTTGAGTAGAATTTTTTTTTCTTTCAGAAGCCAGACAAATTTTATCATGATTACTTCCTGGAGACCAGAAAACTGAACCTCTTTTCTGGTTGGAAAAAATTCATCTCCAAAGAGATCAACATAAGCAAAATTGTATCATGTATATTGTGAGAGATCTGACATTTTTGAACATTTGCAGCTGTGTGAAAGCTTTCATTTACCAAGAACGTGTCCTTTCAAGAGTTCCATTTTAGCCATTTTCTAAACATTTGCTTTGTCCGTTTGCTTAACATATTATTAGTAATACTTTAAAGTTCTGTCTTGCGTGAAATTCATTTTTGTGAATTTGTTTTGGTTCTTTGAATATTCAAATCTTTGGTTTATAGCCAATATTATCTAATAAGAGACAATGGACATGTACATAGACATAGTGATTAATTGCCATGGAGATAAGCATATCACCATAGCAACTTGTATCATATTTGTGACAAATGCTGAGGTGGGGAGAGCAGGAAGATATTGTGTGTATGTGCATGTATGTATTTGCATGTACGTGTGTTTTGAATTTTCAAAGGCAAAAGAAGAATCATTTGTCTTCACCTAATTAGTGACTATCTTACAAATTAGTTGAAGAAACTGATTGACAGCCTTCAGGGCAATTGTGGTGTTTTCTTCTGTGTCTAAAACATACTCATTTTGTGTATATGGTAAACATTGGTTCTTCTCTTGCTTATAATAGCCTGGTATTTCTAAGTTCATAAATCTTAAATACATTTCAATTATTTTCACAGTGGGTCAGCTTAATTACTTAATTAAAAAATACAAAACAGCAAGACACACAGAGCACTGGAAGGTACAAAGAGATAACTGAGATAGAAGAGAGTCAGGGTCCATGATAGAGGTAGACAGAGACTGAACATTGTTCAAACATCCCATTTTTCTCTTATTTTATTGGTCAGAGAATTAATTTTATAAAGAAACCCAAGAGCGGTACAGTATATTATTATCCATAATCACTAAATCCTTCCATTCTCTGTAAGAAGATTTGACTATTCATCCCTTCCCATTGCCAAAGGATTTCACAGCTGAGAAATGGACATCCACTACCATTATGATTTTGGACTAAGTCTCAAGATCTGTTTATGTCAATAGAACGTAAGAGGAGTTCACCCACAACATGCGTGAATAGGAGCTTTCAGAGACATTGTGATTATCTGCCAGCTCTTTTGCTCTCTTTTCCATTACATAAAAATGACATGTCTCAAATAGGAGCTGTTACTTTAATTCTGAATCTGGGAGAGGATATGTGTAACGGAGTAGCTACAACTGATTTGCAGGTCACCATTATGTAAGGTCATTGTAAGCCACTGACTTTTTTTTTGTTACCCTTGCACATCTAATACCCCAATTAAAATGCACATTTTAAAATCTAATCATCTCTCATTTATTTTTCCTTCTTTGATTTTTCCGAGTCATTATTTTCCCATTCTTTATGTGCTTTCAGTAGAACTGACTCTACCCCAACTCTTTGGCTTATGCTGTATCAATCAGAGTATTGCTCCAACATGGCCACAAGCAACTGTTGGAAGAAAAGCATCACATTACTGAACTTGGGAGAGTATAAGCTGGTCCAGCTGCAGCAACTTTCATCCATGAGGGGACAGTCTAACTGCAAAGGGCTCTTGGATTAAGTAATGTCTGAAGCCACTCTCTATCAGTAATGTGAACCAAGCCTATCTTACCGCTTAAATCTGTTTTGCTGGATATGGTAAACATATCTGTTTTGTCTCTTTGCTATAGAAAATCAGATTACCAATGAAAATTATGTTTTCCGCAACTTTTTATTTTTTACCTAAGAGTTTTGGTTAAAACATGTATGCTGCAAAGTGGCACATAATGATTACTGAGTCCAATCTATTATTTATCTGATCTTCAGTAAGAACTGTTAAAGCAATTGCATGTTGTGAGGTTTTATCTCTTCTGTTTTCATTTTTATGCCTTTTCTTTCTTTTGTAAATTATCCTGAATCTATGCTTCTTTGCATTTTTTCCCTTTGTGCTGTGATTTATTTAAATTATATAGTTTTATTTTCTGACGTATGATTTACTGCAGGATGAAATTCAAAATTACCTTCCATCACAAGACTCTCTACACTCAGGTCCCAAGGTGCCTATTAAGGTAAATTTCCTGGATCTCTCTTATATAAAGCCTTCATAATAATCTTTTTTAAAAAATCACTCTTTCTAATCATAGCCTGTGCAGTCTCATCTGGGCATGCTTGTATATGCCATTTATTTGCAGGAACAGACTCACCCACTTTTTTCTTAATTAAATCCTTCTTGTCTTCCTTGAAAGCAGATCACTGACTAATTCCTCAAGAACTATATCCTACGCTAAAGAGATCATCTCTATCTCCTTTTTTCCCCAAGAATTCTTCTCAGAACCACCCCTTTAATAATTTTCTAAAACTTTCTCATATTATTAGCCATTCCATAGTCATATCTGTATGCTAGCAATTGATTATAAGCTTATTGAGGGCAGGATTTGTCCTTATTTATTTTTAATATACCAATACAAACAGTTGAATACTTCGAATATGCAAGATAGGTGATAATGGAAGGTGGTGATATAAATGCATATAGTATAAATTAATTTGACATTTACTTTCAAATACTGAATTATCTGAATCTGAAATCTTCACTTCTATCTTTATTAGCAATAGCTGATGAAATTTTCCATTGTTTAATATTTAAGCCATAGAGAAATTAAAATTCTTAGGTTATTTTAAATTACCCTTTCCTTGCAATATCAACTTGTTTAATAGTTTTAAAGTTTTGTTGACTACATACCCAAGATATCAAGATATCCTGAAATTCTTCCAATTATGAATATTTATTCATATATCTAAATATTTTCTCTTAACTTATACATGGAAAAATGTGGGAAAATAAAGCACATTGTGGAAAGCAAATCTGTGATTTATAGTCTTGCAGAGGTTACAAGTAAAGAAACAATATTGTCTGGTTCTGAAATTAAGATATAAAACATTAAATGTAATTCTGATTTGAATCAAAAGGCAATAAATATGTAAGATATAATTTGACAAGAGTCATGTTGGATTTTGTTGACTCTAGAATTTCTGGAAACAATAAAATAAAAATATAGCTTTCCTGAAACTCAGAATAGGTGTTCAAAATACTTCAAATCCCTCCAGATTTCTCCCTCCACCCCAAAAATATGATATTAAAAATTGGGCATGATGATTAGAAAATTTCATTTAAAGTAGTATTTTGCTGAATGAAATCTATTTTATGTATATTGCATCAATATTAAATGACATTTTAAAATATCAATAAGATGCAGACTTCAGGCAAATTTAATTTCAATCTATACTTCAATTCAAAGGAACATATTTAAGCACAATAAGTCATGATAGCTTTTCTTTTCTATTTTCTTAACCAACAAACAAGTGAAAAATAATATACTTGGAAATTATTGACAACATGGAAAAAGGAAAGGGTTAATATTTTAAATAAAACTATATTAAAAAATGTAGCCTTTTCAAATGCCCACTGTATTAGTCAGGGTTCTCTTGGGAAACAGAATCAACAGGAGATATCTGTCAATAATATGAGATTTTATAAGAGTCTCTCACACAATTGTGGGGATGCACAAGTCCAGGGGCTCCAAAGAAAGTCTGATGAAAGGTCCTTGATGAGTTTCTGGGAGAAGCTGGCGTCCAATGACAAGCCGGGAAATTCTTTCTGAATGTTGAAATCACTTCCCTTTTTAAGACATTCAACTGATTGGATAAAAGTGTCACCCACTGATGATGCAATCTCCCTGATTGATGCAGATGTAATCAGCCATCCATGCAGTAAAATCACTGGTGATTGAAGTCCATAAATGCTCTTGTATTACAATTAGCCCAGTGCTTGCTGGACCAAACACTTGGACACAATTACCTGGCCGAGTTGACACATTAGCCTAACCATCACAGTCCACCCCTTGTCAACTTGGCAACCATACACATTACCCTAAACCATACTTAGTCTCTAAGTAAAAACAATAACAGACAAGCATACATATATATTTCCACCTAACAATGTTCAACTCCCATGTGTATAACTGGAAACGCATTAATTCCCCACAGAATAGGGTGCAAGTCCTTGGGTAATATTCACTCTTAAACTTGGCATCCTTAAATATTATGACATGGAATTAATACAACTTTTCATATGATAGGGGAAAAGGTTAGGGAAGAAAACAAGAAATTCATTTTGTGTACATATACAATCATACTTATAACTAAACAAGGAAGAAGGGTTCATGACTATTACAGTCCTCGTTTCTGTAACTGGTCATGTGGTTGAAGTTCATATTTATCACTACCTTCTTCCACTATCCATTCCATGTCCCCGTTATCTTCAGCAAGCACTTGAGCTGGCCGTGGTTCTTCGCCTGGTGGGGTGACCCAAACTTTCATTCCCGAAGATTCTGGGCCATTGTTAGTCCTGTTTGAATTGGCTTGTTGCAATTTTCCATTGACTTTAATCCACAGGGCATGGCAGTACTAGGAGACACCCTAGAGGATCTCCTGCATTCCAGGCAAACTCTTCTTTACCCCCATTATGTAGATGTAGTCCTATTTCCCCTTGAGAGTCAGGATCAATCACCCCAGCCAGTACAGTAATTCGCTTCTTTGCCTGTTGAGTCACAGGAAAGAGGAGCTCAAAGCGCCAGGTGGCAGTCTTAACTTCCAATTCAATGGAATCATTGTTGTGTTCCCTGGTGGCAGCACTACTTTTTTTGGACTAAAATCTGTAGACCAGCAGAGCTTAATGTTGCAGGGACAGGAAGCAAAAATTTTCCTAGTGGGTCACTAGGGGTAATAGTAAGTCGTGGCACTCCCATTTCCACCCCTTGATTCCTGTACCCATGAAGCCTAGTTATGGGAGAAACAGCACCATAGGGAGGATTCTGATTCAGAGCATACACAGCCTTCTGGAGAACATTGCCCCAGCCCTGCAAGGTATTGCCACCTAGTTGGCACCATAATTGAGTCTTCAAAAGGCCAATCCACCGTTCTATTAATCCAACTGCTTCAGGGTGATGGGGAACATGGTAAGACCAGTGAATTCCATGGGCATGTGCCCATTCCTGCACATCATTTGCTGTTAAATGGGTTCCTTGATCAGAAGCAATGCTG
This sequence comes from Tolypeutes matacus, assembly GCA_026826555.1. Classification (NCBI taxonomy): domain Eukaryota; kingdom Metazoa; phylum Chordata; class Mammalia; order Cingulata; family Chlamyphoridae; genus Tolypeutes; species Tolypeutes matacus. The sequence continues at coordinate 9,598,753 of JAKSZT010054030.1, forward strand.
TGTGGAATGCCATGGCGGTAGATAAGACATTCGATAAGTCCACGGATGGTAGTTTTGGAAGAAGCATTGCGTGCCGGAAATGCAAACCTATGGCCAGAGTGTGTGTCTATTCCGGTTAAAACAAATCGCTGCCCCTTCCATGGTGACTGGCCCAATGTAGTCAACCTGCCACCAGGTGGCAGGCTGGTCATCTCGAGGAATAGTGCCATATCGGGGGCTGAGTATGGGTCTCTGCTGATGGCAGATTGGGCATTCAGCAGTGGCTGTAGCCACATCAGCCTTGGTGAGGGGAAGTCCATGTTGCTGAGCCCATGCATAATCTCCATCCCTACCTCCATGGCCACTCAGTTCATGAGCCCATTGGGCAATGATAGGAGTGGTTGGAGAAAGAGGCTGAGCATTAGCCACAGAACGGGTCATCTTATTCACTTGATTATTAAACTCTTTCTTTGCTGAAGTCACCCTCTCATGAGCATTCACATGGGACACAAATATGTTCATGTTTTTTGCCCACTCACAAAGGTCTATCCACATACCTCTTTCCCAGACCTCCTTATCGCCAATTTTCCAATCATGTTCCTTCCAAGTCCCTGACTATCCAGCCCAACCATTGGCAACAGCCTATGAATCAGTGTACAAATGCACCTCTGGCTATTTCTTCTTCCAAGCAAAATGAACACCTAGGTGCACTGCTCGAATTTCTACCCACTGGGAGGATTTGCCCTCACCGCTATCCTTCAAGGATGTCCCAGAAAAGGGCTGCAGTGCTGCAGATGTCCACTTTCGGATGGTACCTGCATATCATGCAGAGCCATCTGTAAACTAGGCCCGAGTTTTCTCATCCTCAGTCAACTGATTGTAAGGGACTCCCCAAGAGGCCAAAGCTGTGGACTGGGAAGGAGAGGGTAACATGGCAGGGGTGGTGACCATGGGCATTTGTGCTACTTCCTCATGTAACTTACTTGTGCCTTCAGGACCTGCTTGAGCCCTATCTCTTATATACCACTTACATTTTATTATGGAGTACTGCTGTGCATGCCCAACTTTATGGTTTGGTGGGTCAGACAATACCCAGCTCATGATAAGCAACTCAGGTTTCATGGTAACTTGATGGCCCATGGTTAAGCATTCAGTCCCTACTAAGGCCCAGTAGCAAGCCAAAGATGCTTCTCAAAAGGGGAGTAGTTATCTGCAGAGGATGGCAAGGCTTTGCTCCAAAATCCTAAGGGTCTGCATTGTAATTCCCCTATAGGGGCCTGCCAAAGGCTCCAGACAGCATCTCTATTTGCCGCTGAAACTTCCAGCCCCATTGGATCTGCTGGATCATATGGTCCAAGTGGTAGTGCAGCTTGCAGAGCAGCCTGGACCTGTCGCAGGGCCTCCTTTTGTTCCAGTTCCCAATCAAATCTAGCAGCTTTTCTGGTCACTCAATAAATGGGCTGGAGTGCATACCCAAATGAGGAATGTGTTGTCTCCAAAATCCAAAGAGGCCAACTAAGTGTTGTGCCTCTTTTTTGGTCATAGGAGAGGCCAGGTGCAACAGCTTATCCTTTACTTTAGAAGGGATATCTCAACAGGCCCCACACCACTGGACGCCTAGAAATTTCACTGAGGTGGAAGGACCCCGTATTTTTTTTTTTTTTTTATTATGGGTAAAAATCAAAATTCTCACAATACATGCAAACATTTGCAAAATGATATATAAATATATATGCATATATGTGTATTTGCTTACAAAAATGTTATATATATATATATATATATATATATATACATATAATTTAAGAGGTGCTTAGATTACCCAAAATATTACACGGAACCCACTGGGATTCCCATGTTGGGTTTATCTCTCATCCTCTCTCATGCAAATGCCTTACCAATAAATCTAGAGTCTTTGCCACTTCTTGTTCAGTAGGTCCTATCAACATGATATCATCAATATAATGAACCAGTGTGATGTCTCGTGGGAGGGAGAGACGATCAAGTTCCCTGCAGACAATATTATGACATGGGGCTGGAGAGTTGATATACCCCTGAGGCAGGACAGTGAAGGGATACTGCTGGCCTTGCCAGCTGAAAACAAACTGTTTCTGGTGGTCCTTACTAATGGCAATTGATAAAAAAAAAAAGCATTTGCCAGATCAACAGCTGCATACCATGTACCAGGGGAAGGATCCTATTAAACTGCCAAAAATTTATACTGTTAATCTTCCTCCCACCTTTCCCCAGGAGACCTACAGCCTTTAGCCAGAGTAACTGTGCATTGGGGAAAAGGAAATGATCAGACATTTGGGGGATTATTAGACACTGGCTCAGAAGTCACATTGATTCCAGGAGACCCAAAACGTCACTGTAGCCCACCAGTCAGAGGGCTTATGGAGATCAGGTGATTGATGGAGTTTTAGCTCAGGTCCGTCTCACAGTGGGTCCAGTGGGTCCCTGTACCCATTCTGTGGTTATTTCCCCAGTCCCAGAATGTATAATTGGAATAGACATACTCAGGAACTGGCAGAATCCCCACATTAGATCCCTGACTTGTGGAGTGAGGGCTATTATGGTTGGAAAGGCCAAGTGGAAGCCTCTAGAACTGCCCCTGCCTAGCAAAATAGTAAATCAAAGGCAATACCGGATTTCTGGAGGGATTGCAGAGATTAGTGCCACCATCAAGGATTTGAAGGATGCAGGGGTGGTGATTCCCACCGCATCCCCATTCAACTCTCCTGTTTGGCCTGTGCAGAAAACAAATGGATCTTGGAGGATGACAGTAGATTATTGTAAACTTAACAAGGTGGTGACTCCAATTACAGCTGCTGCCCCAGATGTGATATCATTGCTTGAGCAAATCAACACTTCCCCTTTTAAGGCATTCAACTGTTTGGATAAAAACCCATTGATGATACAATCTCCCTGATTGATGTAGATGTAATCAGCCATCCATGCAGTAAACTCACTGTTGTTCGAAGTCCATAAATACTCTTGTATTATAATTAGCCCAGTGCTTGCTGGACCAAACACCTGGACACAGTTACCTGGCTGAGTTGACACATTAGCCTAACCATCACACCCACTAAAATGATCATGCATACAGATGTATTTACATCCACTCACACATACACATGGAAGCATCTATATAATAATTGAAAAACAGAAGTATTTGTTTCTAAAAGACTAGATAATTTTAAGAGTCAATACAAGGACTATTGGAAAAAAGACTAGATTGAGAAAGTGTTAGCCAAGTTAAAATCCAAAGCTTGCAAATGAAAAGTCATTTCTTGGAAGTTACAGAGTCCTTGGATAGTATTCTAAACCTCCTGACATGTAGTGATGTTGACTGATGCTCAGCTATGTCAGAACAGTAAACAACTGGCTGTAATGCACACTCTAAACCTGTATCAGTCAAGATCACATGATTGGGAAAAAAGAGGCATTTACATTGCAGCTTCTAAAAAAGAAACCATTAGGAGAGCAACCTAGATAACATGTGGATGTCAAAATTCCTTCAGGAATACATGTCTGTATTCTTGCACTAATATTCTCAAGCTCATAAAGGTATGGAATGCAGAAGAGCACCAGGTGTGCTATAGTCAGTGTTGGTGGAAGTAAAGGTTAAATGGCTTCCCACTCTTTTGACCAGTAAATTGACTAGCCTTGACATTCACTCACTTATCTCATCTAGCATGTATATCAGGGTGGCTAAAGCAGAGTATATATAAATTAGTGATAGATCTTTAGCATTTCCTCTGATAACTTCAGGCTTTAACAATCAAGATGAAAAAGAAAGTGCTTTTGCTATGAATACTTTCTACCTTATAAAATAATAAAATACATAATTCAGTAATAAATACAATAGGATATATATATATATATATTTCCTTTTTCTGGCTAAAACATCTGAAAATAACTCACAAAATTTTAAACTCTATCAGTTTCCAATGACGAACTATGATCTCCTTCTAAAAGTATAGGAAGCAAAGAGACAAATCCCACTTGCTTATAGCCCTTGAGGATGATAGAGACTGGAGAAGGACTCCACAAACACTGAATTGAAGAGAATAAAAAATAACCTCCAAATCAGATAGGAAATTTCTGTCCTGGACCTGCCAGTCTCGATCCCATCCCCTTACTCAGTCCAACAGTGTTTGAGAGTTGCACAGAGGCAGAATGGCCTTGGCCCCTCCAGCCGTGGATGCAAACTATAGAGCCCCTCACAGCAGTGAGTTAGAACAATGCATATTCTGGCACAGGGACCCAAGTCTGCAGAGATCCATGGCAGAACACTAGCAGCTGAGGAGTGCTGCATACAAAAAGGCTCCCAGGAGAGGGCAGAAGCGAGACAGACTGCAGCAGAACTGATGGCAAGAGATGCACATACTCAATCCAATCTCTGTTCACTGGGCCACCTATGTGCAAAATGGACATTTCTGGATTGACCCACCTTTCTGTATTGACTCAATATGGATCAGCAGGGTGGGAGAATTTAACGGGGGAAGAAACTAGAATCAAAAAAACCTCACAGAAATATAGGGGGAGGCGCAGAGCTGCTGTAAGACAGGACACGATCCAGAACGGAAAAGTGAAAGGAAAAGGGAGCACTGAGTGAGGCAAAGAATCTAAACAAATCATGGAAGCTGGAGAGGAAATTCTGCACAAAAACAAAAAGAACAGATCAAGATTCCTGGAGAAGGAACAGAGGAGAAGAAATTTTCTCCTGTAGGTGGAAGAATTTCACAAAAAGTGCCATTGTAAAAATTGTACTGCATATCCAAGGCAAGAAACAGTTGAAGAAGAGCTGAGCAAATCTGAACAGTTACAGTCTACTCTAAAGTTCCAGAGTAAGTTGGATCAATGACAGACAAGAGCCTTAACACAAAGCCAATAAGAAATAAAACCCTAGACAAGAGAAAGAAACTGACAATTATAGTTAACACATTAAAATAATCAGATGCCCAGGCATCAGCTAAAAATTAAAAGCCATATTAAGTGACAGGAAGATATGGCTCAGTCCAGGGAACAAATTAAAACTTCAGAGGAGGCACAGATTTTGGAACAACTGATCAAAAAAATCCAAACAAATCTCCTAAATCAATTCAAGGAGATGAAGGAAAATATGGATATAGGATGAAGGAAAATAAAAGGTATTAAGAAGACAATGTGTGAGTATAAAGAAGAATTTGAAGGTTTATAAGGAAACAGAACAGAAATTATGGGGATTGTAGCAGTTTGGTATTATTTATGAATTCCAAAATTAGATACTGGATTTTGCTTGTAAACTGGTCTGTTCCCCTGAGAGTGATTAAGTTATGATTAGGGCTTTGATTGGGCCATGGCAGTAGGACGTTATTGGTGGGTGGGGACTCGGAGATAAAACTACATGGCAGAGCAGAGGAGTTAGTTGGAGTTTTGATGTTGGAGTTCTGATGCTGAGTTTTGAGCTGGAGCCCCTGGACTTAAGCACACAGAGAAGCTTGGTCTTGAGGAAGGAGAGAAGGCCCACATAAAAGACACAAGCCGTTTGCTGGCATTTTGGAAGGAAGCAAATCCTAGGGAGCCTCATAGTCTACAGCTGACCTTGTGGAGATTGCAGAGGAGCTGAGCCCTGAGACAAGCAAGCCCCGGGAGGAGAGGAACCCAGGAAGCCTGAACCCTTACAGACATCGGCAGCCAGCTTGCTCCAACATGTGGCAATGAACTTTGGTGAGGGACGTAACTTGTGCCAAATAAATACCCCAAATAAATACCCTTTATAAAAACCAACCGATTTCTGGTATTTTGCATCAGCATCCCTTTAGCTGACTAATACGGAAATGAAAGGCAGAATAGAAGAGATTAAAAATACACTAGAGGCATACAACGGCAGATTTGAACAGGCAGAAGAAATAATCAGTTAAACCGAAGACAGGACAATCAAAATCTTAAAGTCAGATGAATAGAGAAAAAAATAGAAAAAATTGAAAATTTGCAAGAAATAACAAATATCAATAGAAATAACAAAAGCACTAAGTTGTCAAAAATAGAGAACCTACATGATCAGTTGAAATCAATAACTTTGCACATTACAGATTTACTCTAAGGTGCATGAGAACATACTTATATATAATATTATTATTTTCAATGATGTTTATATTAGTTTTCTATTGCTGTGTAAAAAATTACCAAATATTTAGTGGCTTAAAGCAATATTCATTTATTATTTCAACAGTTCTGTAGGTCAAAGTCCAGGCAGGCTCAGTTGGATTCTCTGCTCAGAATCTTACAAGACCAAAATAAAGTTCTTGGCTGAAATGGAAGCTCTTGGGGTCGTTTTGTTTCCTACTTCATTTGAGTGTTGGCAGCCTTTGGGTCGTTTTGGTTATAAGGCTGAGGTTACTTTATTTGCATGCTGTCAGCCAGGGACCACTCTGCTCCTAGTATCTTCTTACTCTCTTTTTCACCTGGCTTCTTCCAGTTTCATAGCCAGCAACAGCCCTGTAAAGTCCTTCTTGTGCTTCTAATCTCTCTAAATATCCTTCTTTCCTTGCTACTGAAAACTTCCTGCTTGTTTAAGGTTCATGTAATTTGAATGGGCCTTCCTGCATAACATCCCTTTTTATTAGCTCAAAGTGAACTGTTGAGAAACCTTAATTACATCTGTAAAATTATCTTTTTGCCATGTAATAGGACTTAATCATGGGCATGATATCTCAACACACTCATGGTCTATGGGATGAAAATCTTGAGGTGGCATTTTTAGAATTCTGCCTGCCACAACATTCAAAAGGACATTCCATTCTTAAAGCATAATTTAAAAAGATATATAAGAAAACAGAAGTATTGCTCAGAGCTTCTGTAAAAAAATAAAATTTAAATAAATGAGAAAAAAACAAAACAAAACATTTTCCAAATAGAAACACTAATATTGTGATAGCTGATATTTCTTCTGCTATGCTCTATGTCAGAAAACAATGGATTAACTTCTTCAGAGTGTTTAGAGAAAATATTTTACAAACCAAAAATTACTTGACCTTTCCAGAAATCATTGCTTTGTGATAGAAACACAAAGGCATTTTGAGAAATGCATATCACCCACATTTCCTTCATGGAAAATACAAACAAAACAATACTCATGGATACAATACCACTCTGAAAAGAAACTCACTAAAAAGCAAAGCAAAACAAAACAAAACCCGTTAGATTTTTCAGTCAAGATATGCTCTGAGTTAAATTGTTCCATTCCTCTCTGCTAGAGACATACAGCAGTAATAACTACATTTATATAACACGTTTATATTAAAAAGACTTACCTTCTTTTGAAAACAAGGCAAACCTATCAGTGAACCTGAAATGGAAAAAGAGCACAGCAGTAAGTGAGGGCTAAAACAATAGGTCTGGGCTCCAGGGACAAAAAACAGTGAAAGATTGAAAGAACTGCAAAATACGAAGCAAGAAGAAATGGGAACCCAGAAAAATTACTGGAATAATGACTGGAAAAATGACTGCAAAAAGCTTGTTGAAATGATTTTTTAAACAAATCAATTTTTTGATGCATATTAATAAAGCATACAATTCATCCATAGTGTACAATCAATGGTATTTGGTATAATCACATAGTTGTGCACTTATCACTTCAAGCATTATTAGAACATTTTTGTTATTTCAACAATAATAGTAAACAAAAATCAGACAAACAAACAAGAAAATTCCTCACCTCTCAGTTTCTCTCTGTTTCCCCTGCTATACATAGCTGCTGTTTCTGGCTATTCTTGCAGAATTATTTATGTTTATTAAGCAGTTTTATTGAGATATATCTACATACCATATGATCTATCTAAAGTGCATAGCTTTAGTATAATCACATGGCTTTTAGTATAATCACATGTTATACATTCATCACCTCAAAAATTTTAGAACTATTTCATTACTCCAAAAAGAAAGACTCCACACAACTTAGCATTCCTTCCTCAGCCCTATACAACCATTCATCTAATTTCATCTTTATAAATTGATTTATATTTACATTTTATATAAACGGAATCATAAAATATGTAGTACTCTGTGTTTGGCCTCCTTCACTTGGTGTGATGGTTGTTTGTTTTTGTCTGATATTAACATTGTGTAGTATTAACTTATATTTGTTCAGCTTCAAAGAAAAATGGTCTTATATATGCAATTCTACCCATACTCATATTTCACATAATATATTTAGTTCATAATAGGGCAATCATACAGTATTAGTATTAGTATCTCGCTTGCTTCACCCAACATACTATCCTCCAGGATCATTCATGTTGTCATTTCTTCTTAACTGCTGAATATTCCATCGTGTGTATACACCACAATTTTTCATCCACTCCTAGTTGATGGACACCCAGGTTATTTCCAGCTTTGGGCTATTATGAATAATGCTGCTATGAACACCAGTGAGGAGATGTCTATTCATTAGTCACTGCTCTCAGTTCTGCATATATATGTAACAAAAGTATTGTTGGGGCCCATGGCAAGTCTATATTCAACTTTTTTAGGAACTGCCAAACAGCCCTCCACGGTAGCTGTACCATTCTACATTCCCACCAACAGTGAATAAGCATTCCTATCTCTGCAAATACTCTCCAACATTTAGTTTTCTGACTTTGTAATAGTGATCAGTCTAATAAGTGTGAAATGATATCTCATTGTAGTTTTGATTTGCATTTCCCTAATTTCTAGTGATGTGAACATCTTTTCTTGTGTTTCTTTACCATTTGTATTTCTTCTTTGGACAGTTGTCTTTTCAAGCCTTTTGCTCATTTTTAAATTGGATAATTTGTCTTTATATTGTTGAGTTGTATGATCTCGTTATATATCATGGATATTAAACCCTTATCAGATATGTGACTGCCAAATATTTTCTCCCATTGAATTGGCTGCCTTTTCACCCTTTTGACAAAGTCCTTTGAAGTGCAAAAGTGAATGTTGAATTTTGAGGAGGTCCCATTTATCTATTTTTTCTTTTGCTGCTCATGCTTTGGGTGTAAGGGTTAACAAACGACCACCTACCACAAGATCTTGAAGTTGCTTTCTTACATATTCTTCAAGGAGTTTTATGGTTGTTGTTGATCAATTTTGAGCTAGTTTTTGTATAACATGTGAGATAACAGTCTGCTTCTTTCTTTTGGATATGACTATCCAGTTTTCCCAACACCATTTGTTGAATAGACTGTTCTGGCCAATGTGGGTTTGCTTAACAGCCTTGTCTAAAATCACTTGACTGTACATGTGAGGGTCCATTTCTGAGTTTCCGATTCAGTTCCATTGGTCAATCTGTCTGTCCTTATGCCAGTACCATGCTGTTTTTACCACTGTAGCTAAGTAATATACTTTAAAGTCAGGAAGTGAGAGTCCTCCACTTTGGTTTTTTTTTTTTTTTTTTTTTTTTTTTGAAGGCATTTTTGGCTATTTGGGGCACCTTACCCTTCCAAATAAATTTGATTATTAGCTTTTTGATTTCTGAAAAAAGACTGTTAGGATTTTTATTGGGATTGCATTGAATCTGTAAATCAGTTTGGGTAGCATTAGCATCTTAAAAATATTTAGTCTTCTGATCCATGAATTCAGAATGTTCTTCCATTTAGTAAAGACTTCTTCAGTTTCTTTTAGTAATATTTTGTAGTTTTATGAATACAGGTACATTATGTCCTTGGTTAAGTTATTTCTAAATATTTGATTGTTTTAGTAGCTATTAAAAATGGAATTTTGGTTTTGATTTCCTCTTCAGATTCAACATCAGTAGTGCATAAAAACGCTACTGATTTTGCCTATTAATCTTTTTTTCTTATTTTTTATTATGGGTAAAAATCAAAATTCTCACAATACATATAAACATTTGCAAAATGATATATAAATATATATGCATATATGTGTATTTGCTTACAAAAATGTTATTTATATATATATATATATACATATATTTTAAGAGGTGCTTAGATTACCCAAAATATTACACAGAACCCACTGGTATTCCCATGTTGCCCACCTCCCACATCATCCCACCCACCATATCCATGGGATATAAGCCCTCTCTCACTTGGAGTTGGAGTGGACATCACCATCCCAGTCCCCTCAGGATTGGGGAAAGAACTATGGACTAAAGTGGACTTGATGGTATTCTCTTGTTCACATATGGTGATTTTAGCAATGCAAGAAATTATAACAATGAGGTGGAGCCAGTGGCCACTTGACACTTTTGGGGTAGGGAGGGGATGAGCAGTTGAAATACAGGGGCTTCTTTGGGAGTTGGAGGTTGTCCTATTAATCTTGTATCCCGCCAATTTTCTGAACTTGTCTGTTAATTCTAGTAGTATTGCTTTTGTGTTTTCAGGATTTTCTTGATAGAGGATCATGCCATCAGCGAATAGTGAAAGTTTTACTTCTTCCTTTCTTATTGCATGCCTTTTATTTCTTTGTCTAGGCTAATTGCTCTAGCTAGAACTTCTAGCACAATATTGAATAATAATGGTGAGAGTGGGCATCCTTGTCTTGTTCCTGATCTCAGCAGGAAAACTTTCAGTCTTTCACCTTTGAGTACAATACTAGTTGTAGGTTTTTAATATATATGCACTTTACCATATTGAGAAAGCTTCCTTCTATTCCTATATTTTGGAGTGTTTTTACCAAGAAAGGTGCTATATTTTGTCAAATGCCTTTTCTGCATCAATCGAGAGGATCATGATTTTCCTTCTTTAATTTAATAATGTGGTTTATTACATTAATATTTTTCTTTTGTTGAACCATTGTTGCATACCTGAGATAAAACCCATTTCATTGTGGTGTATAATTCTTTTAATGTGCTTTTGGATTCTGTTTGCAAGTGTTTTTTTGAGGATTTTTGCAACTATATTGATTAAAGATATTGGTCTGTAATTTTTTTTTGTAGTATCTTTATCTGTTTTGGGGTATTAGTGTGATATTGGTTTCATAGAATGAGTTTGGTAGCATCCTTTCCTGTTCAATATTTTGTAAGAGCTTGAGCAAGATTGGTATTAAGTCATCTTTGAATGACTGGTAGAATTCACCTGTGAAACCATTTGGTCCTGGGCTTTTCATCTTTGGGAGGTTTTTGATGACTATATCAATCTCTTCACTTGTCATTGGTTTGTTGAGGTCTTTTATTTCTTCTAGGGTCAATGTAGGCAGTTTATGTGTGTTTAGGAATTGGTCCATCTTGTCTACATTTTCTAGTTTTTGGCATACAATTGTTCATAGTATCTTCTTATGATCTCTCTTATTTCTAAGGGGTCTGTCATAATGCCCCCCTGTCATTTCTGATTTTATTTATTTGCATTCTCTCTCTCTCTCTCTCTTTCAGTCTAGCTAAGGGTTTATCTATTTTGTTGATCTTCTCAAAGAACAAACTTTTGGTTTTGTTGATTCACTCTGTTTTTTTTTTTTTTTTTTTTTTTTTAAAGCATTGCAAGATGAAAATTTATTTTGCTTATGTGCATATCTCAAATTGAAAATACAAAGGATATACCAAATATTTTAGCACTGGGTGGAAAAAAAACCTGCAAAAGAGAAATAGAAAATGACAATAACTTTGTAAAAATATGTATAATATAACATCCATACATAAGTTTATTTATGAGAAACCATACTCTGTTGTTTTTTTTTGTTTGTTTGTTTTCGATTTCATTTATTTCTGCTCTGATCTTTACTATTTCTTTCCTTTGACTTGGTTTGGGATTAATTTGCTATTTTATTTTCCAGTCTTTCAAGTGTGCAATTAAATCTTCCATTTTAGCACTTTCTTCTTTTTTAATGTAAGCATTAAGGGCTATAAATTTCCCTCTCATTACTGCCTTTGTGGTGTGGTTTTGATCTGTTGTGTTCTCATTCTCATTCATCTTAATTAATTTGTTAAGTTCTCTTGCAATTGCTGCTTTGACTCCCTGATTATTTAAGAGTGTGTTGCTTAATCTCCATATATTTATGAATTTTCCCTTTTCCGTCCATTATTTCGAGCTTCATTTTATTATGATCAGAGAAAGTGTTTTTGTATAATTTCAAACTTTTTAAATTTATTGAGATTTGTCTTGTGACTCAACATATGGTCTATCTTGGAGAAGGATCCAATCGCACTTGAAAAGAATGTATATCCTGCTGTTTTGGGGTGCAATGCTCTATAGATGTCTCTTAGATCTATTCATTTATTATATTATTCAAGCTCTCTGTTTACTTATTTATCCTCTGTCTAGACGTAGTATCCAATACTGAGAGTGATGTATTGAAGTCTCCAACTATTATTGTAGAGCAATCAATTTCTCCCTTCAGCTTTGCCAGTTTGTGCCTCATGTATCTTGGGGCACTGAGGTTAAGTGCATAAATATTTAGTATATTTGTTTCTTCTTGTTGAATTGTCCCTTTTATTAATATATATTGACCTTCTTCATCCCTTATAACAGTTTTGCATTTGAAATCTATTTTGTCCAAAATTAGTATTGGTGGTCCCACTTTTTTTGGTTTATATTTGCGTGGTATATCTTTTTCCAACCTTTCACTTTTAATCTGGTTGCATCCTTACATCTGAAGTGAGTCTCTTGTAGACAACGCATAGATGGCTCATATTTTTTTTATACATTCTAACAGTTTATGTCTTTTGATTGGGGATTTTAAGCCATTAACATTCAATCTTATTACTGTAAGGCATTACTTACTTCATCCATTTTGACCTTTGACTTTCTCTTGTCATATCATATGATCTTCTATCTTTTTGTCATTTAATTTACCCTTTCTAATAATCTTCATTTCTATACTCTTCTCCAAATCACTCACCCTTGCTTTTTCTTTTCAGGCAGCAGCACTCCCTTTAGTATCTCTTGTAATTCTGGTCTTTTGGTAATATATTTCATGAGTTTTTGTTTGTCTGTGAATACTTTGAAATCCCTTTCATTTTTGAAGGACAGCTTTGCTGGATACAGAATTCTGGCTGGCTATTTTTCTCTTTCAATACCTTAAATACATCATACCATTTTCTTCTCTCCTCCATGGTTTGTGATGAGAGGTCGACGTTTAATCTTATCGAGTTTCCCTTATATGTGATGTTTTGCTTTTCTCTTTCTGCTTTTGTCATTCTGATAGTAGGTTTCTCAGGGTAGGTCTCTTCAGATTTATTCTGTTTGGGTTGTGTTGTCCTTCTTGGGCATTGATATTTATGTCTTTCATAAAGGCAGGGAAATTTTCAGTCATTATTTCCTCAAATATTCTTTCTGCCCCTTTTCTGTCTTCTTCTTCTACGGGAACACCAATCATGCATAAGTTTTTGCATTTTGTATTGTCATTCAATTTCCTGAGACCTTGTTCCATTTTTTCCATTCTTTTCTCTTTCTGTTCTCCCGTCTTTTCCAGTTCAGATGTTCTGTCTTCAAAATCACTAATTCCGTCCTTGAACAATTCAAATCTGCTCTTTTGTGCATCTAATGAATTTTTAATCTCATCCAGCATTTCTTTCATTCCCATAAGGTTTGTTACTTTTATTTGCAGGCTTTCAAATTGTTCTTTATACTCATCCAGTGTCTTCTTAATATCCTTTATCTCTTGAGTCATATTTTCTTTCAATTCTTTAAATTGATTTAGTAGAACTGTGTGATTATTTGATAAATTGTCTTAAACCCTGTATCTCTTCAGGATATTTGATTTGTTCCTTTGCCTTGGCCATTTCTTCTTGTTTCCTAGTATGGCTTGTAATTTTTTGCTGATGTCTGAGCATCTGAATATATTGGTAAATTTACTCAGATGGCCAATTTCTCTTGCCTATTGTTATTGTTTTTTCACAGCTCTTCTTTGATATTTGGTTCAACTTATTTTGAGTCTTTAAAAGTGCCCACCTTAAGTTATTAAAATCATGCCATGGACTCACTAATGGGGCACAGATTTCTCCAAGGGGTGGGGTAAAGAGAGCCCTAAAAGCAGTTTTTGTCCACTCAGTTTCCAGACTGGTCAGCAGAAGGCGATCTTTGTGCATCTTTCCACAGTGATGTAGATTTCTTGGTTTTTCTTTGTTTTCATCTTGCTGGTGCTGAGATTCAAAGTGGGTTCCATTGACAAAATTTACTGAAGAAAATCCCCCTGTTTCCCTTCCTTTTTCCCTTGTAATAGCTGACAGGGAAGAAGATATCTGCCCCCCTTTCAGTCAGCTGCACTGAGCGAGGAGTTTTACCACCCCCTACACCTGTTAATATCTTGGGGGTGGGGTAGGGGGGCCCTTCTCGTGGCCAGAAGGTTTAGTAACTCATAGTTTGTTGTTTTGACTTCTTAGTCTCTCTGTCCCTCACCCTCCTGGGAGTTGTAAAGCACAGTCCTGGTCTGCTGGCCCCCAAAGTGGGTCCCTTAGGCAGCTTTTGGCTCTTTCTCTGTTAGAGCGCTGAGCCTGGTCTGCCTAATCTGATGGCATCTTCCCACAATCCTTTGCTGAACTGTTTTTATTTCACATTTTGTTATATGCCTATTCTACCAACACTCTCTACTTGCATCTTAATAATGAGAAAGCAAGGACTTGAAAGGAAAAGTAACTATGGATTATAATATCTTTCCTTATCTTTCTTTTACATCAGTTTTGCTGTGAATGATTGACTAATATATGGCACACACTCAGTAAGAATGGATGTTTTTTGGTTTGTTTATTTTTCTTTGATGCCATTGCCTTATTTCTCATTAGAAACAAAATTTGATCTGGAGGGGAAAAGTCTTCTCTTGGACCCCACCACTTCCTCAACCATAAAAGTTAACATACCTTGCACTCACTCTGAATTGCACTGCCCTCTCATACATTCTGGAAATCTGTCCTCATAAGACATCACAAACACTATATGCCAATAGCTTAATAAACAATAGTAGGCACACAGTTTGTACATATCTCTTCTGCTCACATGAATCCTCTCTTTTCCCACTGGATTTCACTTACAAACGTGCACACTGAGATAAAATTATTCAGAGTTTAAAGACAGAGAAAGCAGAGTATTAAATCAAGCACAGCATCCTTTGGCTCATGGGGTCATATGGAATGAACGGCACATGCAGCACACCCATGAAGCCTACCCTGGGCTGGAAAATCTGAATAACTTCTTCAAAAGGTATGTAGGCATGTTGAACGTTTTAACATGAACCTCAAAATTATAGAAAATTGAGCTATAAATTTCACACTAGCCAACAAGGAAGAGTAGGACAATTAAAACATTTTGAAGATAATGATAAGGCAATATGGACTGAAACAATTCACTCCACATTCATGGAAATAGTTGTCTTCAGAAAGTTGGGAGAGTAGAATCAAGGCCATGCAGAAAAAAGGTGAATTTATGAATTTGCTAATTTTTATTTACTTAACTTTAAAAAATCTGAAAATGACAAATTAAAAATGTACATCAATTTGCATTGGTTGGTACTTGGCTAATAGTCTCTAAACTAGGATAAAAGTTTGTGTCTGTTAAAAAAAAAGCTCAGAGCAGGTGTAGCTCAGTGGCTGAGTGCCTGCTTTGCATGTCTGAGGTCCTGGTTTCAATTCCTGGTACCTCCTAAAAACAGCAACCACAAAGAAAGCAACTTCAAATGTCTACTGATATCCATTAAAACATAAGAAAGATCTCAAACATGGAATTGCCCTACCAAAATGAAAATGATCAATAAAATTAATTAATTTTTACAATTTATACTTAAACATGCTATCATGATTTCAAACATTTCAAATGTGGTAAACATTGTTACATGCATATTGCAGAAAAATAATAAAAATTCTTTAATTAAATATCATCAAAACCCCACATTTTTTCAACATTTCTACTCATATTCCCACACATTGACTCATTTCTGTCAGCACAGTAAGATGCTTTTGATGATATTTAACATTTATATAAGATTAAAAAATAAATCCTGGAAGATAAAAATAGAGGGGCACTTCCTTAAATTGATAAATAAGTCCTTACAACATATATTATATATAAGGGGCAATTTTATGATTAGGATGAAAGAAAGATGCCCATTAATACCACTATGGCAATACATGATGAGAAGTCCTGTCTAATTAAGTTAGAAAAGAAAAATAAATAAAATATGTGAAATTGAAAAAAAAAAGACAGTATTTGCATTTAATAGGATTATCTCCCACAGAAACAATAGAATCAAGAAATCATTAGGACTTAGAGTTCAATAAAGTTGCCATGTAAAATAAATGTTTATCAAAATCAGTTACAATGAACAAAGCACAATTAAAAATATAGATACTATTCATCATAACTTTAAGAGCTGTAAAATATTTTTAAAAGTTCAGAAGATCAATATAAAGAATATATTAACATTTGAGTAAGGAATATGTAAACAGATCAGGATAAAAATGGATGAATCAATATTATAAAACTACATTTCATTCCAAATTAACCTATAAATACAATATAACACCAATCAAATTTCCAGTTGCATTTAAAAAAAAAAAGGAATGCTTTACTTTTTCTGAAATGTATTGGTAAGAAGAGTAAATAAATGTGCATGAATCGCTAATACAACTTTGAAAATGAGGAGTTTAGCAAAGGTATGGAGAATAACAACTACTAAGGACTAGAGAACCCAGACGGTAAGAACTAGAGAACCTAGAAATTGATCAATGTATGCATCAGACTTTGGTTTATAATGGGGGTGACAGAACAATCCAGGAGAAAGGTGAATAATTCAGTACGGCATGTTCCAAAGATGACCGTAATATCTCTTCTGCAATGTGGTCTGTGACTGAATAGTTAGGAAAAGGGGAGAAACATCAAATGACTTTCATGCATATGAAGAGATGCTCAATCTCATTAGTAATTAGAGGAAAATGAATTAACGCAGTAATGAAATATAATATTGTACCTATCAATTTGGCACTGATTGGAAAGTTGGATATCACTGATAGTGGGGACCTGAGGTCAGAGAAACCCTCATCCAAGGGCCACGGCATCCAATGGATATCACATATGGAAAATCTTGACCCAACACTCACCCCTGCACAGAGATCCAAAGAAAGTATGTGCAAGCACGTGTACTGGAGGGTTTTTGTTTTGTTTCATTTTGCAAAAATGGGAATTTGGAGGCAATTGAGGGGGGGTACATCATTAGGGATTGAATAAAGAAAATATGGCAGACACACTCCACTCTCCACAGAAGAACAAATATTACTTAGACGAATGGTGTTGTAAATAGATCTAAAAACAGTGCTGATTTTTTTTTTTTTAATAAGAAACAAGATGAGATCTTAGGCAAATACCATTCACGTAAATTAAGAATACATGGGTAAAGACCTCTAGTATATATATTTCACAAGAACCCACTCTAAAGGCAATTACATTAAATATATTAGAATGTTTGCACTGGGGAATTGGAGTGGAGAGTGGGGACAATGATGACAAATAAAAAAAAACAAGAGTGAGCTATGACAAAAATATGATGCAAGAATCGAGATTTGATTAACTCAAACTGCTGCTTATGAGTTTACACTAGAATTTATATAGTTTGCAAAAGGCCAAACAAATAGTAATTGGCAGAGCTGGATACACACCCAAGTCCTTCTGATCATACAACTTGTTCATTTAGCAGCTATTCTCTCTCATTGTCCTGTGGCATTCACTAACCCAGGGAAATGAGACATTTGTGCCTTTAAGATTACAGGCCTGAAATATAATCTAAAACTGTTTGCAAGCAACTTGTGGCCAAGCATCACAGATTTACCTAGGTAGCACAGACCAGACTTAATTTTGTAGGTCCCTTTTTCCTTTACATCTGGAAATTGCATTTGGCCTAGCACCTAGAGCAAAATCGAACTCACTGCCCTTGTATATTTCTTTATTTCACCTATTATCTTATTTTTGAGGATGAGGACTGCTCTATCATTCTAGGGACATGGATTTTCGTGCATTTCCATTGAATGCTAAAGTTAGAAGGACCAACATAGAAAATAGTCAAAGCTTCTCAAGAGATAGATTAGTAGACATCACAAGGAAGTCAGATACCCTCCCACTCTGCTACTGTCAGAGCAGTTTGACTTTATTCTGTTGCACATATACATTTACAATTTTGCTAAAATACCTGCACAAAAATTGTATATGGAAATGTGCTTGCTCTCCGGAGCTGTGCAAGGTAGATGTTGGGTAAAAAATAATGACAAGACCCTTCCTCTTTTGTAACAGAGTTTAAGAATTATGTCATATCTCCCTTTCTTCTCTTTTAGTTTGACTGAGTGTCTTATAAAGTGCCTTGCTCCCAAATAAACAGTAGAAAGATATTGTAATATCCTTTGACCATAGCTAGTTTAAAGAACTCATTGTGGAGGATGTCCAGGTCTGTGGACTTTCAAGTCAGGCTTTTGATACCACTAAACTCTTCTTATTAATAAATATCCCAAAGTCCTCATAGGTCTTCTTTCAAAATTGCCAGAGATATAAAAAAGAATGAAGGAAACTGGGCATTATTAAATGCCCTCCATAATGCAAGGTCAATGCTGCTGTTCCTTGTGATACAAATAAGGAAATCTTTAAGATGCTGAGAAGTTCAGCACATCACGTACAGTTACAAAGCATGTGAGTGGAAGAACAATATTGTTGGCACATATTCTGGCAATGGCAACCATCTTAAGCCTGCCAACTGACTATCAGCAGTTTTGGAAGACATCTTATTTCCAGAGATGATAAAATCTGAGTAAAAGAGTATCTTCGAATCCAATATTTATAAATAATAGCTAGCACTCCTAAGATGCTTGCTATTTGTCGAGCACACTTTTCTAAGATTTTTATTTATATTAGCTCATATAACCAAAATAACCATATCTAATCATCATCCATTTTTCCTCATAGTACAGTGCAAACATCCTATCTCTATACCTTGTTCAGTATGTATTTTTTTGTATATTTCCTGGGAAACAATGTTTTTTTTAAATAACGACAGTAGAGTTATCAAATTCAGGAAAGATTTAAAATCCAACTAATTGGAATTCTAAATGAAGACACAAGATGAAAGGGGGGAAAAGGACCTACTCAAAGAACTAATTCCTGGAAAACTTCCAAAATTGATGGAAGATATGGATCCACAATTAGGATAAATCCATATCTAGATACAATGTTGTGAAACACCACAACAAAGAAGTGAAGGGAAATTCAATTTCACTTTTAAAGAGATAACAACTAGACTGACAAATAAGCACTTAGCTAAAACTATGAAAACAAGATATTATTATAATATCTTCAAAAGCTATGAGAAAAAGAACTCTAAAACTAGCATTATACATCTACCCAAGTAATCAATTAAGAAAGTGGGTTGAAAAGAAACACACTATTGACCAAAATAAAGCAAAATACAACACACTTTAAGGAATGTAGCACCAATAGATTCTTAAAAAAGGAATAATAATGTTTCACCCAAACTAAGATTTACTTAATTATAACATTGTAATGTAAACAAGTATTTTATATTTATAAGAAAAAGAAAAAAAAAACTCCCTAGTAAACCATGACATATAAATAACTTGCAAGACTCACCCTGATTTAAAAATGTGAAAGAAAAAAAATGTAAATCTGGCTATCAGTAAAATAGGGAACAAGAAAATTATATCTGAAGGAAGATTTGAGATATAAGAAAGACTGACACCATTTTCTATAATAAAACATCAGTTACCAAGCAGTGTATGTATAACACAGTTCCATTTATTATTTTTATATAGGTATGTAAACACATATACAATGGATATATAAATATGTGTACACAGCTATAGAGAGAAATATCAGAATATATATAAAATATTATTTTTCATTCTAGGTAACACACAAAAATGGTTTTTTAAATAACTTTTTATTTTAAAATAGTTTCAGATTTCCAAAAAAAATTTGTGAAGATAGTACAGAATTCCCACGTATCACCCCCCCAGTATCTCCTATTATTAATGTCTTATGTTAATATTGTATATTTGTCACAAACAATAGATCAATATTAATATATTATTATTGACCAAAGTCCAGGCTTTTTTCACTCATTACCTTCACTTTTTCACTCATGTCCTTCTTCTGTTCCAGGATCCCATCCTCTTTACCACCTTACATTGTCATCTCATCCCCTTAGGCTCCCCTTGGCTGTGACAGTTTCTCAGACGTTCCTTATTTCTGATGACCTCGGAAATTCTGCGAAATATTAGCATGCATTTTGTAGAATGTCCTCCAATTTGGATTTGTTTACTGCTTTTTCTCAAGGTTGCACTGAGGTTATAGAAGGTTATAGAAGAAAGACCACAGAGATAATGTGCAATTCTTATATCAAGGGTGCATATATAAACACCACTACTGGTGGGATGTTGACCTTGATCACCTAGCTAAGGTGGTATTTGTCAGGGTACTCTGTGACACTGTAAAGTTATCCTTTCCTCCTCTCTCCCACCTTTTGATAAGGAGTCACTATGCAGAGCCCACACCTAAGGAATGGGGAGTTTTGTTCTATCTCTTTGAGGGCAGAAGGCCTTGGAAAATTACTTGGAGTTCTTTTGTATAGAAATGTTGTCTACTTGTCTCCGTTTCATACCAGTTTGGACTCATTGGCATTTATTTTATACTTTTGGTTATTATCCAATACTATTTTATTTATTTTGTTGCTCAAATTGTTCCTTCTTTGGCCATTGAAAACTCTTTCATTTGATTCTTGTGTTCCTTTGACAGACTCCCCTTTGTTGTTTTTTGAGTGCTTCCTTACTTTCTGGCAGTACAAAATACTCCAGGATCATCTTGTATATTTCCTGTCCCAGCCCAAGACATAGCTATTTTTCCAAACAGCCCTCGTTCCTTTTACTGGGAAATGGTATTATAAACTAAGATCTAGGCAATGGGTGGGCTCATTGCTGCTGGGGGAACCTTTTTTATAACTTCATTTTCCCACAGAAAATATTTGTTTCTTCCTTTTTTTTTTTTTTTTTTTCATTCTTTAACCCCATTATCCAAACTAATTCAAAGTTCAATTTATTCAGAATCTGAATAGTTCTACCAATAACTTCTTCTATCTTGTGATGTCTAGGCTGAATATTTAATGGACATTTATGGTGATGCTCTAGAAATGTGTGTCCATGCATGGGTATGGATTGTTTTTTCTCTCCACTCCTGAGTTGTTTTGAATATAGATGTGCTAAGTACCCCATCAGAAACAGAAGCCTGGAAAACAGTTTTCATTTCTTTGCTTGGGATTCCTACAATGTAGTGTAAACATGGACTCAACCTGCACATGATAAGGAAGTAGAGTTTCCATTTCTCACAGCAGATCTAGCCCCCTTCCCTCCTTTCAACTCTGGAGTTGCTTCCTGAGACCACTGAACTGGCTCCTCATACCTACTTCACTGAGAACATAGTTCATTGCTTGTGTTTTATTTGCCTACTCATTTGTTTCACCTCTGGATTTAACATTCTCTGGTTTAAGAACAAATATATACTCTTTTTAACATGGTGATTTTCTTGTTTTTCAACATAGCATGCTCTTTGCAACAAGGAGAGTTTGGAGTAACTTCAGCATACCCAAAGTTAGAATTAGAAGTCTTTACTCTAATGATCCTCATATATGGGGCAATTAATTAAATTGCCCATGCTACTGCTGAGGATGACAGAGAAAGAAAAAAAATCAATTGCAAATAATAAAATATGGAAAAAGAAAGTAATTGCAGATTACTTTGTGCTCAACAGCTCTACAATCAGATGGAAGGATGATTATTTTTGTTGTTGTTTCAGAAAACCATAATAATCAAAGTATCCAAAGTATCTGGGTACTATTTATTGACTTTTAAGGATGACTTTAGTTATTTATTTAGAAATGAGCAAAATGTAGTGAAATAAACTTCTAACAGAGGACCATGCTAATTTTCTTTTATAGGTAAGACAACAAAGTATTTTAACTTTTAAATCCAGGTAAGTTTTAGTGAAGAGACATGAATAAAATTATGTTTATGCATATATATAACACTTTTATACATATGTTATAACACATTTGTAAATATAACATATATTTATCAATAATTTCATATATATTCAAATATGTATATATATATATTTGTTGTTTTTGTTCTCCAAAAATTGTTTCTTATTACATTAATGAACCAATAAATTTTTTCTTATAAACATATTTTCAAGAACTTATTTTTTCCCAAAAATATACATCAACCAGCTGAAGCAAAGTAGCTTCAATTATGACTTCCACCATTTCAGACCTAGAAAATTGACCTCTTCCTATCCAACTGTATCCTAGCTTGCTCCATTGTACCAAGAACCATGTAGGTGGCCTTGAAAGAGATATGTTAGTGACACTTAGTCTGGAAAGGATCAGAAAAGGAACAAAAAGTTTATTTCCAATTGTCTTTTTGACTTACCCATGCATTAAAGTGAGAACATATTTCACTGCTTATGCATTTCACATACTCCTAGATAAGACCACAGCAGAAGCTTAAACTACCCAGCAGAGGCCTGCCAACCCATGATGAATTATCTTAGTGCTGCTAGGAATAATGGTATTTCATAAAAAATGTAAAATGCTAAGACAAATATTAAATTAGAAGGAAGACTGGAACAAAACCCTTAACTTAGCTAGTCAGACAAAATGGGAAATATGGTCACATTAATTATAAGTTTTAAAATTTTGCTATTCTTTTGGTACATTTGGAGGTACAGTTTACAAGCTGGCTGTTTCCTTAATTAGGAAGTTAGCTTCTTTCTAACATTAAGAAGTTAAATTTTATCAGAGAAGAAACATTTTCTATTAAATATACGTGTGCTTTTATTTTTAACTTTGAGGCTTACCACATCAAAAAAGCAAATTTTAAACTATTATTTGGTGTCTCATTAAATGAACATGTACTTGTAATGGTAAATATATATATATATATATAAATTCCTCTATTAGGCTGAGATCGTCAGATAGATGGGATATTAATAATGCTTTCCTTACAAATCACTCAATAGATCTCTGCATAGGGTGAATAGTGGAAGCAAATCCCATCTATTTTGTAATTTAAGGGGTCCAAATTGCTTTGGAAAAATTTGTATTTCCCTGTCTGATTTTAGGAAAGTATAATTTATTTTTGTAACATTAATATCAATATCTAAAATGCTAACTAGAGGCCAGCAAATAATATGATAGGGTTTTGGGCTAATCCACGGTTTCCTTTCAATTTTAGCAGAAATATATTTTCACATGCATAATTTATTTTTCTTTACTGAATTATTCATTTTAAATATGTTTTTGGTAAAAATATTATACATATATATGCAAAGAAATGTATATAAAATTTTTCCTAACCTATTATCTGAGTTTGATATTTTAGGATATTCCAATTTACTTACAAAATTGTAATAAGTTACATTTTGGATTTTGCATCTATTGTCTTTTATATATTAATTATAACTTCCTGCTCTATCCTTTGTATTAGCTTGCAAGATGCAAGCAGTTTCCTTTGATATTTTCTTCTTCTTATATCAATGGATTGAAACAATACGTTTATTTTAATTGAAACTGAAGGCCTGGGATAAATTTCAATGGACATTACTAATAAAATAAATGTGAATCGAATTAATTGTCCTATAAATAAGATATATCAGAAGTCAACAATAAATACTTAATTGAAAAAATTTTTTAAATGAATGTCTTTCCACCAAATTGAAGAAAAAAACAAGGAAATTCAGTATCATTATTATAATATTTAGCATCTTTGGGGAAGATTTACCTGTAAAGGAAAATAAATAGTAAAGCATGCAATAAGTTCTTTATTAGGAAAAGAGTAAGTGATCACAGATGTGTATAAGGATTGACAAATATACCCTTTTTGGAGAGTAGCATAGTCAGTGAAAGGATAGAATTTTGAAAAGTTCGTAACTGTCTCTTTTTAGTGGCTTATGCAACTTGACAAGATTCAAAGATGAGCTCTTGTCTCTACTACACATGGAGAGAACTACATACCAGGGTTTCTCAAAAGGGCTTCAGGTTTAATAAATATTGAATTTTAATTAAATCTGATGTAATTTTTAAAACCTGTGCTTGGAAAATTAGACACACTGAAATGTTTTAATGCCAAATTGTAATATATTGGGGCCTTCACATTTATTACAAAATTTGCTGCCTATTTAATTTAGGTTGCTTAGATTTTGGTACAGGCTTTCTGTTATCATTCCAGGACATTTACTCTGATTCTTGCTAATCATCTATTTATTAGAAATATTATGGTTCTCTACAGAAATTTTTCTAAATCTTTAATTCTGCTTAAATTTATTCATGGAAAAATGTACAAGTAATTATGAACATATAGCCCATGGGTTCAAGACTCAGTACTAAGTGGGTCTGGGATTTGTTGAGATATTTATCTATTACTGCTGCTATCCAGTTCCTAGAATAGTGCACAGTAAATATTTGTGCTCAAGAAACATTGTTTTAAATGAAATATCAGGCAAGTTCAAAGTTTATATACTAAGGACATGTTCTTTTATATAATAATCATAGGTAAAATAAGTGGATTCATAAAGCAATGTCCTGTGATAATAATATCAGAGATCTTTACTTGTGATAACATATGGTGTTTCTGGCATAACTGTATATTTGTAAATGCCATGATTTTCTGTTGTACTAAATAATTAACCTGAAATTTGGAAACGGATCAGTGGGTATTAAAAAAAGAAATTGTAAAAGGGAAGTTGCATGTTTGGAGTGAACCTTGGTCAGTTTCAATATAAATAACAAGTTATTCTTTACAAGGATTAATTATTTTTTTCAGTGAGCCTGGATATCCTTGATAATGTCATTCAGAATTAAAGATGTTATTAAAATTTCTCACACAAAACTACTGGAAGGCAAAGCATATAAAGAGTATAATGATAGCTAAATGGTCTTTATTATAAATAATTCTCCAAAATCTTATAGTATCTTTAATGAATTTAACCTTAGATTGAGAAGTCAGGGAGAAGAATAAGTGCAGAAATAAAAAAAATCCAGTAGAATTCAGGAAATTATAAACTACACCATGAATTTAGAATTGTTTGATGTTGTGAATATCTCCATATTTGTTTATTATTTTCTTTTTCCTAATAGTGTTGAAGCGGGTCTTTCATAATAGCAAGAATGACACGATCTGGGGCAAATGCATTTATCTCACCCAATCATTGGGCTTAATGGGTATTGGGACTTTCAGTGGCAATGTGGATTGTGGTGATTGCCCCTGAACAAAGCAAGTTTAACTTTGCTTTATTCGCCCACATCAAGGATGAATGTAGATCATAGAGAGTTGGAGTGGCCTGGGCGAAGAAGTATCATAGATGTTTCCAATAGAATCATGTCCTTGGAAATGAAGATTTTTAAAAAATTAAAATAATTTCACTTAAGGAAATTCAACATTTTTTTTTTTAAAGGAATGCTTTATTCTTGATAAAGTCCTTGAAAATTTCAGTGTGAAAGGAAAAATAAATAAAATGTTCTAAAGGCAGTCTCACATCTTAATTGTGCTTTAACGTTTTTGCAGATAAATTTTGCCCTCCCTCATAGTATATAATGATTTCATAGCTGAACTCAGCACACTGAATTGAAAAATGTTAAATTAAAAAAAAAAAAATTAACCATAAATGGATAGATTAGGAAGCCCTTTTCTTAGTTTATCATTTGTGCCTTGAGAATTTTTTATATCTCCAGATGACTTATTTCTGAAGCCTTGTATTTGATGGAGTTAATTATTTATTCATATCGTTTCCTTTTTAAAATTTTTAATAAAATCACTATCAAATATATTAATGAATTATTTTCCTCTCTCTCTCCACAAGGGAAATAATCAACCAATTATTTGAGGAGACCTTTTCTTTCTTTTTAAGTTTCCTATTTGGAATGCCCTTTAAATTCAGAGAAAGGGCAACCATTTTCAAATTTGAAATGATTCTAAAAATTGATTTACTTCTTTGCTCCCCCGCTTTTATCATTATACCTATTCCCATGATCTCAAGAATTCCATTTCATTTTAAAAGCTTTTAAAAATCAGGTATAAAGAGCTGTGCTTCTGGGACATGACACTTGATTGACACCCCTCAATATCTAAATTTCACTTTGAAATAACTCAATCAATATAAAAGGAAGTCTATCTCATCATTGCGAACCAGAAAATGTTCATCCAGTTGTCTGAAAATATAGAGGAATATTTTCCTAAAGAAAAAGTGAAGTGTGGATAGAGTAAAATGGAGCACCAACACAAGCATAATTCACTGGGTACCCAAGGGAAATCTGGGATAGTAAACAGAGGTTTCACATCTTCTCTCAGAACCCTGCTATCTACTTCAGTCCATCTGAGCTGCACCCACAGATGAGAACAGCCTGTCCTGAACTCAACGGGGAGAAATGCATCTTACCATTTCTGGACTCAGTCCACAGATCATGGCAAGTGGGGATCCAAGAGGTCCACTCACAGCTTGTTCTCCCCCCATTCCCTCTGGCTGGAGAAAAGGGTTTTTCCCGTCTTCTTCCTACAAATCCACTCTTACTATATAAAAAATCCCTCTGCGGTCTCAGAACATACTCTACCTCTCCTCTGCTGTATTATTCAGTTATTTATGTTTCTTTGCATATTTATTGGATTAGTATTTGTCTCACACTAGAATGCAAGCTGCTTTTGCAGGGTAATTAAGCTGTCATTTTATTTTTGTTCTTCGATCATCTTATCCAGCTGTCAGGTGAGGGTATTTCCCATTTATACTCATGGACATAACAAAGCTATTTCCTAAATTAAGTTCCTTTTCCCCTTGATATATACAATGCTTATCTCCTGGAATGTAAAATAAGAGCTATGAATTGTTTTATGAATAGCAATTTCCATACATATACATTTTGCATATCTATATTTATCTGTTACAAATATGTAATATATTCATATATATGAACATAAATTACTTCTGAATAGTGAGTAATTTTATTATTATTGATTTCTCTAGTTTTTGAAATTCTTACAGTGTGACACTTCTGTAATAATAGAAAACCGAATTTTGATTTCTTTTCAGTTATACCTTGTTTTTTCAGCAAAGTAATCCAAATACTTTGATGCAGATTTCTACATATAATCTCAAATTATATCAATTTTGAAACATTAATAACTTGATTTTCCTTGAAAATTAACTCACACTATTAAATTAAAATACTTGAAACACAGCAGGTTTTACATCTATTTTCTCCCATGCAGATTTAATTTATTCTCCATTGTACATAAGATGAGAAAAAAAAAAAAAAAAAGGTGCTGATATTTCCTGGTATATATAATTGTTCTCCTGACAAAATAAGCACTGAAGGGGACAATAAAGGAAATATTCCTATCTTCATGGAGACACATGCATTCCCCATTGATGAAGCCCCTTTCTTTAATCTGATGCCATCTGCCCCTGTACTTTTGCTTTAAATTTAAAATAAGGAGATATTGTTATCCATGTATCCTGTACAGAACAAAATGATTTACTATATTATTCACTAAATCAGCAGCAGGCTTTCTCTCCATTGCCCTGGCCACCAATTAGACTTTTCTAATTCTGTGATAGAAATTTCATGAAGGCTGAGGTGGGAAGGAAGGGTTCTATTTCTGCTTTAAAGGCAGATTGCAATGAATAAAAATAACAGGATGAAAGCAAAAATTTTAAACTAGGTATTATAAACACCTTACCATATATTTTTTCCAACCTAATAAAGGGAAAATTTTATGACTCAAGGCAAAAAGGAAAGAAAGAAAAAAAGAAAAAAAAAAAAAAAAAGAAAACTAAGGAAGGGAAAACGAAACCAGAACTCAGAAGAGCAGACTCTAAAGCTAAATTAGGAAATTGGAGTATTGAATTTTAATAACCATTAGGGGGAAAGGAGACAGGTTGTTAGGGCTATATGACATAAGTTTAGGGTTCACATTTTTATTATCCACTCTTTTAATTGCCTCTTATTCACCCTGTTGGTGAAGGAGTGTTTCTCCCCCTAAGGCACACAATACCCAACACTGGACAGAGGGGATCAATAGCAATATGTTAATCATATATACTCACAGCCCAGGAGAGGAGGACACCATGCCATGGAAGGTCACACATGGGTTGCACTGGAAGACAGAAGGAACAACCAGGAACTGAAGGAAGCAGGCATTGTAGCATCTAGAAGGTAAGGTGCTTCCTGGTTCTCATGGAGGATGTGATTAGTGTGTTTGAATAATTCTGTGGGCTAGCTGGGAACTGAAACCTCCTGCTCAGGGATAAACAGAAGCTGCACCTGGTCCCCTAGATAAAGAGAGTTGTTTGGCTGTTGAACCTTACCAATAGGAATAGAGGGGGGAGTAGAACCAACTGTTAGACCAGATGAGGTCCTCTCGATTTCACCAGGTGTCAAGATAGCACAAAAAGACAGACCTTAATTTCAGGCCTTACCCCACAATTGACCCTTAGCTATACTGACATCAATATAAACTTTGATGATGACTGAGACTTTTTTTTTTTGAGGTAGAGCTTACTCTTTTTTTTTTTTTTTTTAAGATTTATTTTATTTATTTATTTATCCCCCCTTGCTGCTTGTGCTCGCTGTGTCCATTTGCTGTGCGTTTTTCTGTGTCTGCTTGTCTCTCTTTGTTGCATCATCTTGCTGCACCAGCTCACCATGCCGCATGGGCCATTAGCTCACCACGCTGCTTGTGCAGGCTTGCCTTTACCAGGATGCCCCAGGAATCGAACCCAGGGCCTTCCATATGATAAACAGGAGCCCAACTACCTGAGCCACATCTGCTTCCCCTGACTGAGACTTTTAGGAAGTAGGAAAATGCCTCCTTAGGAAAGGAAGTAGGTACTTGACCAAGGGGGAGGGGGCTAATAGTGACTGTATTAGTCAGTCAAAGGGGTGCTGATGTAAAATACCAGAAATCTGTTGGCTTTTATAAAAGGTATTTATGTGGGGTAGAAGCTTACAGTTACCAGGCCATAAAAGGTAAGTTACTTCCCTCACCAAAGTCTATTGCCACGTGTTGGAGCAAGGTGTCTGCCGATGTCTGCAAGGGTTCAGGCTTCCTGGGTTCCTCTCTTCCTGGGCTCAGCTGCCTTACTCTTTCTACAAACCCAGCTGTAGACCATCAGGAAACTGGCTCTGCCTCTCTCCCCAGGGCTCAATTCTCTCCAGGCTGGGCTGCTCTACTCCTCTATGTGCTTACTTCCTGGGCTCCAGCTCAAAACTTCCACATCAAAGCTCCAACTCATTCCTCTGCTCTGCCTGTAGTTTTATCTGTGAGTCCCTGCCCACCAAGGAGGTGGGGATTCAACATCCTACTGACATGGCCTAATCAAAGCCCTAATCATAATTTAATCACTCCCAGGTACAGACCAGTTTACAAACATAATATAATATCTATTTTTGGAATTCATAAATAGTATCAAACTGCTACAGTGCAATAGTCATTATTATCTTAGGCTTCTGGAGGCTAAAAGTCCAAAATCAAGATATCAGCAAGACCATGCTTCCTCTTAAATGGGAGAATCCATTCCATTTCTGTCTCCTGGCAATCCATGGTGGTCCTTTGCTTCTGCCAATATACTACAATTTCTGCCTCTGTCATATGGCTGTCTCTATGACTGTCACTGCTTCTCTGTCTGTGTCCAAATTTCTTCTCCTTATAAAGATAACAGTCTTAGTGTATGAAAGGACCACCTTAATCCAGTTGGGCATGATCTTAATTAATAATGTCTTAAAAAATCTCATTTACAAATAAGTTCATGTTCACAGGACCTAGACATGTCTTTTTGGGGGGAATATAATTCAATCCAGAACAATTCACAAAAACATGAACTTTAAAAGCATCTCCTTTTATGACCTTATATGGTATTGGGGTATGGAGTGCATGTGCCCAAGGGAAGTGAATTTAACATAATTAATGCATGTTCAGTAGTAACATCCACTTGTGGTCTGTTTATCACTTTGTGACTTAAATAAGAGTTCTTTGTGGAGCCCCTTATGTTTCTTAATCAATCCAGCCACATGGAAGTTCCACTGAAAGTTTTCTTGAGGAGCTTAGCATTGAGCACTCTGAGAAGTAAATTAAGTGCCATAGCGCCTGACAGTAATGACTGGAACACTGGACAGAGTTAAGGTATGTCCTGATAAGGCTTTGTATTATGGCCTTAGTGTCTGTAGAGCCATATTGTCTTAATTTTCTAGAAATGCTGTACAATGTGTTGGCTTAAACAACAAGAATTCATTGGCTCACAATTTGTAGCCCAGAAGTTTAATCAAGATGTCAGCAAGGACATGCTTTCTTCCAGAGCCAGTGACATTCTGGTGATAGCAGTTGTCTATCACATGGAAAGCTGTCTCTCTCCTTTCTGGCTTCTGACTACTGGCTCCTTCTGACTATGACTTCTTCTGAATGATTGCTTCCAATATTACTGCCTCCAGTTATATGATTAAGACCCACTCTGATTCAATTTGGCCACAACTTAACTAACAATAACATTTTCAAATGTCCTATTTATAAATGGGCTCGCATCTACCAGCATGTGGACTGACACTTGAACATGTCTTTTTGGGGGGACAAGATACAATCATGAACATACGTGCTATTCTACTTTCATTTATATATATTTTTTTATTTTTTATTCTTATATGGTTTATTCTTTGGTGGAAATGCAAATTAATTTTTTTTTTATTATGGGTAAAAATCAAAATTCTCACAATACATACAAACATTTGCAAAATGATATATAAATATATATGCATATATGTGCATTTGCTTACAAAAATGTTATTTATATATATATATATACATATATTTTAAGAGGTGCTTAGATTACCCAAAATATTACACGGAACCCACTGGGATTCCCATGTTGCCCACCTCCCATACCTCCCACCACATCCCACACAAACATCTCCCACAGTGTGGCTCACCACCCTCAATGAACTTACACATCCTGGAGCCTTGCCATCAACCATAGACCACAGTTCACACTGTAGATCACACTCTCTCCCACTCATTTATATTTTTGTATCTGTGAGGCAAGAGTCTACCAGAGTTCTTTACCCCAAAGGGGACAACTGTTTAGTGATGGCTTGCAAAAATATGCAGGAAGGATTAATGGGTACCCAGGGAATCCAGTGTTATGATGACTGCCTGAAGTTTGGCCAATTGTGCTGGCCAATTGTGCTGATCGTTGGATCTGGTCCTTCATCAGGAATTTCCTGGTTAAGGTATGTAAAGCAATAACTCTCCACTGATCTCCATCACAAGTAATAGTGGTAATACCTTCCATAAATTGTACAAACTCCAATTACTGTTCATTTAGTTGATCCCAAAGGGCTCATCAGTTAGCCAAGGAATCTGGTGAGTGGTGATATCCTCCAGCAATGCATCTAGCAAGGGACTGAAAAGAGGTGAGATCAGCCCCTCCAGAATTTAGGATATGCCAGAGGATGCAGGTTTGGTTTCCTCTTGCAGGGTACTGCTTTTATAATCCAAGGCATAATTGACAGCTGAGTACAGGGAGTCCAGAGCCTGTGAGGACATGTTTCCAGAAGAACACAGTTTGTGGTCAGCAATTGTTCTGATGGCATATAGCAAGGAAGGGAGGGCAATTTCTTCCATCAGAAATCCATAGACAATATATGGTCATTAAAAATGGTCCAGTGTCGTCAGGATGCATGAAATGAGTTTGCTAAAACCTCCAGTAAGAAAGATTGTCAGGGAGTTTCTGTTGTCTGGCAATTTGGACAGATTCTAGAGCTTTTTATTGGATCTGGTGCCTTTTGAGGTGGGCCGATTTGCATGTAACAGCTTTGGGGAGATTAAGTAAAACGTGGAAATGAGGACTATCTCACCTTCAGAACCCAGAAAAGACCAATAGATTTTGGACTTGTGTTAACATTGTGAGCACTGCAGATAAACAGCTCTTTCTTGATAAAGTCAGGAATGGCGTAACTCTTGGTTTACCAAATAAGTTTTTTAGTGGAGTTGATGAAATAGTGTCATATGTGTCAGGCAGTAGCAAGTCCTCCTTTTGTGTACTCCTTTGTGATTATTCTTACCAAGTATGAGTATGTCAAATGAATCTCCTTGGAGGAGGATGTAATAAATAGAATGCCATACATGTGCTCCTGGAGAAAGATTGATGCAGTAAGATCTTGCATGCAAAGACTGTGTGTTATTGTAAGGCTGCTGAGGCACCCCGTGGATTGTAAAGTAAGGGTGTATTGCGATTTTTTGTAGTTGAAGGCAAACTGTTGGCTGAGGGGCTGTTTAAACACCAAACAGAACATGTTAGTCAAATCTCTAATAGCAAAAATTTTTACCAGTTGCTGATTAAATGGAGCCAGTAATTTTAATAATATTGGATATTGGGTTTTGGGTATGGAGCCTTTAATGGATGAGGCCACAACATTAGGTTGTGGCAATCCACTTAGAGAGACCATTCATTCTTTCCAAGTTTAAGAACAGGCCAAATCAGGTTTTCATGGAGAAGCAGAAGAGATAGTCAGCCTTTCCCTCATTAAGTCTTAAATTCTAAGTTTCAATCCTTGAAAGCACTGTCTTACATTGGGCCATATTAGATATTTTAACTTGAGGGGCATCAAAATGGGGGGAGTTCCCATTTTGTCAAGATAATTTGTAAGTTCCAAAGATTTAATTTAATTTTAATTTATTACTTAATGAGTAAAAGAATCCATGCCCACTCTTTTTTGGGGTGAATGGACTCTCTATTTTACATTCAGTAACTCCCTTAAGTACTAATTTAGTCCACGAATGTTCATCAACTGATGCATGATTCAGAAACTACACTGTATAGGTGCAAAAGTTAATCAGCACACTTACATCCTTTTGCTGCATAAATCTTTTAGTACATTTTGGATTTCCAACTGTGTCAAATTATGGGCATTTGATACTATTTGTTGTTGTTGCTGTATCCTCCCCCTGAATTCAAGTTTCTTCCTTTCTTCCACCTTCCTTCCCTCCCTTCTTCCTTTTCCTTCTTCTTGTTTGCTTTGCTCTTTCTTTTATTGCCATTTAATATTCTTCAGGGTTTTTCTCCTTACTCTGATCATATTTAAACATTTATTCTCCTAAAAAGCCCAAAATCAGTATTGTTGGAGGTATGAGTTTTCTCCATGGCAGTGGTTGCTTTAGAAGGTTTAGGAAATTTAGGATTAAGTCATGTTTGGATTAACCCCTACCCTCTCCACAGCAATGCCATGTGTTTTTTTTTCCCTATAATCCTGAGGGTTAGGATCTTTATTGCAACAGAGTTATAGGCAGTAGTGTGGCAGAAGAAAAGAATGCTGGGCCCATAACCCACACATTTAGGGTATAGATCTACCTGCTGCTGTGGCCCTTCCATTTCCATCACATGGTTCTTTTTTTTTTTTTTTAACTTCACTTTCCTTTTTGTCCAAATCACCTCATGATATTTTGGATTTTTAACCACATAGATTTGTGCCTTCAGTTTCTGTCTCTGTCCGATCTGTCTCTGACGTGTGGTGCAGACCTTCTGGGTATTTATGGGGAAAAGTTTGGGACGCCAGCCACCCACCACCCAGGCAGCCTCCTCCTCCTCCAAGAAATGCCAGTCAATCTCCTCAAGCTGGAAGTCCACCTCCACTAAGGTTCTTTAGTCTATCAAACCCCTTGATAACAAGATTAACATTTAGAGGGCTAGTAAAAAAACAGCACTGAGGAGAACCTAGGGATAATATTTGTTGGGGTTTTGCATTGGGATAGCAGTTGAATTAACTCCTCCAGATCTAGGAAGGATTGATTTCGAATGCTTCTTCCTCTTTAACTTTTCTCATCTGTTCCTGGGCTAAACTCATCATGATATGAACCTTGTAGTTCAGGAGAGCTCAAGCAACAGGCACAATGGAAACAGCAGCAGAGGAGACCAACAAAGCCATTCTATTTGTCTGAATAGCAAGAACTTTTAGGCATCTGGGCTGCCCTGCTTAATTCTGTCAAGGGTGGTCTACAAGCCTCACAAAAGGCATCCTGAGCTTGCCCTGGGGCGCACAATCACAAACAATGTCTGAATGGGTGTTCCAAGAAGCCAATGATCACCACCAGGCTTGAAGCAGTTTGGGAGAAAGCTCAAGGCTGACCTTGGTAAATAGGACTCAAATACACACCCGTTAAGCCCTGTGTTGTCACCCCCTTTACAGACAGGAGCTCAGAGATCATCTGCCAAACCCAGGCTAATAAACCTCATGGCATGCCATGCTGAGATCTAGATAATTAACAGGTTTCATCCTGGAACCAAGAAAGTGCCAAAGAGCAAGTCCACCAAATATCGGAAATTCCCTCCCAGGAGACTTTGCTCTATCATGGTACCGGTTAGTTAGCCAAGAGCAATTAGTTAAAGGTGATCAGGTGCTCTTGGTAATGGATGGGCCATTATTCTGATCACATCCTATTTATTCTGTTGGTGTGGGAGGGACTCTCAATCTAGGGTTAAAGGGATGACCCAACATATGAAAGGACAGATGAGATCCACAGCAGCTTATTAGTCACATTTACTCACAGCCCAGGGAAGGAGGACATGGGGAGAAGACACCGCACTACACGGGCCTTCTTCGGGATTGCACTCGGGAACAAAACAACCAGGGACTGTGGGACGCAGGCTTTGTATTATCAAGAAGATGGCATGCCCCTCCCGGTTCCTGTGGAGTATGTGCTTGACCTGTTTGTATAATTCTGTAGGCTGATTGGGAACTGAAATCCACTTCTATGGGATAAGCAAGAGCTGTGCCTGGTCCTCTAGGGTAAGGAAGGTTGTTTGGCTAAGGGACCTTATCAGGTAGTGGGTTTATTGTTTTTTTTTTATTATTCTTTGAACCTTATTACATATCTTGAATTACATATCTTTAAGTAAATTAGATTTTAAATAAAAATATAATTAGCCAATTTGTCTTTTGAAACTTTAAATACATCAAAAATAAAATATTAAGAAAGATAATTTTTACTTCTATAATCATAAAAATGCAAAATAGAATGTTTTTAAATTCAATGAAAAATTAAATTAATATAGTTAAAAGACAAATGAAAAGCCAGGATAGTTTTGTACCACATGAAATAAAAATGGTTAAAATTAATAATTACATTTCACTTTGCTTTTTAATATCACATTTATTTATATTTAAATTTTCTTCCTTTATCTTTGAATGTGTAATACATTCAATGTTACAGAATTCAAAATATACAGAAGGGTTAGTGATCTTGAAAGACTATGAAGTATATAACATGACCCTGCCAATAGTGAAATGGGGAAAAGACACAAATAAACAATGTGCAAAATAATTTAAAATGACCAATGCCTTCATGAAATAGGCATGCAGAGTAGGCTTAAATACATTAACTGTTTGCCCCTCCAGTTAATACAGAAATATGTCAACATAATTACAGAAATTAGACTAAATAATACTCAGCTTATTATTTAGTTTTTCAGCAGTATGAATTCAGGCTGCATCTGAAACCCAGTTTAGCCAGGGGGAAAGACTCATAGCTCTGGCTCAAGTCTTCTTGGATCACTACCCTGCATATCTGTCCCAAAAGAGAAGCATTTGTGTCCTAAGTCACTTTTGTTCTTTATTATTTGTTTTCAGGGTCGTACAAGCTTCCCATTCTTTTTCTCATTTTTACATGAATAAAGTTTGAAAAATGTATATGAACAAGTCTCTAGTGAGGGTCTAAACTGTTCTGGGTATAATGTGAATTTTTCCTTCACTTTCAGATCCTTCCATATTAATGTACAGTTGAAGTTGGTTTTCTCATCTCCTTTCTTTTCTTTCCCTCTACTATATTGTGAAATCCACACTTTTCCCTGATTTATTCTTTAAGAGACTCACATAATGAGTGGGAAGGAGTTGGACTCCCATACTTGGGAGGACCGATTTATTCACAAATAGAGAGGCGGGAGTCTCTCGAGAGCATGGGCCGTTCCTAATAGGGGAGAGCAAACCAGTGTGTCAAGACCTCAGTGTTTTGCAAGTAATTATGAATCTTGTCATCCAAAGAGTGAAGCCAGGGAACCCCCTGGCTTGGGCCCCGAGGGGTCGGGGAGGGAGGAATAGAATAGATGGAACTGGGGGGGGTATTTAGTGGACAATGGAAGTGTTCTACATGATCTTACAATGATGGACACAGGCCGTGTTAAATTTCATCAAAATTTTAAAAAGTGTATGGTCTAAAACGTAAACCATAATGTAAACCATTGACCATGTTTAGTAGTTATGTTTCACTATTTGTATATCGGTTGTAACAAAGGTACCATCCACTTATAAAAAGGTATTAATACGGGAAGGAGGAAAAGGGGAGGATATTGGGTATATGAGAGTCTCCTGTATTCTGTATGTGACTTTACTGTGACCTAAAACTTCTTTGAAAACAAAATGAAAAATAGTAAGATATTGGGGAACAACTGGAGGAAAATGCCACTGTACAGGCAGGACACCAGATATTACAGTGATGAAAAGCAAACTGTCAAAAATGTTTAAAAAATATTTTTCATTATTTTTTAACATCCCAATTTTTAAATTTAATTTTATTTTTAGTTTTTAAAAATTTTTATGTATTATATTTCTTATATTTAAACTTATTATTATTTAATTTTTATTTATGTTTGGCTATTTTAACAGCTTCATTTTTAGGAAGCTTAGGATCACAGAAGGGTTACAACTAGGGTGGGGGAAGATCATTGGTGTGGGTGTCAATGACGGAGCATACATGGGAGGAAGTTCACCTGGGCATACATATAAGGCATGTAAAAATGTTCGGTCTATGGTTGGTGGCAAGGCCCCAGGATGTGTAAGTCCATTGAGGGTGGTGGGCCACACTTGTGGGAGATGTTTGTGTGGGACGTGGTGGGAGGTGTGGGAGGTGGGCAACATGGGAATCCCAGGGGGTTCTGTATAATATTTTCGGTAATCTAAGCACCTCTTAAAATATATTTATATATATATAAATAAATAAAAAATTAAAAAAGAAAAAAAAATAAAAAATAAAAGTTCACGGGGCATTGTCACAGTGGGTGGATACTCACACAATAACCAAGAGAATATTGAATTCCCATATTGTGATTTTAGTAATGGAAGAAATTACAACATTGATGTGGAGCCCGTGGCCACTGGAGCCTCCGAGGGCAGGGAGAGGGAAAAACAGTTGTATTACAGGGGCTTTTTCGGGATTGGGAATCTTCCTGAATGACATTGCAGTGACGGATATAATTTTATATTATCACATAACATGCAGAACTGTGTGGGAGAGAGTATAGATTACAATGTGAACTGTGGTCCATGCTTAATGGCAAAGCCCCAGGATGTGTTTATCAAGTGCAATGAATGTACCACACTAATGAAGGATGTTTATGTGGGAGGGTGTGGGAGGCGTGGGGAGTGGAGCATATGGGAAACGCTATAGTTTTTATGTAACATTTATGTAATCTAAGTATCTTTTTAAGAATAAAAAAAAATATTACTAATTAAAAAAAAAAAAAAAAAAGAAATACTTTCTCTGACTTCATGAGCAAGAAAGGCGGGGAGAGAAAGCACACTGACTGGTAAATAGAGATGCTAGAGTCATTTTGTTGCAGATTAATTCCCTCCATGTCTCTTGTCTCATAAAGTGCATATAAATTAATGCTTCCTTCAGAGTGTGGGTAGAAGGAGTAATTTATTTAACCACCTAAGAATTGGTTAGTAACAGTAGTTGTTGCAGTAACTATAGAAATAGTATTTATTATTGGTTAATAGACTCATTAGACCTGACATTTATCTTTTCTTGTCCTGATCACCTAGTGATATGTGGCAAACATCACCCACTCATTGAGGAAATCTCAAAGTCTCAAAGGCAGAATGGGGCTTCCTGGTTTCAAATGATTCTTATTCATATTGCTCTCAAATGAAATATTGTTTTCTCAGATTTAATTAAGAATACAAATGATTGTACCAAAATCAAAACCTCAGAATTACAAAAATAAGTTGCATCTTATTGAGGGTTTCTTTATATATATATATATATATTTTTTTTTTTTTTTTACCTCAAGTGCTATTTAAAAACATTAGCATGGTGAAGATTTTGACTAAAAGGAAATGTCCCAAAGTTTTATACGGTTTGGAGGATCAACTATTCACATTTTTCATAACTACTATTTTCTGGAACTTTGTTTTTCAGATGTTTCTCTAGTTCAAATAACACTGACAATTTCTTAATTTTGTAAATGTTCATAAAATGCTTGAACATCTACTACTAAAGGAATGGGAACATATGTACAACCAGTACATATAAGTCAAATCAAATAATATGATTTAGAATAGTTACAGAAAATTTCTATGCACACACACATATATATACATGTTTTCATTCAGTTCCCCATTATGAATAGCATATATATACTTATATTTTCCATATTAATACATAAAACAAAATATTTTATATTTTATATCCATAGGTAAATTATGTTTCCTAAAATTGATCATGTGGAATAACATTGTTTTTGTTTTGAAACAAAGAAAATAGAAAAACTATGTTTGCCTTTTTCCTTGAGGCATCCTATAGGATCAAGATGTTTTATTTCCATTTCCTCCTATTTTCTGAAGCTTTGTGCTCAAATTACTTTTCTCATTAAAAACAAATTAAATCATATTCCTTCCAGGCAAAAAAACATATACACATAAACAAGCCTGATTTACATTACAATTAGAACTCTTCCCACATGTAGTCATAGAAAATGAGAGTTAAAGGATTTGCACACTTGGATGATTTTTGAAATCATATTTCAAAATAGAATTCAACATACACAGAGAATATTAAAAATTCATTTCTAATATCAGCACATGCTGCCAGATAATTAAGCTGCCATTTTTATTGAATGATATGATGATAGAGACCCCTGAATTCTCTATTGTTGTGACAGCAATGGACTGTCTTGACAACATGTGCATTGAAAGTAATTGCCAGCAGAGGAAAAGCTAAAAAACAAAAAACAAAATAAACAAAAAAACACCAATAGAATGGGGGGGAAAATGTCAAGCAACTTCACTAATAGCCTGTCAAATAATTTTTAAAACGGGTAGATAATAAATTTCTTTAATATGTGATGCATATCGTTTTGAAAACACTTCTATGTTCATTAACTGATATGTCTAATTCAGGGACCATGTTAGTA
Source organism: Tolypeutes matacus (assembly GCA_026826555.1). Classification (NCBI taxonomy): domain Eukaryota; kingdom Metazoa; phylum Chordata; class Mammalia; order Cingulata; family Chlamyphoridae; genus Tolypeutes; species Tolypeutes matacus. Next base: position 9,637,896 of record JAKSZT010054030.1, read on the forward strand.
GGAATATTATTATTCTTCTTAAACATATGAATAACCTGGTATTAATTAACCTGTTTAATAACATTATTGCAAAATTACATTCAAGAATGGAGCTCAGTAATTCTGGGATGAAATAATTTATCCATGTCTTTTCTTGATGCATAAGTTCAACTTCACTTCATTTGAAACCCTTTAAAGAAACTAATATATAGAAAAAGGGGCAGGGAATCCTGCATTTGACCCTAGCTCTATTTTTACAACTTGGTTAATATGTGGAGGATACTGAAACATACTGAGCCCTTTATTAACGTGTGTTTTAGAATTCAAATGGCAGTAAACCAATTCAAATCATTTTTTGACAAATCAATTTTATTGATACATATTAATAAAGCATAAATTCATCCAAAGTACAATCAATGGTAATCAGTATAATCACGTAGCTGTGCATTCATCACTCCAATCATTTTTAGAGCATTTTCATTATTCCAGTAATAATAATACTAAAAAACAAAAAAATAACTAACCAAAAAAGCAAAGCTCATCACTCTCAATCTCTCTTTGCTTCTCCTACCATACATAGCTGCTATTCTGTTTCATTCTGTCTGGTTTATTTGTATTTCTATTTTGTAAATAGTCTTATATATGCAGTATCACATCATTTTTTAAATTAAAAAGGTAGGTATAGGCAATGGAAATTTGAGGCTTAAAATATACAGGGTTCCTGCTTGGAATGGTGGAAATGTTTTGGTAATGAATTGTGGTGATGGTAGCACAACACTATGAACGCAACTAACAGCATTGAAGTATGTATCTGAACAAGATTAACAGGACAAATGTTAGATTGTACATGTGTTAACAGAATAATATTTACAAATTAATCCATGGACCTACACTACAAAATCAGTGGACCCTAAGTTAAACCATGGACTTCAATAGTAAAATTATTAAAATGTGCTATCATCAATTGTAACAAATATTTCACACCAATGCATGGTGTTGATGGGGTGGAGTCTTAGTTTGTCAAAGGACTGCTGATGCAAAGCATCATTAATCTGTTGGCTTTTATAAAGGGATTTATTTGGGGTAAAAGCTTACAGTGCCAAGGCCATGAAAAGTCCAAATCGAGGCACCGTCAGAGATGCTTTCTTACAAAAGTCAGCTACTGTTGATCCTGGCGTGTTTCCATGTGGTGAAGCAAGATGGTTGCCAATATCTGCCCAGGTTTCTCTTTCCCTTCCGAGCGTCCTCTCTCAGGCCCAGCTGGTCCACTTTCTTCCTGATTTCAGCTGCAAGCTGGCACAGGGCTTGTCTCTTAGGGCTTCCTATTTCAGGCTTGGCTGTTCTGGTCTCTTACCCAATTCAGCTGTAAGCTATCAGGCAAATGGCTCATCTCTCCCCTGGGCCTCAGCTGTTTGAACCTTCTCCTTTCTGTCACAGGGCAGGATGAAAAACAACAGAGCTCTCTCTTCCTGTGTCTGTGTGAGCCAGTTATATCAGACCCAGCAAGAGGGTGGGGACTCAACCTGACTCACGCCTCACTGAGGTTGTCAAATCAAAAGCCCTAAAGCAAGTGTAACAGGCAATCAAATCAAAGACCTCTCAACTGAATTTAATGCACTCAAAGGGTATTACACCCAGAGGAATAGATTATTTTACAAACAAAATTTTTGGGGGGATTCAGAAAATAATCTCAAACTGCCACAGGTGGTATAAGGGAATCCTGTAATTTATGCATGATTGTTCCATAAACCCCCTTCTCCAAAAAAAGTAAAAAAAAAAAAAAAAAAAAAAGAATAAAATAAAAATATATTTTTTAAAAAGGTGAGAAGGAGATTTGTTGGAGTAAGTATTTGGAAATCCAAAGCAAATGATAATTTAAGATACTACTGGCTTTGGACCTCAAGAACCACCAGCTGTTCCAGGTCTTTTTCTCCATCTCTTGATTCTTTCTCCCATTGTAATTTAACTTAATCCCCAGAAAGATTCTTGTCTATAAGGAACATAGTCACCATTAGCCCAAAATATAAATCTTTATCTTTCATAATAAAAACATAATGAATTAAAGAAAGGAGGACTACCCAAGTTCTCTCAGAGATCCATGGAAAGTCACAAGGAAGTCTCTGATTGGTCCTGCCTTGTTCATGTGACAATCTTTGAAGTAATCGTTAGGCCATGGACTCAAATGTTCTGATTGGCCGGCTTAAGCTTATTCTCTTCCTTATATGGTAGCAAAAGCAGACATCTCAGCATGAATGACATCTCCTCAAAATTACATCAGATCAGTTCTCTATGGAGAGCATCAAGAATCTGTTCTAGATGGACTCTGACCACCTCCTCTCTCAGCATCTTTGTTGTCACCCAATGATCAAAAAGAAGGTGGCTGTGGAATCTAGTGGGCCAACTAGTTTCTAGCCAGAGACATTCAGGAAGTTTTTATCTGTGTATTTGCATGGTGCTTGGCAAAAAGTCCTTTGAGGTACAAAAATGTTTAATTTTGAGGAGATCTAATTTTGTTGCTTGTGTGTTGGGCATAAGTTTTAAGAAACTACCATCTACCACAAGATCTTGAAAATGTTTTCCTACGTTTTCTTCTAGGAGTTTTATGGTTGTCACTGTTATATTTAGGTCCTTGATCCATTTTGAATTATTTTTTGTATGAGGTGTGAGATAGATGTCCTTTTTCTTTTGGATATAGCTATCCAGTTCTCCCAGCACCATTTGTTGAATAGATTGTTCTGGCCCAGCTGGGAAGGCTTGACAACCCTGTCAAAAATAACTTGACTGTAGATGTGAGGATCTATTTCTGCATTCTTGATTCAGGTCCATTGGTCAATCTGTCTGTCTTTATGCCAGTACCATGCTGTTTTTATCACTGTAACTAAATAATATGCTTTAAAGTCAGGAAATTATAGTCCTCAAAATTCTTTCTTCTTTTTAAAGACATTTTATGCCTATTCTGGACCCCTTACCTTTACAAATTAATTTGATTATTGGCTTTTCCATTTCTGCAAAAAAGGCTTTTGGGATTTTGGGGGGGATTGTGTTGAATTTGTAAATCATTTTGGTTAGAACTGACATCTTAATGATATTTAGTCTTCCAATCCATGAACACAGAATGTTTTTCCATTTATTTAAGTCTTCTTTGGTTTCTTTTAGCAATGTTTCATAGTTTTCTGAATACAGGACTTTAAGCCTTGGTTAAGTTTATTCTGAAATATTTGATTTTTTTAGTGTTGATTATAAATGGATTTTTTTTTTCAGATTTTCTCCTCAGATTGAACATCAGTGGTGTATAGAAACTCTGTTGATTTTTCTGTATTAATCTTGTATCCTGCCACTTTGCTGAACTCCTCTATTCATTCTAGTAACTTTGTTGTGGATTTTTCAGGAGATTGTAGATATAGGATCATATTATCAGTGAATAGTGAAAGTTTTACTTCTTCCTTTCCTATTTGGATGCCTTTTATTTCTTTAGTCTAATTTCTCTCGTTAGAACATGTAGCATAACATTGAATAACAATGGTAACAGTGTGCATCCTTGTATCCTGATCTCAGCAGGAAAGGTTTCAGTCTTTCACCATTGAATACAATGCTAGCTGTAGGTTTCTAATATACGCACTTTACCATATTGATAAAGCTTCCTTCTATTCCTGTCTTTTGGAGTGCTTTTATCAAGAAAGGGTGCTGTATTTTGTCAAATGCCTTATCTGCATCAATCGAGAGGATTTTGTGATATTTTCTTCTTCAACACATCAAAGCGGTGTTTTTTGTTTTTTGTTTTTTTTTGAATTGTGCTGCCTTTTTTTATTTTTTATTTTTTATTTTTTATTTTTTATTTTTATTTTATTTTATTTTTTTACAAGGAGGTCCCGGGGATTGAACCCAGGCCCCTCCATATGGGAGACAGACGCCCAACCATTTGAGCCACATCTGTCCCCCTCAAAGTGGTTTTTCACACTAATTATTTTCTTGTGTTGAAGCACCCTTACATACCTGGGATAAAACCCATTTGATCATGGTGTATAATTCTTTCAATGTGCTTTTGGATTCTGTTTTCAAGTATTTTGTTGAGGATTTTTGCATCTATATTTATTAGAGATATTGTAGTGTAATTTTCTTTTTTCATAGTATTTTTATCTGCTCTTTGTATTAGGGTGATGTTGTCTTCATAGTATGAGTTTGGTAGAGTTCTTTCCTGTTGAATTTTTTGGAAGAGCTTGAGCAAGAGTGGTATTAGATCATCTTTGAATGATTGGTAGAATTCACCTGTGAAGCTATCTGGTCCAGGGCTTTTCATCTTTGGGAGGACCCCCCCCCCCAAGCTGGCTCCTTCATCTGTTTGCTTGTTGTTTTGCTCATTTTTTTGTTCTTTGTCTGCTTGTTGTCACTTTTTTCTTTAGGAGGCACTGGGAAACAAACTCAGGACCTCCCATGTGGGAGGCAGGTGCTCAGTTGCTTGAGCCACAACTGCTCCCTGCTCATTTGTTTTTGCTTGTAGTCTGCTCCTTGTTTTTGCTTATGGTCTGCTCGTTGTTTTTGCTAGATGTCTGCTCATTGTCTGCTCGTTTTTTGTTTGTCTTCTTTAGGAGGCATGTGAACCAAACTCAGGACCTCCCACATGGTTAGCAGGTGCTAGACTGTTTGAGCCACATCTGCTCCCATTTGGGAGGTGTTTGATGACTGTTTCAATCTCTTCACTTGTGATTGGTTTGTTGAGGTCTTCTATTTCTCGTAGGTTAGTATAGGTGGTTCATGTGTTTTTAGGAATTTTTCTGTCTCATCTACATTGTCTAGTTTTTTGGCATAAAGTTGTTCATAGTATCCTCTTATGATCTCCATTATTTCTGTGGGGTCAATGTTAATGTCCCCCCCTCTCATTTCTGATGTTATTTATTTGCATCATCTTTCTTTTTTTCTTTGTCAGTCTAGTTAGGAGTTGCTGATTTTGCTGATCTTCTCAAAGAACCAACTTTGGTTTTGTGAATTTTCTCTATTGCTTTTTATGTTCTCAATTTCATTTATTTCTGCTCTGATCTTTACTATTTCTTTCCTATAGCTTGGTTTGGGATTAGTTTTCTGTTCTTTTTCTTGTTCTTCTGGGTGTGCAGTTAGGCCTTCAATTTTAGCTCTTTCTTCTTTTTCAATGTAAGCATTGAGGGCTATAAGTTTCCTTCTCAGCATTGCTTTTGCAGTGTCCCATAAATTTTGATACACTGTGTTCTCATTTTCATTCATCTCAAGATATTTGCTGATTTTTCTTGTGATTTCTTCTTTGACCCACTGATTATTTAAGAGTGTGTTGCTTAATCTCCATATATTTATGAATTTTCCCTTTATCCATCCATTATTGATTTCCTGCCTTATTCTGTTATGATCAGAGAAAGCATTTTGTATAATTTCAATCTTTTTAAATTCATTGAGTCTTGTCTTGTGACCCACATATGATCTTGGGAGAAAGATCCATGAGTGCTTGAAAAGATGTATATCCTGCAGTTTTGGGGTGCAATGCTCTATAGATGTCTTTTAGTAATAGTTCATTTGTCATATTATTCAAGCTCTCTGATTCTTTATTTATCCTCTGTCTGGATAGTCTATCCAATACTGAGAGTGTTGTACTGAAGTCTCCAACTATTACTGTAGAGATATCTATTTCTCCCTTCAGTTTTACCAGTGTTTGCCTGATGTATATTGGGGTACTCAGGTTATTTGTATAAATACTTAGTATAGTTATTCCTTCTTGATGAATTGCTCCTTTACAACAGTTTTACATTTTAAATCTATTTTGTCTGATATTAACATAGCTACTTTAGCTCTTTTTTGGTTACTCTTTGCATGGAATACCTTTTCCAGCCTTTCAATTTTATCATGGTTGTGTCCTTACATCTGAGGTGACTCTCTTATAGATGGCATGTAGATGGCTCATATTTTTTATCCATTCTATCAGTCTGTGTCTTTTGATTCGGGGTGTTCAAGCCATTAAAAGTCAATGTTATTACTGTAAAGACATTATTTAGTTCAGCCATTTTGTTCTTTCACTTTCTTTTGTAATGTCTTCCTATTGTCTGTCTTTTTACCTTTTAATTTATCCTTCTTAATAATCTTCATTTCTAAACTCTTCTATGAGTTTCTCACCCTTGCTTTTTTCCTTTCAGGTTGCAGCACTCGCTTTAGTATCTCTTGTATTCTGGTCTTTTGGTAACATATTTTATCTTTTTTTGTTTGGCTACAAAAAGTTTGAACTCACCCTCATTTTTGAAGGACAGTTTTGCTGGATATAGAAGTCTTCCCCTGCAAGTTTCCCTTATAGTACCTGAAATACATCATACCACTTTCTTCTTGCCTCCATGTTTTCTGATGAGAAGTCAGCATATAATCTTATCGAGGTTCCCTTTATGTGATGCTTTGCTTTTCTTCCTACTTTCAGAATCGTTTCTTTATCTCTAATATTTGTCATTCTGTATAGTAGGTGTCTCATGGTAGGTCTCTTCAGATTTATTTTGTTTGGGGTGCACTGTATCTCTTGGATATTGATTATTTATGTCTTTCATAAAGGAAAGTTTTCAGTCACTATTTCCTTAAATATTCTTTCTGCCCCTTATCCTTTCTTGTCTCTTTTTGGGACACTGATAATGCATATGTTTGTGAGTTTCATATTGTCATTCAATTCCCTGAGACCCTGTTCCATTTTTTCCAATCTCTTCTCTTTCTGTTCTCCTGTCTTTCCTAGTGCAGATGTTCTGTCTTTGAAATCACTAATTCTGTCTCCAAGCAAGTCAGTTCTGTTCTTATGTGCCTCTAATGTATTTTTAATCTCATCCACCATGTTTTTAATTCCCATAAGCTCTGTTACTTTTCTTTGCAGGCTTTCAAATTGTTCTTTATGCTCACCCAGCATCTTAGTTGTTTTGTTTTTTTTTTTTTCCTGAAGTGCTAGGGGCCGGGGATTGAACCCAGGACCTTGTATGTGGGCAGGAAGCGCTCAACCACTGAGCCAGATATGCTTCCCTGAAATTTTTTTTCATTTGTTTTGCTTGTTGTCTTTTTTTGTATTTTCAGGAGGCGTGAGGAACCAAACTTGGGACCTCCTGTGTGGGAGGTGGGCACTCAATTGCTTCAGCCACATGCCCTCCTCCACCCAGTGTCTTCTTAATACTTTAATCTCTTAAGTCATATTTCAATTCTTTGAAATGATTTAGGAGAGTTGTTTGATTATCACTGATTAAGTGTCTAAAATCTTTTATCTCTTCCGAATATTTGGTTTGTTCCATTGGCTGGGCCATCTCTTCCTTTCTCTTATTATGGCTTGTAATTTCTTGGTAATGTCTAGACATCTGAATATGTTGGTGTATTTACTGTAATGGGCAATTTCTCTCTCTTGCTTATTTATTTATTTATTTTTTTAACTCTTCTTTGATATTTAGTTCAACTTATTCTAAGTCTTTAAAATTGCCCAGCTTAAGGTATGAAAATTGGGCCAGGGACTGACCAATGATGTGCAAATTTTCTCCCCGGAGTTTGGGTTAAGAGAGTCCTAGAAGCAGTTTTTCTCCATGCAATTTCCAGAGGATGGCACTGGTCGACACAACTTTCCATGGCGGTGTTTATTTAATCTCTGCTTTCCTGTTTTCAGCTGGCAGGAGCTGAGATTTAAAGTGGGCTCTGATGGCTGAATTTCCTGAAGCGAAGGTCCCCCACACCCCCCCCATCTCCCCATCCCTTATCCCTTGTAATTGATGACAGGAAGGAAGGTGTCTGTTCCTCTCCCAGTGGGCTGCAGTGAGCCAGGGGTTTTACCCCAGTTTAATATCTTGGGAGTGGGGGAAGGGAGCCCTTCTCCATTGCTACAGGGGGTTGATAACTCAAATTTTTGTTTTGGGTTCTTTATGTTTCTGTTCTTCACACTCCTGGGAGTTGTGTAGCACTATCCTGGTCCGCTGACCCCCAAAGCAGGTCCATCAGGCAGTGTTTGGTCCTTTCTCCATTGTTTTTGTGATAATTGAGCCTGGCCTGTCTACTCCGATATCATCTTCCTGGAATTTATCATGTTGATTTTTATTTCAAGCCCCCATTGCACCAACATGGTGCAAAACCCCTATCAGTCATGATAGAACACCTCCCCAGATGAGGTGTGGGATTCACAGAGTGCCAAGATACCAGGATGGGGAGTGGAGAAGTGGTTTTAGGAGAGAGATCTCATTGATTATTATAGAGAAATGCACTGTTCTTTGACTACACTGCATATTTACCTACAAAAAATCTTACTATTTTGGCATCCAAGCACTCCTTCTTTCATCCACCAGATGAAAGTACAGGTATTGGTAATATTTTTCTTCCAGGTATTGAAATTCTAGATACTTCGATAATAATTCCCCAGTATATTCAAATAACAGGTATTTGAATCTGCACACGATTCCTTTGTGACTGTTTTTTGTGAGTTCTGGTTCAGAGTTTTTCCTCCTTCCATGCGTTGAAATGCTATATTTAATAAGTAGGCTAATTTTCAAATTAATCACCTGAAGAAGGTACAAACTACACAGTTTCTTAGAATTCTTTTGAAAAAAAATGTTAATAATCACTCATGTTAAGACATATGTGGATTTTGGTTTCTATTCATTTCTTTATTGCCCAGTAATTCTGAGTTCAGTCTTATTTTAGAATTTTTAAACATTAAAACTATAAATTCTGTTTTCAATAAAAGTAATAAAAAAGAGGCCAGACCCTAGTGTGTATACAGAAAAGGAACTGGATGACCCAGCAAAAAAATTAATTTCCTATGAATATGTTGCAAACTATAGCTCTCTCTTTAGCATAATCTCCAGTCCAGACCCTGTTTAGTGAAGTTCAGATGAATAACAAAACTCTAAAGATTTTAAGAAAAACTAAATAGAGATTAGGTTTAACATTTTTAGACTTGTTATCTAAATTCTCAATAACTGTCAACTTAATAATGTTAGTTTGAAGGACATGTGTTTCACCCATTGTACAAGTATTAGAATTGTTATTCCTGTCAAAGCCAGCTCTTGTCATATCCTTTTCCATTGCTTCTGCTTTTTGTTGAAATCCAAACTGACTAGTTGCTGCTTGGACAAATAAAGTAACATTACTCTCCATCTGCCTACAAATGACTATCAAAGGTCATAATTAACTCAATTTGAAGGAAATTATTATAGATATTTAATTAAATTCAATGAAGGATTTTTTTTTGACAGAGTCAAGGAGTGGAAATTTCCTGGGGAAAATTGTTCACATGTGAACTATGGATTTTTGGTTTCCAAATATGTGTTTTGTTGATGTTTGTGGGCATTACACATAATTCAATAGTTTTGGGAAATAGAATATTAAAGAAAGACAGGTGTCTTTCCTTTCATAATTCTCAAAAATATTTAATATGCTAAGATGCAATTTGAATCTCTGAGAAGAGCAGATGGAATTCTGTGTTTCTCACACTATTTGTGAATGAACCATTTTTTATGACATGCCCCACTGGGCAATTTTGAGGACATTTCAAAATAAAGTTATAATATATTCTATTGGAATTGTCATTATCCTTACAAATTACCCAGTTGCACATATTTATTACATAGTGGAAGCCCAGAAAATCTCTAAGTTTGACTACATTCTACTTAATGGTAGAGTAAGGAATTTCATATTGTTCCAAGTCAGGAATTTGCCATTATAATATTTTGTTTCAAAAGTTAATTTCCCTGTGGTTTAGAGTGTTTCGCTATTGGCCAATAATGAGCTTAATGAAAAGATAGCTTTGGAATCCTAGTTAGGATAACAAATGAAGCAAAATATTGAAGACCCCATTTTCAGAAAGTAGGACTTGGATACTGGGAAACAGTGATATTCACACTCTAGTACCTTGGGATAATTTCAACAAGACATGTAATAGATGAGACTAGATTAGAGAGTATTTCATGTAATGTACATATATACTTGTGAAGTAAGGGGAAAATGTCTTAGTAGAATTTCACTAACATTAAGCAGAAGAAAGAAAGGGCTAAAGGTGAGAGAAGACAAAGAGACGGTACAAAAGGAGAAGATTCTTTTAGATTCTGCAGGATGTCTCACATTTGAAAGCATTCATTTATGACAAGGGGCAATGTTATGGATTGAATCATAACACTCTGTGCTCTTGTCCCTGACAAAATCATGTCCAGTTCTTAACTCCTTGGTCTATGAATGTGAACCCATTTTTAAATATGATCCTTGAAGATGTTAGTAGAGGTGAGGTGAAACTGAATTGGTGGCTTTAATCCACTTTGACTGGAGTCAGAATTAAATCTGGACACAGTTAGGAGGATAGAGATGGAGGCAGCAATGGCTATTTGAAGGGGGCAGAGTTCTTGGCAAGCCATCAAAAGCGCTCTCTTAGACTTTGGAGAAAGCATAATCCTACCAACATCTTGATTTTGGACTTCTCACAATTGTAAGAATAAATTCCTGACATGTAAGCCAACCAGTCTGTGGTTCATTATAGCAGCCCTGGAAAAAATCGACAAGGAAGAAGTTTTGCTCTGGCTAGTTCTTAATGAAGTTAAGTTTCCCAATTAGTAAATTAACACTAGGTAGTTAGTCTCTTTAAAATTATGTTGTTGGAAGGGTGCTGGGAGAACTGGATATCCATATCCAAAAGAAAGAAAGAAGATCCTTATCTTACATCTTATACAAAAATTAACTCAAAATGCATCAAGGACCTAAATATAAAAGCAACAACCATAAAACTCCTAGAAGAAAATGTAGGAAAACATCTTCAAGGTCTTGTGGTGGGTGGTAGTTTCTTAAACCTTACACCCAAAGCATGTACAACAAAAGAAAAAATAGATAAATGGGATCGCCTCAAAATTAGCACTTTTGTACCTTGAGGGATTTTGTCCAAAGGGTGAAAAGGCAGCTAATGCAATGGGAGAAAATATTTGGCAATCACATATCTGATAAGGGTTTAATATCTATGATATACAAAAAGATCATACAAGTCAACAATAAAAGGACAAAGTACTTGATTAAAAAATGGGCAAAAGACTCGTAAAGTCAATTGTCCAAAGAAGAAATACAATTGGTGAAGAAACACATGAAAAAATGTTCAACATCACTAGTGATTAGGGAAATGCAAATAAAAATTACAATGAGATACCATTTCATACCTCTTAGACGGGCTGCTATTAAAAAGTCGGAAAACTGTAAGTGTTGGAGAGAATGTGGAGAGATAGAGAAACGCTTATTCACTGTTGGTGGGAATGTAGAATGGCACAGCCACTGTGGAGGACTGTTTGGCAGTTCCTAAAGAAGTTGAATATAGACTTGGCACGTGACCTGGCAATATCATTACTAGGCATATACCCAGAAGAACTGAGAACAGACACATGAAAAGGCATCTGCACACCGATGTTCATAATGGCATTATTTATGATTGCCAAAAGTTGGAAACAACCCAGGTGTCCATCAACTGATGAATGGATAAACAAGTTGTCATATATACACACCACGGAATATTATGCAGCAGTAAGAAGAAATGAAGTCGTGAAGCATATGACAACATGGATGAACCTGGAAGACATTATATTGAATGAAGCAAGCCAGACATAAAAGGACAAATACTGTATGATTGTGTTATTATGAACTAAATATATTGTGTAAATTCATGGAATTAATTATTAGAATATAGGTCACCTGAAAATAGAATGAGGGTAGACAGTGGAAAGCTGAGGTTTAATGTGTGCAGAATTGGTAAAAAGGTTGTTTGTAAATATTTGGAAATGAATAGAAATGGTTAAAGCATATCATGATGTTTGTAATTAGCAGTGCTATTATATGGGTATGACAGTGGCTGAAAGGGAAAGTCAGGTCATGTATATAACTAGAAAGAAAGCTAAAAACTGTAACATGGTACTGTATAAGATAATAAAACCTCATGTAAAATACAAATATGGGTGCTATTCATATATAAGACTGTTTTTTTACAAAATATAAATATAAATATACTAGAGAGAAGGAAACAGAAGAGCAGATATGTATGGCAGGGGGAGCATAGAGAGATTGAGAGGTGAATTTTGTTCATTTGTTTTTTGTTTATTATTATTATTGGAATAATGAAAATGCTCTAAGAATGAAGTGATGAATGCACAAATTTGATTACACCAAATACCATTGATTGTACACTTTGGATGGATTTATGCTTTATTAATATGTATTAATAAAATTGATTTGTTAAAAAAAATTGTGCTGTTGGTTTAAAGAGAATTTGAAAAAAAATTTGGAATGCAAAATCCTAAATCCCATTCTCACATAGACACAGTGTGATATCACTGACATATAGCACTAAGTAGAGGTTAGAAAATTCAGGGTTTTTTAAATGATGATAAACATGGGGAAAAGAAAAATGTAGACGTGATTTATTTTCTCACTCTTTATAATACTTTTTTTTTTAAATCAGCCTAGACTACCAGACTTATTTTGGTAACTTCTTGGCTCTCACAACTTCCCATAAATCCACCTCGTAGCAATGAAAAAATTCATTCTCTCAAGGCTTCTTTGTGGTCTTTTTTATTTTTCCCCTCAGAAACCTCTGAAGTGTGTCAGGATTGGATATTACTTCAATTCACTGTAGTCTGAAATCATGTTATAAACTAGATAAAATAAACCACTCACCTTATTCTTTTTTTCAGTTTCCAATCATGTTTGTTCACAATGTCCTAATGTAATGTGATATATATGTAGCTGCTACAATATCAGTGATGAAAATTCCCCAAATTGCCAATACCCTTTGAAGAGCAAGTACCTTGGTCCCATATAAAATAGCCCTCCTCCAAAGTAAATCTATCATCTATTTCTCAAAGATAATTTCATGTTTTGTTTTAGAAAAAAAACCATACTTTTTTTCCTTCTCTTTCTGTCTCTTTTCCATTTTCTTTCCAGATAGATGTTATTATTGGACCTTTTCTTCAAACTGGTCAAACTTCTTTAGTGTATGTATTTCTCCAGGCCAAAGAATCTTGTATATCAAGACTTTCTAAAGTTCTAGAATATCAAAAAGATGCCTTAAAAAAAATCACATCCCTAATCCTGCAGCCCCTCAATTTTAAAAAAAGGGAAGCAATTCTCTAGTACCAGATGACAAAACCACAGCAACTGACATTCTAAGAAAACGTATACAATTGCATCAACTGCAAACAAAACTTAAAATCTACAGAAAAATGGAAGTAAAGTATAGATGGCATGATGTTCCTTTTAATAAATGAATCTATAAAATACGATGTTATCAGGGGAGTGAAAGGAAAGAGAAAAATAGAGATTTTCTTTTCAGATAATATGTGCATATTCTCCAAGTTCCAATTATTAGCACGTCCTTCAAGTTTATACTTGAGGCTAAAATCTCTTAAGCTAGGCAAAGTTTGTAATAACTATAAGACTTTTTCCCGCGATTCAGTCAAATCTTGTACAATTTAGAAATTAGTAAAATGTCAGCAACAGTTTGCTGATCATCTTTGAGGCCTCTTTCTTCATTTCTATTTAATCTCTAAATATCTCTTTCCATTCCCACTTTCTGGAAAGTGAATTGATGGAGGCTCCCTTTCAATCAGAAATTTGAAGGCTTTTCTCTTACTTCTTGTCGCCAATTCTTTTTATCCAACGTTTTTCTTTATGTTTTTATGTTCTATTTAATCTTTCTGTTTTTGCTTCTTATACAGTTCTTTTTCTGTGTAACTATGTGTGTTTCCCATCATTTCCAGTAAATTCTCTAGATAACTACTTTTTAATAATGCCCTCCCCTTTGTTTTATTTTCTTTCTGTTTCTAGAAATTCCAATAGCCCAACATTAGATTGTTTACCATATTTCTCTCTGTTTTCCATCTTTTACTTATAATTTTTTTCTTGTTATTTACTCTGGTCAATGTATTCAGTTAAATTACAAACATTTATTCTGTTGTGGTATGATTGGATTTTACTCTCTTGCCTCCTTTTGAGAGTCAGTGTGGTGACTGGGTTTTGTAGAGTTTTCTTTTCCTCAAGAGTGTAGGCAAGAGTTTCCATTACCAACCTCACCAAACAAGTGAAAAAGTCATTGTCACTTCACGGTGATTTTGTGTTGGGAAGGATAGGATGGATAGGAGGTGCATTAATCCAAGGCACTTATTTAAACTTGCTATGTTTCCCATTGATATAGAAGGAAATAATAACATAATAACATTACTATTTTTTGCGGTTGTTTTTATGATTGTTATGATTAGCTTATGTATTGAAAATACAATGATTTATGATTCTAAAATGTGAAGCAAATGTGAACATTTTTTTCTATTACTCCGTTTGGGAGTTGGTACATGAATGTTTGCCATAGTTTTATCTCTCATTTTTAAAATAAAAAAAAAGGGGGGGGGTAAATAACAGAGTTCCATAAAAGTATCTGAGCAGTGGTTTTATAATAATATTTATAGTTTAAAAATTGGTATTTTTGAGTGGTGTATATATTTTATTTTGATCATAGAAAATATATAATGTAGGATTGACTGCCTCACAATTTTGTTCAGTAGTATGAATTTCTTTAGTTTTATAGCACACCCCTTTTTCATGTTGGTATTAGTTAAACAGAAAAATGCATGCAATTTTAAACAAAAAATCATCTGAGTCAAGACTCAGGTCAAATGAACATTTCCTTAAGGACGATGCATCAAGGGCATGGCTCTATTAAAAATTAAAGCAGAAATAATCAAAAGTTGGAACTGTTTTAAATGGAGTGTTATATCTCACTCCATAACTAAAGTTCTATCACACTCAGGTTAGGTAGATTGTTGTTCAGATGATTGTTTGGAGATATTTTTAAAAACTGTTCTTAAATGTATTTCCTCCCTGAACACTTTCTCAAGTAAAATTTTTGTAGACGTGTTTCTCTCCAGCTGTGTATGAAATTCTTTTGTAAATTTTTGATATGTTCTATGCAAAGGAAATAGAGCATTACAATATTCAGTTAATCTTTAAGATGGAAAGAGTAAGAAAAGGTGGTAATCTTTACTTGCTATTCCACATACATACAGGGGATTCTGGAGAATAGGTAGAACTAAAGGCTCCTGATCTTTCAAGCCACCTCCAGAGTCTCATTTCACTACCTTTCACTGACACACCCAACTGTGCAAGGCCCTGTGCTGTGTTGGGTGACACAAAGATTAGCATATTTTACTCTCTCCTGACCTCATCAGGAAGGTTTTTATTATCTCCATTGAACAAAAGATAAAGCAGTAGTTTCGATATTTATTAAATTACCCAAGGAATTATAGTGCAAAAGAGTGAAATGGTGGAGCACACTTGTATTCTTATCCTCTGATCTCAGAGCTAGTGCTATTTTTCTTGCACCATGTTGCTTCTAATTTTGTAATTCATGCTCAGTGGAGGTAAGTGGCTTGCCCAATGTCATGTGATTTTTTAAAAGGGGCACTTGAGATTTAAATAGGTGCATTGTGATTCCCAAACCATGTGTATTTCACTGTGTTTCAAACAGCTTTAAACAACCCAGATTGCAATCGAGGCAGGGGAGTAGTAAAGGAAAGTGGCATTGAAAATTAACCAGAGGAAATCAGATCAAGCCCCTTCCAGTGTTGATGTCAAGTAAGACTTAAATGCTTAGCCACAAAGGAAACTATTTTCAGTTCCATACATTTCAGGCTAGCCTGTGTGTGGCATTTTTCTACAACTATAATAGGTACTATAACAGATGGGATGAAAGTTGATAACCAAGGATGGCAGATCCAGCTATCCCTAAGGAAATGTGATTTAAAAAAGCATCTTGGAAAAGACAAGAAGAGTAAGTGAACAAAAACAGCTGCAACTGCAAAGCAAAATAAGAACTCAAATGTGTTTTCTATAATATAACTGTCCACAGAAGGAAGCTATATACACAATTCCTGCTACAGATTTTAGCCAGAATTTGTACAAAGAACAGCATCAACAACTATTCCTCTTAAGAGTCTGAATGGTAGAGGTTTTTTCATTGTTCTTGATGTTGTCTTAATTCATTTTGATGCTCCTAGTTCTTCAAGTCTCCCAGCTACACACATAACAAATTGGCTAACTTTATTGTGACCATATGGCTAAAGAGCAACACTTCATGAGGATGAACTAATTTGTTTCTGCATCTGGTAAGAGCAGCTAGAGAATCTTCTGTTTAACCAAAGAAGTTGGCTAGGAAATGGAAAGGGAAAATAAGGCTCACCACTGATTTAGAAAGCAGCACTGATATTAATAGGAAGGAACATAGAATCTTACACCAGAAGCAAAATTTTAGCTACATAAATATTGTGGGTAAGGGGAAACATTCTTTTCTTCATTCCCAGTCTTTTGCTGAATAAAAATGGCCAAATGTTGGCAAGGAAATTTGCCAGACTCCAAGGTCTGACTCCATCAAAGACACATCTATATCATTTTAATTGATGCCCTCCATAAACAGAGAGTAGAGAATCATCTCTTTTTACTGTATATTATTTTACAAGCCAATGCACCTGACCTTAGACTAGACATACTATATCAGAACTTTGAGAGACAAGGACAAGCTTGCAAAGTAACCTTGTCAGCAAACTACCCCAAGGGGACCTTTGGATGTATCATTTTATCATTGAATTGCTGGATCCCTTATACACTGAAAGGCTTTTGAAATTTGTGTTGTGATTAGAAACCCAATAAATGATAAAGAGGCATTGTAATAGTTAATTATGAGTGAAAACAGTATTATTTGGTGAAATCTCAGCTAATTCAACAAACTGTCAAATAGACTTCAGTCCAGAGAGAAATAATTTAAAGGGGAAGGGGTGGTTTAAACAGAATAGAAAATGTAAGAA
Organism: Tolypeutes matacus; assembly: GCA_026826555.1. NCBI lineage: Eukaryota > Metazoa > Chordata > Mammalia > Cingulata > Chlamyphoridae > Tolypeutes > Tolypeutes matacus. Next base: position 9,654,701 of record JAKSZT010054030.1, read on the forward strand.
AATGCTATGCTCAAACATTACCCAGGGGACCAGAAGTCTTAGAAAAGTTTTATATCGGTCTGAAATGTAGAAAATGTTAAGGATATTTTACTCACTACTCTTAGAACCTCTGCAGTGTCACTCCCCATGTCAACATTTCAGAGCTCTCTATGGAATTACACTGTGAAGTTTTTATATTTGGTGCAACCTTTGCTAATATTATTTGAAAGTTAGGAAATATTGCCTAATAGTGAAAAAATGAAAATTGTAATTGGGTAACACCTTTCTAAACTTTTCTTCAGTTGTGATACTGGAGATCGATTCTTGACTAGTGAGTGAAAATGATGTTCAAAGACATCCCTAGGAAAGTATGGTGATTACACTTGCATCATAATTTTAGTGTTATAATTATTACTCTAAACAAAAACAAAGCAAAACAGAAAAACCATTTGGCTTCAGTTACTAAATCATTTGTTTCTTCTGATAAATCTATGCTTTTTAAAAGGTTTTGTTTTTTACATAAGAAATAATTGCAAATTCTTTTCTGGATTAATCACTTGCACTCACAGAGATTTCATTGGGAATATTGCTTGTAGCTGATATATTATTTATAGTTTATTAGGAATGAAGAGAAACCCACACAGCATGTCTTATCACTTATGGGACTCTTGGGGACCACACACTTCTATAAAACAGGGAAGCTTCACTTTATACACTAAAAAGAATACCTCCTTGGAAACATAACTAACATAACTAGCTACCATAACTTGTGATTTGATGTAAGACGTAAAACTATTGCTATGTACTTATTGAAGACATACTACCTTAAAAATATATTAGGCTAATCAATGAAAGCAATAGAAACAAGTAATAATAGTGATGCTAATAATATTAATGATAGCTAAAACTGGAAATCTGAACTTATTTTCTCTTACATAATTCCCCTTAAATATCAAAGGGAAGATAATGAAAACCAAATGGAATACATGATTGAAACCATGTAAGCATGACTAATATTAAGAAACGTCAAGACTTTTCTATTCGTTTAAGGTAAGAACTAATAAACCTAATATGTTTTACAATTAAGTGAAACATAATATATGAGATTAAATGGAAGAGAAACCAAATGAAATAGTGTGGAGTTGAAGGTTCAGGTAGTTGATGGAACAGGTAGTAACATGGATATATGGGTACAAAAAGGGGCAGAATTCAAACAAAAGGGTTCACCTAATGGTGCCCACTGGCAGTCCAGCCAGATGCTCAGGATAGCAGTGGCACCACTGGGAGAGAAGGGCTCTCTACTTGTCATCCCTCATCCTTTCATTATGGAGAGATGAAAAATTAGGAGAGGCACAGCTCAAAAGATTTTAGTGCTACACATGTAACTATATAATTATTTTAGGGAGAAAACAAGTTTACAAGACCTGACTTTGCATTGTAAAAAAGATTGCTTGTCAGGCCCCAAAGAGAAAAGTGGGCGCCAATGAGGGACTCAGACCAGCACACCACAGTCCTTAAGTCGACAGCATGGCAGACTTTATTTTACATCAGACTACACCCAAGAGTCACTCCATGATTTTGCCTTTCGGTTGGCAGGCAGGTGAGGCATGCCAAATTTCAGGTAAGGAAAATGAGGCATCCAGTGCTTAACAGAGAAGGTGGGTGGGAAACAGACCTTGTAGTCATAACTTATGAAACTTCAAAGAGGTTACCTGAAGGGGGTAATGAAAACTTGCATTTGAAAGATCACCTATGCATTTGAGAAGAGGTCAAATATATATGTGAAAACAAAGGAAGATATGGTGTTTGTTCTTAAGAACAAAGAGGATATGGCATTGAAGATCTGTAAAGAAGTCATGAAGCTTTTTCAAGAGAGTAAAGGATCAAAACACTTCTCTTGCTTAATAATTTTAACTTTTTGTGCAGGTTCTATGAAGCTCTATTTATTATGTTGGGGTGCTTTTAATAAGAATCTGTAACTTGTTCAACGAATATAAGTATAGATATAAAATTCCCTTCTCCCCTCATTATGGCTGAAAGATTTGACTAGGCATGCCCAAAGAATCTGCCAGAAAACATAACAACTCACGATGTTGATAATGATATTCATGTCCCTTAGAAAGAATAAGCAAAGAAAAAAAATCAGTATTAGGAATATGAATATACTAAATTGTTAAATATAAACGGAATAGCCTGAAAAGTCAGAACAAATATACCCCTATAAAACATCCTGCAAACAGTAAGATTTTTTTTTCAAAATCCTTAGCTTCTAATTCCAATTGTACCCCTAATAACATTTATATTGCATATGATGCCAAATTAAGATAATTAAATGGAGCAAGTGATTAACAGAAGAGAAAAATTAAAAAGCCAAATCAAAGAACTAAAAGACATATTGAAAAATTTGCCCCAAAATCATTTGAAAAGGATGCAATAAATAGAATTGGAAAGATAACACATCAGAAATAAAGCTGAGAACAACTGTTGATGGAGTTGGAAATAGAGAAGAAAGTAGAACTAGAGTACAAATGCCAATATTCAGGTACAGATTTTTTTTTTTTTTAAGTGAAAGGAATTAAAGAATGACAGGACCAAGCAGATGAAGAAGTAGAAGTAAAAACTGTTAAGAGAAGGAACTTATTTTGAACTAAAAATAAGGTAGGGGAGGGGAGGAGTACTAAAAAGTAGAATTTTAATATCTAATCACTTTTCTTCCATAGAGAAAAATAATTTCTGCAGTCAAGTATTAAAATAAATAAAGCTGGGGAGGAAGAGGGGTGGTTACAGTGGGAAGCTGGGGTAAATGTTTGGGAGGTGGGAAAAAGACATTTTTATTTTTGAACCTCTGTGTCTCTTTCACATACAATTAAAGGAAGGAAAAATAAAAAATAAATAAAATAAAATAAAATAAAATAAAATAAAATAAAATAAAATAAAATAAA
>JAKSZT010054030.1:9657631-9796488 GCA_026826555.1 Tolypeutes matacus
AAATAAAATAAAATAAAATAAAATAAAATAAAATAAAATAAAATAAAGCGGATTACTTAACCCCTTCTCTCTCTTTCCCACTCCCCCAAATATGATTGGCAGCAAACTTGCCCACAATATTAAATGTTTCTTTTTTTAAGATAATGAAACAATTTCAATGTTTTATTGGATAAACGTTTGTAACAGGCACATACCAGTATTTGTATAAAAGGCAAATATTATTCCATTGAAGAGTTTCTTCAAAAAATTTTTGCATTAAAACACTCTTGCAGAAAAAACAGACAAAACATCCATGATTTATGATAAAAATCAATGTGTCTATTATCCACGGAAATCAAGAAACAGAAAATGGCATCTCAGAAGACTTCTCACATGTCAACCTTATCAGAGTCCTCTCTGCTTTCTGGCAGGGCAGTGATATAATTTTTTATGATAACTAATTCTTTCTTTTTATTCATAGCTTTATCACCTAAATATGCATCTCAAAAAATAGCATTGTTTCCTTAATGTTCTGTTTCTGAACCTTGTATAATGAAGTCACAGAATAAAGTACTCTTTGGTGTTTATAAAATTAATATAGATTTTTTATGTTTGTCTGTAGTTTGTGAAGTGTATTCCAATGAATAATATTCTACAATTTACTTGTCCATTTGTCATGGGCATTTGAGTTGCCTTCCCTTTTTAGGTATTTAAATAAAGTGTTTTGTATAATTTATTCTAGTATGAACATACATTTCTCTAGGGGTAGAAGAATAAAAACATAGAATATAATATCCTCAATTTTGATAGATGATTTTCAATTCTCTTATACCTAAGGAGGTCAAGTACCTTTTCATATTTTTACTGGTCATTTGGATATCTGAATTTTGTGAAAAGCCTGTTCAAGTCTTTTGGGCATCTTTCTATACTTATGGAGTGATGAGGTATACCTTTTTAAAAACCATTTCTAAATAAGAGTCTGTCAATTTCACAACTTTTAATTACGTTCTTCTACTATACAATTTGCCAGTTCTCCCAGTTAATGATGTTTTGATGATAAGATTTTCTAATTTCAAGGTTATCAACATTACAGAACTGTTCATCCATAGTAACTTCCTTTTTAACTTTCAATTTTTTTTCTATACCCCATTTTCAAGAATATATTTTCACATTTGTCTCTATAATTCAATTGGAACATAGTTTTGTTCATGGTATTAAGTATAACACTGATTTTATTCTTTCCATGTGTATCATAAATTATCCAAACACCATTTATTTAAAAATGTGTCCTTTCTCCACTGGTTTTCAATGCTAACTTTTTCACTAATAAATTTCCATACACATGTGGGTCTGTTTCTGGATTCTTTTACCTGCTCCCTTTGCCTTTTATTTAAGCTAGCACCCATCCCACACCCTCATAATAACTTTAACTTTATTAGTTTCCAAGCCTTTTTTATCTTTGAGTATGCATTAGGTATTCTTACCCTTTGCATTCCTTGTAAATTTCAGAATCAGCTTGCCATTTTATACAACCATCCAGCCACACTTACAGACACATGCTCATACACACACACAAACACACACACACACACACACAACTGTTGGGAACAGATTGAGATTATGCTGAATCTATAAATAATTTGTAGAGAACCGACATCTTTAAAACTGAATTTTTTAATCCAAGGCTCTAGTGTATCTCTCCATTTTTATAGGTTTTAAAGTACTGTATTTTTTTTTTTTTTTGCACAGAACTTGCATACATTTTAATAAATTTAGTCTTAGGTTCTCATTTTTTATATTTTCTGTTATAACATTATTTTATCATATGTATTAATTATATTTTGCAATTTTTTATTGAGTATTAAATTTGAGTCCAGCAAATTTGCTCAACACTTCTCACAATTTTATTAATGTATTTGGAGATGCTTTCAAATTTTACACAAACACAATCATATCTCATTAATTTCAACCTTTCCTTTTTCTCTAAGTATGCATTTACTGCCTTAAATTAAATTGATAAACTTGTTCCTCTAGCTACTGGTTTAGCTGCAACTTACATTATTTGATGAATAGTCTGTTTTTATTCAGTAAAAATAATTTTCATTGTGATTTCTTTGATACAGTTTATTTAGAAATAAGCTATTTAGATATAGGTTATTTACAAAAAGCTTATTTAGAAATACCTTTTTTAGTATAAAAAGATGTAGGCATTTCTGCCTATTTTTTGTTATTGATTTCTAGTATGGCTTTGAATCAAAGAACATATCCTATGTAGTGAAATTTGATGAGATTTGCATTATGGCTCAGTATACACAAATTGTTGTTCAAGTTACATGTATGCTGGAAAAGAATGTGAATCCTATGTTTGCTTGTGAATCATGTGGTTCAAATCTGCCATAAACTAATTTTTCATCTGCTTGTTCTATAAATTGCCATGATATATATCTTAAAATATCCCAAGACGTCCACTTCTTGCCTCTCTCCCTGAATTGCTTTAGTATTTAGATTATTGGGTGGATAAAAACCTTAAATTGCTTTATCTTTCCTGGAAAACTGAAACTTTAATCATTATGAATAGATCCTCTTTACTTCTGGCAATGTTTTTTTTTTACATTAAAATCTATTTCTCCAATATTAATAACTTGCTTTCTTTTGTTTAGTGTTTACATAGATTATTGTTTTTCATCCTTTTATTGTCAACCTTGCTGAATTCTTATGCTTTGATGTGCCCACTGTATACAATATCATATTGCAGGTTTTTTTCTGATTGTTTTTGTTTGAACTAGCATTTTATTGCTGAAGGAAGAGAGTCATTACCAGATTTGGGAAGACAAATTATTTGCAGCTGACTTAAAGATCTTAACAAATAGATAAAAGTTAATAATATTGGAGTATTATTTACTACTACTAACAAACTATAGCTAATTGATACCTATAAAATGTAGTTCTTTAGAGAGAATACACATTCTTTTCTAATGTCTTTGCAATAATTGTGGAATTAGATCACAGCATGATCCTCAGGAAGATTTAAATATTTTCTAATGTAGCAATTGTACAAAAGATAGTACCTTGCCATGTAATAAAGCTAGAAATTTATAGAGGTTTAAATGCTCCTCAAGGAGAGGGGGAAGCCAAGGCGAAAATAAAAACTATGAAAAATATCTTTATTATTCATATTTTTTGGATAAGAGAAAATGAAGGGGAAAACCCTCACTAATTTTAAGAAGGTAGTTTAAAAGTAGAACCACACCTGCAAAAGATGAAAAATACAATGAAGTGAAGAAGATTTGAAATAGTAAAATAAACTACAATACAACCTGAAATAGGAAAATATTTAGAATTCTGAATAATTAACTAGAAATTTAATTTCCTCATATTAAATGCATAAGGTATTTTAGAAATACATTATGCCTTTATTCCATAAGAATGCATGATGGGTTAATAGTTATTATCATAGTTCACCCTTGACTTTCCTAGTTTCTGACAAACATAAATTTTAATATTTGCCTTTTGAGTTCAGCAATTTCAAAGAGACAGCTCTTGAATTAATTTCACGTGAACTGCCTGCTTTTCTTTAATTTTTATTTAGTTTCTTTTAAAATGTTTTCCTTGCATATTAAGTATAATAGACTTTATCTCTTAATCAATATGAAAGTCTTTTTTGAATAGGTAAATTTTTCCTGTTAACATATAATTTAATATATTATTTATCCTTTGATATATCAGATAAAATATACTTTAGTTTTCTCAAATAATTTCACTAGATTTTTCTTTAAATTTATTAATTTTTAATAATGTGCTTTGTTGTGTATTTTTATTTGGGACACTTTCACTTTCCCTCTAATTGGAAAATTATAGAGTCTGTTTTAACTTCTTCCCATGGTGATCTTCATCACATTCACAGAGTCGTGATCTTTTCTGAAAGCTCTAGGGGGGAATTTTTATTCTTGCCTCTTCCAGATTCCAGATGCTTCTTTCAGTCTTTGGCAGGCAGCCCCTCCGTCTTCAAGGCGAGCAATGGCTGGCTGAGATTTTCTCACATCTCCTCACTCTAACACTGACTTTTCAGCCACCTTCTTCCACATTTCAGACACTGTGATTACATTGGAAACACTTGGGTCATTCAAAATAACCTCCCAATGTTAAGGGGAGCTGATTAGCAAACGTGATTCCCATTGCTACCTTAATTTCCTTTTCATGTAATGTAGCATGTTCACATTAATGGGGACTAGGTCATGGGCATCTCCAGAGCTCATTATTCTGGCTACTGCAATGAGATATATGTTACTGACACTCCTTATTGATGTCACAAGCAGAGAGATGAGAAATACATTAAAAATCAACCTAGCATCTATATTTTGAGCTCTTGTTTCAAATAGTTCATCTTTTTCTTTAATTTCATGGAGTTGTTTCTCCATAATTTTAATCATCATAATGGTGGAACTTTTCTAGCTTACACCATTCTTCTATAGTGTTTGACTTGTTCTTTTCTGAAGCATATTTGTATAGACTCCATTATTATGATTGCTAAGCTTTGAATGGGATGCATTTACACTTTAGAAATTCATAGGCGCATCTATGAAAGAGGGGCTAAGGAAGTGAGCTGTGCTGATATTCACTTGTGATCACTTTTATCCCTTCCTTCACATTCTCCTGAATGCATTTGTGTATGTGTCTCAACCTAGTAGAAAATCTCCATGATGTAGCCTAAAGCTCTGGTATTTCAGTCCCTGTAAATGCAGTTGAGTTTCTATTTTCTTCCGGAATGCCCTGGCAGAATGCTATACATTATGCAGTTTGAGTATAAGGTAGGTTTACAGGATTAGCCCCATGAGGCAGTCTTACCTACCACTTTGAGAGAACGCTACAAGCTGCCCATGCTCCTCTAATACCTTAACCAACTCTTAGCTTCCTCCCTCCACCAGACCCAGTTTCCATTGCATGCAATATACCTTCTTCATGTATTTAGTTCATGGTTAGGGTCATGGAAATTTTGTTTCCTGATTTTCATTATATATATTTTTTAAAGTTTGATTTCAAAGAGCAGAAATATGCAGAAACTGCCATCATGAAGGGGAGTTTAAATTTAGCTTATTGCTGGTCTTAAACATGGCTTAGTGGTGCTAAATAACAGACAGTATATCCAAGCTAAGAGTCCAAGTATTTTGGACTGTGGCACTACCTTTAGGAATAAAGTTTGGTGTAATTATCTGTATATGTTATTTCATTTTTATATATAAATGTAAGTGAGCAATGAAAACAAAGCGCTCATCCTGCAGATTTCATTGTCCAAAATATATCTATTCATTATCTACATATCTATATATTTATATTTAGTCATATATTTATATATTATAGTCATATAACTGCATAAATATTTATGGTCATATAACTGCATCTATCTATCTGTGTATATACATATATATTTATGTCCAAAAAATCTATATCTATACATATGTATAACTTATAAGTATTGAATATGTCTGTACAATGACTAGAGAGATGACAGCTATATGACATAGCTATATTTAAGCATAACAAGAATAGTGACTTTTAATCACATTTAAATTCCCATATAGACTTAAAATAATTAAAATTGTATTTAATTTTAAATGAAAAAACAAAATTTAAAACTATGTACAAAATTATTGACATGTGCTCTAAAAAATTTCTTGCTTAGTCTGTCAAATTCTGAAAGCTTGAGAGTACATGGTAAGAATGTGCTCCAGACTCAATTTCAAGAGGTTCATATATGGGGGAGCCAAAGGGACCCCACACTTTGGGTCATCCCACATAGGATCTGGAATCCCTTTGCTGTCAGTGATATAATTTTGAATAGTTTGCATCACCACTCACAGATTTTTGCAAATTTCTAACACTTTGGTTTTGGCTTCCAAAATATGTAGCTCATGGTCTCAGAGGAGCCACTCTGTCCAGGTGAAATACTGATCTGAAATAAAAATGCACCACCTTTTCAAATTCCTCAAAATACCCTTTCCCACAAAGCATCTGTGAGCATAGTGAAATCTGCAAAGATATTTTTTTTAGAGAGGTGGACCATAGCCACACAAAGAACTGCTACTAGCTTTTAACTCAAGAATATATACAGAGGCATTCTTTAAAAGGACATTTCTCTTCATAAGAGGAATTTAGGGATAGAGTTGTATCTGCATGCTGACATACAGACGTATGTAGCTTCCTCTACTTGTGGCTGAAAGTCTGGGTGACATATGACAGAAATATGTGAACAAATATTACTCTTTCTTAGGTTGCAAGCATTTGAGGTATTGAATCACACACGTTTTGTAATTTCAGACCACACAGTGTCAAGTAAAGGCTTGGATATTGAAAATTTCTGATAAAAATAACACTGCCCATGAACAAAATAGTGGAAGTGAAAACAGACTATTTAAATCTATATTCATACGGTCTGAGCATATTCAGTTCTTAATGAATGATCTTCTAGTATAATTGTGTGCAGTAGTAAAAGAAAGAAGTAACAATGACTCATTGAATTCTCATCCTCCTAAGAACCTTTCTGCAACCATCCCATTCCCCTATACAATCTCCCTTTCCCATTCTGCCACCTCTGGTACCAAGGGAAAGAAGGTCATATTGCCCATCTTGCTTCTATACAATGCAATGTACTTGGCAGTGGGTATGTTGTTCAAGATCCCCCCTTGGACCCCAAATTGACTGCTGCTGTTTTAAGTTGCATATCCTCATAGGCAAACTCATAGAAGAGTGAAGGACTTCTAAGCATTACCTAACCACATCTGATGTGCTTCTTTTTAGTCAATAGACACATTGTAGTGCATCCCCTGCTCCTGTCCTAGAACATAGAGCCTGTCAATCACTGGTCCATTTCTTCCAGCTTTTTAACACAAGACTTTTCTCTCTGACAACTTTTTAAAAAAATTAATATGCTCTATTTTTTTTTTTAAATACTTAGATTACAAAAATGTTACATAAAAATATGGGGGATTCCCATATGCCCTGTTTCTTTATTCCTAATAATCAATCAGAGAAACTGGTGCTGACTTATTTTTAGTTTGATAATATTGCCATGCCTAAGGAGACAAGGTTAAGTAACATTTCAGGTTGAACTAGTATGTTCATATTTGGGAGATAAAAGTAAAATATTATCTTATTCATTTACTCTAAAGAATATACCTTAAAAAATATATATATATATCTTAGTTAAAATATTTTATTTGAATGAAGGAATATAAAAGTAATTGTATATGATTATATTTCTCCCTTTAGCAAAGTTATCAGAAACAACTTTCTTTAAAAAATGTTTCATATTACCATACTCATAAACCAAAGTAAATAAATCATAAGTAATTTTTAAATGTCTTTGTGTCCACACACTGGCTGCTTAGTGGATCCCAATCACACACACACACACACACACGCACATAATGAATCAAGGAAAGAAAATTTTGTGATACTTCCAAGGGACTTTAATCAGTGGAAGAGTTAAAGAGGGTTAACACTCTTGTTTGCACACACAAAGCTTTTATGTGTTTCTTTGTTTTTATTTTTTCCCTTTCTTCTATAGTTGCTTCCGTGTCTTGGAACTCGATGTTATGAGTGGAATAACTGGAAACACTTTGGCCTACCTTTTCGATGGAAACTTTGAATCCATGTAAGTCTCCAGTCTTGATATGAGATGAGTTCTTGGTCATACTTTTCTCAGACCAGTTCTCCAAAAGAGGAGGGTTAAGGCCAAATAATTGTGCATCTTTAGTGGTCAGTGAGCAACACTTTGCTCTCAAGAATATGAGGTAAAATTATTTACTTCTGTATTCAGTTTCTTTTGCTGTGTCACAAATTACTACAAACTTATCAACTTAAAGCAACATGAATTTATTGTGTCATAGTTTCCAAAAGTAAGGGTTCTAGGCAGAGCTTATCTGGGTTGTCTGCTCAGGGTCTCACAGAGTAATCAGGGTGATAGCCTAGGTGCCTTCTCACCTGGAAGAATGCACTTCTTCTAGGGAAGAATCTATTTCCAAACTCATTCAGGCTGTTAGCAGAATTCCTTTCTTCGTAGCTGTATGACTGAGAGTGCCAGCATTCTCCTGTCCAGCTGGAGACCTACTTAGTCCTAGAGGCCACCATTAGTTTTTAGAGGATACCAGAAGCTCCTTGTCCTGTGGGATCCCTCAATATGGTACTTACTTCATCAAGTCAGAAAGGTCAATCTCTCTCTCCAGTCTGCTAACATAGAGTCTTATATAACATAATGCAATAAGAGAGTGACATCCAATGGCCTTAAATAGAGCCTAATTTTGGGAGTGACATTCCATCACATTTGTCATATTCAGTTGGTTAAAAGCAAGTTATATGTCCCATCAACACTCAAGGGAAAGGATTATACAAGACCTGAATGTGAAGGCCACCCATGTGTCTGTCTACCACAGTTGGGTGTGTTGGATTCATTAATTTTGCATGCTGACCATAAGAAAATGAACAACTTTTGCTATGCATTATCAACTACATGTCAGTGTCTTGAAAAGCAAAACAATTATGGTTTATGAGATTAAGATCTTTAAGTAGAGATGCTTTTGACAATATCACATGTGATGTAGGGCAAGATAATATGATCAGAATAAATTATTGGCTGGGACTTCACTCTGAAGATAAATCTGTGCATCTTGTGGATTTTTTTTCTACTGGCAGGACTCCTATTTGCCAGAGAACTGGATTAGTTCCAAGTACCAAGAATGTTTCCATTTTAAGAGGCACAGTTTAAGTATATAAGCATTTGAATCAAGAAGTAATATATTGTTAAATAGCCAGGCTATCTTCAATTGTTCATTTTCTTATTAACAGCTAAGAAACCAACCACGACTTCAGTGTGCTCATGTATTTTCAGTATACAAAGTATGAGTTCAAACATGATGTATTTGAGAGAGTACTATGTTTAATAAATAAATTGATAAAAATTATTGTGGAAAAACACTATATGCCCCCTTCTATGCTGAAAAGAAGAAAAAATTGGATTTATCACAAAGCTAAGTATCAAAGAAGAAGTTTGAAGAACTTCTTTTGAAACATCTAAACACCTTCTCTCAAAGATATAGATTTGCTAAGAGGCAAACTTATAACCACTGTTAGCAGTTAAAAAAAATTTCCAGAATTTGGTATGTGAACAAAAGGAAAAGCTCAGACTTTGAAATAAGAACATCAGAAACTCAAAATGATATTGGATCAACTTAAAAACAAATTTTGATCTTGTAGTCAAGACAAGAATCCTAGGATAGAAAGAGAAAAAGAGGATCCAACAAATTCTTTTACCCTACATGGGGTACAGGAATAAAGGACCAACTTAAGAAAGAGGTTAAAAATCTAAAAACACAGATAAACTTTCATAAAGAAGGCAGATATACACCATGCAGAAATGAAATTGAACAGAAACTTTCTGGCAGCAAATGAAAAGAGAGTGGACAGAGGAGAATTGATGCTCTTTTATTATGAAAAAGATTTTTTCAACTTTGTGGATATTCAGGTACATAATTTTTCAGAAAGGCACATACTTGAAGATATGATTTTGCCTCCTTTTCTCATTATGCATATGAAATAAACTTTCAAAAGGAAAATTTGTCAATATAATGGTGGATGTTTTTGTTTTATTTAAAAATTAATTGGGAAATAAAAGCCTTTAAAATTAATACAAATACACAATGATATGTTTTGCTAGGCAGTGAAGGAAGCATTGGTAGATTCAGTTCACAGCAACTGCATCTCAATCTAGGAATTCCTTGAGAAGAATCCCAGCTAGAAAGAGCTAAGGGTTAAATATTAAAACTCTTCTGATAGCCTGGATTTACAGGCTTCAGAAATTCATAGCTGGAGACAGCAGTATTTTAAAATGGTAGCAAATGACCAAAGTTTGAGATTTCTCCTAATAAAACAAACAAAAATAGTGCTTTGAACTGGGGTTGGTACTGTGGGAAATGCTAAACTTTGGACTTCAAAGATAACTTGTGAGAAATGTGAATTATCTTTGTCAAAAAAAAGGGGGAAAGTAATGAATTAATCTCTGTGAGGAGTGTGAAAACTAGAGTAGGCATGGAGAGGGAAATGAAGCACTCTTCATATTTGGAATCATACTAAGGAAATTGTTGACTTTAAGAAAAAACGTAGGAAATGACCTTATCCTCAAAAACACCTACGTTTTCGAAAGGATGACAATCTTTATCAATGGTAAAGCTCTTTCCTAGAAATGCAAGAGATAATGTCACGTTTTAAAATATTTGATGATAAATTCCTCCAAATTGGTTTTTAACTTTTTTAATTTTTTAATTTTTTATATTTTTAACACATTAATTTTATTGTGACATATTATTAAAGCATAAATCCATCCAAAGAGTACAAAGAATGGTGTTTTGTGTAATCACATATTTGTGCATTCATCACCTCAATCACTCCCAGAGCACTGTCATTATTCCAAAAATAATAATAAACAAAAAACAAACACACAAACAAAGCTGATCACATTTCAGTCTCTCTATGCCTCACCTGCCATACATAGCTGCTTTTCGTTTTCCTTCTGTCTAGTATATTTGTATTTATATTTTTTAAAAACAGTCTGATATATGTAATATTGCCTATATTCATATTTTACGTGAGCTTTTACTAACTTATATAGTCCCATGTTACAGTTTTTAGCTTTCCTTCTAGTACTATACATGACTTTAGACTTTCCCTTTCAACCATTGTCATATCCATACTGCTAGTTACAAATACCATGATATGATTTAGCCATTTCTATTCAATTCCAAAGAATTACAACAACCGTTTACCAATTCTGCACAGATTAAACCTCACCTTTCCATTATATTCTAATTATTAACTTTATGAGTTTACACAATATATTTAGTCCATAAGAGGGTGATCATACAGTATTTTTCCTTTGGTGTGGCTTGCTTCACTCATCATAATGTCCTCCAGGTTCATCCATTCTGTCTTATGCTTCAAGACTTCATTTCTTCTTACCATTGCATAATATTCTGTGATTTGTATATACCACAGTTTGTTTATCGAGTCATTGGTTGATGGACACCTGTGTTGTTTCTAACTTTTAGCAGTCGTGAATAATGCCGCTATAAACATCGTTGTGCAGATATCTATTCGTGTCTCTGCTTTCGGTTCTTCTGGATGTTCAATGTCAACTGAGTGCACAAGAGAAGCTAAAACGATTAAGATCTCCTCTGTTCTTCTTCTTTCTCTTCTTCCCCTTCTGCTTCATTGTATATCTGATTTTTCCTAGATAACATTCAAGGCATGGGATTGGCAAAAATATAGGTCTTATGGCACCACTGACTAAATTCTGACAAATACATTTTGTTTGGGAAAGGATATTTTGTTTAGGTTGTAAGCAATTGAATTTGATTGGGTTTTGAATGTGTTCAAAATAATATTTGTTAACTAGATTAATGAATGAATTTCAAGGGCTATTTCTTGATTGTCATAACGGAACTTTCAAAAGCAAAATGGATATAAATAATAACATAGAGACCTTGTTTTTTTTTTTTTGACCCCTTCAATAAGATCAAGTATGGTTAAATGTTTAACCAAGTTATGGTAATTTTTCTAATAGTATTTTAGGAGGCTGAAAATTAAAGGAACATACTATCTCATTTTTATTTATGTTAACTTAAACATATGAAACTTTTAAGGATGAGAGACTAACTCTACGGTTCCTGTGAGGAGAAAAATTCACAGAAGTGGAAAAATTAAATTAAAAAATTAGGTTTGAGGCCTAATTGACAGTTTAAGTATTGTCACTTTTGAGGGGTTAATCCCTGATCCTGAGTTATTTAGGGGTTTAGCTAAGGGAGCTGATTTTTATATCTTTGATGAGCAGTTATTTGCACCCAACCAAAGACAGGGGGTTTCACTTTGCTCTGATACTGCATGGAGTCTTTTCTTACTGCTCTACTTAGTACTTTTGAAGATGTTAATTGAGTTCTCTGCTTCCCTGTAGGGAATGTTCAGATGAAAACACAGAACTTAAAAAAGAAGAAACTAAACACAACTGATTCTGCCAATGCTTCCTTTCCTGCCTAGCAAACCATATCATTGTGTATTTGCATTAATTTTAAAGGTTTTTATTTCCCAGTTAATTTCTAAATAGAACAAAAAAATCCACCATTATATTGACAAATTTTCTTTTTGAAAGTTTATTTCACATGCATAATGAGAAAAGGAGGGAAAAAAATTCTGTGTTCCTGATCTATGCCAACAGCATTAAAAATATAAAGTCTTATAATCAGTTAGGGATTTTTTTCTCTCTCAATATTTGGAGGGAAAAAAAAAAGACTTGGACAAATATAATTAATTCCATTGCACATTCCAAATCCAATACTTTTTAACACAGGGTTTCTCAGTCAGTGCTCTTGGCATTCTGGACAGAATAATTCCTTGTTGGGGTGGGGGAGGGGGCCTGCATGCTGTACTGTAAGATATTTAGCAGTGTCTGAGATGAGAAAGGATTATCTGCAGCTAACATTCATGACTGCATTACCAGTAGGCACAATAGAGAGTAGTAAGAGAGAATTTTATCCTACAGAAACCCACACATGTGAACTGCAGCAAGTTATGAGATAGTCTGGTTAGTGTTTTTCATTTTATCATCATTTCCCTTTCTTTCACACAAGGTCACCTTGAGGGTGAATGAATGTGTATTGGTAGATTAAAACCAAGCTTATCTCTTTGGTTTTTCCTTAACTTGCTTATTAGGTTCTGGTAACAAAAAGAATTTATCTGATGTAAGTTTCCACAAACTGTTTGCATTTTATTCTTTTATGTTGAGCACCTCTTATGATTAGAAATTTTGCTAGGAAATGATGATAAAGTAATGTGCATAACCTACAAAGTCCCTGCTATGATGGAGCTTATATCTCATTGTGGGAAACAGAAAACAAACAAATATATAAAATTTACATCAAAATGATATACTGAATAAAGTCCCTGTGCCCCCTGACCTTGAAAAAAAGATTTCCACATCCTAATCTCTGAAATCTGTGACTATGTCACCTTACATAGGCAGGGGACTTTGCAGCTGTAAATCAAGGGTCATGAGATTGGGAGGTGATCCTGGATTCTGTAGTGGGCCCAACGTAAGCACAAGGGTCCTTAAAAGAAGAAGGCTGGAGGGTGGTAGAAAGTTAGGAAGAAGGTGATGTGACGACCAAAGCAGAAAGAAGCAGAATCAGAGAGATTTGAAGATGCGACACCGCTGGCTTTAGAGCTAGAGGAAGGGACCAAAAAAACCAAGGAATGCATTCAGCCTCTAGAAGCTGGGAAAGGCAAGGAAACCTATTCTCACCTAGAGCCTTCAAAACGAATGCAGCCCTGCCTCCACTTTGCTTTTAGCTTAGTCTCACTGATTGCAGCCTCTGACCTGCTAAACTGTAAGATAATAATTGCTGTTTTAAGCCACTAAGTTTGTGGACATTTATTACAGTGGAAATAGGAAACAAATACAATTAGGTTTAAGTACTATGAAATAAAAATGAACATGATAAGGGAACGGGGTGATAGTCATTTTAAATAAAGTAGACAAACAAGAAAGAACTCTTTCCTAAGGTGTAATTTGTTCAAAGACATGAATGAAGTGAGGAATTGAAACAAGTAAATACGTCAAACTGTAATCCATGCCAAGGAAGTGCAAAGTTTTGAGGCAGGAGCATATTTGCTTATCTTTACCTACCAATGTGACTACAATGCAGTGAGCATCAAGGAAGCTGTAAGCAGCTACAAAAGAGAACTTAGAGGAGACAGGCTGTCTGGGAACTTGTGGGCCAAAGTAAGGGCTTTGGCTTTTATTTTATGTGTGATGAGAAAATACTGGGATGCTTTGAGAAGGAAAAAATGGAATATTATAAAAAGGTATCTCAGCTGCTCTATGGAGAAGAAACTATAGGGCCCAAAATGCCTGGCACAGGAATTGTAGACAGCCTGATTATAAATTATAGAAAGCTGGTGGCTTTCCATGTACAAGCACTTTTATTTGTGACTTTGAACATATCCGGATTTAACAAAGCAGACTTAAACCCAGTGCTAATGAGGACAACATTTAATTTAGAAATATATTAGGACAAAAAGTAAGTTTCTGCTCTGCCTTTTTTGGTATGGTTGTGTTTGAAAACATATCTCCCATGTAGAACAGAAACTTCATTAACACATTAGTTTTAATAGAAGACTTGATACATAAACAAATAAAAACAAAAGCAAACAAATATAACACAGAACACCCACATCATGCATACTAATTATATTTGTATGTACTCAGATATTTTCTACATCAATAAACAGAATTAAGAAGATGCAAAGAAAAGTATCATTAAAATATTTATTTGTTAAAATGTTGAAATGTCACATTACTCTGAAAATATACTTCATTTCCCCTATTGCTTTATTCTAAAAATAATCTTTGAAGACCTCTAGTTCCAAATGGCTATATGAGAAAACTGTTTCCCAAATATACCTCTTTCAAATTTCTTTTCTTTTAAATGGCCAAATATATTTATAGACACATATAAAATAGAGTTGTAGTAGGGATTAGAAGCAGCAACGTGTTTCATCTACATGGAAGGAGTTGTGTCAAATATTTACAAGATGTAGCATAGTCAGATCTATATTGTGACATCAAGCAGAAGTTAGTTTGGGCTGCTCTTTGAGATTAATAGGAAGAAAAACAACTGGAGGAGACTCATGCCTTCATCCCTTAGGAAAACCCACTATGAACAACAAGGGAGGATAACTGGCTTGACCGTTGCCTTAGTTTCCTGACTATTATGACAAATACCATGCAATGGGTTGGTTTAACGACAGGCATTTATTGGCTAATGGTTTTGGAGGCTAGAAGTTCCAAAATCAAGGTGTCAGTGAGGCTATGCTTTCTCCCCAAAGTCTGTAGCGTTCTGGTGCTGGCTTGCTTCAGGCTTTGGAATTCCTTGACTTACAACTCTGCATCCTGTCACTTGCTGATCTCTCTCTCTTTGTGTTGTTTCTTCCAGCTTCCCTTGACTTTTGGCTTCTGGCTCCTCTTATGTTTCTCTGACTTCTCTTTATAAGACTTCCAGTAATTGGAATTAAGGCCCAGCCGGATTCATTTGGGCCGCACCTTAACTAAACATAACTTCTTCGCAGGGTCATATTCACAAATGGTTCACACCCAAAAGAATGTGGGTTAGGATTAAGAATATGTTTTTATTGGGGTTCATGATTCAACCTACTACAGACATGAAGGTAGTTCATAGTGTAGCTGGAGAAGCATAATCCCTTACCCATGCCACACAGGAAGTGGGGAGGCTGGTGTGATTTTTATTTAGTAGTGTAAATGGTCACTTTTGGCAAAACTGGGGGCACTAACCTGCCCACTAACTAACCTGGTTGGTACCCAGTAAGGGTAATTATGCCAGTTGTAGAACAAAGTTTTGCCCCAGCTATGATCTAGCTCCAAACATAAACCCAGAATAGAAAAATTTTCACCGCAGATGTAAAGCTCTTTCTGCAGTAGCTCTTGAGTTAGTTCTCCTGTCCCTATAGCCTCTATGACTTCCAGATATATATATCACAACTACATTTGAATATCTGGGAGGTTACATAATGTTTTTTTATATTTATCCATGTTTTTGTCTCTCTAGTACACAAGCCATTCTTTCTTATTACTATTCTTAAACCAGTTTGATATTATTCCTTTAACTTTTTGTTTTTTTCTAGTTTGAACTATTATTAATAAAGCTTCCATAAACAATATTTTACAGTCTTTTAGAGGAACATAGCTCTCATTTCTTCTAGGTGTATACTTAGGATTGGAATGGATGGGTCATAGGAGAGGGGCATTTTATTTAAAAATGATCCACGGAGCATTTTGTTCATTTAATAGGTGATCTTGATGTTATGTGTTTGGATACATTATATTTCTGGCACACTGTATTCCCAGGTGTTAAAAGAGCATTAAAGAATAATACTTATTATATGGGGACATAGTTTTTGCAGCATAAAAAAGCTGAAAATCATCACTTTTTGGATTTTATTTTGAAAACCAAACAGTTTAAATAAAAATACTTTATTTCTGAATGAAAAAAAAAAAAAAAAAAAAAAAAAAAACTCCATTAGTAACTGCCATACAGTTTGCCAAAGCAGCTAATATTTTTAAATTCCATACAACAATTGAGTTCCATTTATTTCATATTTTGCCAACCTTTTGCATTGCTAGTCTTTTAAATTTTACCATTCTGGTGGTTGTCCAGTGTATCTTAGGTTTTCAATCAACATTTTATTTTAGAACAGTTTAATCACACACAAAAAAATTGTGAAGCTAGTACAGAGAGTTTCTAAATACTCCATACCCAGTTATCCTATTATTAACATCTTACATGGGTTGAATTCATTTCTTACAATTAACAAACCAATCATAATACATTATTATTAATTAAAGTCCACATTTTATTCAGATTTCCTTTGTATTTACTTAAGGTCCTTTATTTTTGTTGTTCTCCCATACAAGATACCACATTATATTTAATTGTTGTGTCTCCTTAGACTTCTCCTGGCTGTTCTGGTTTCTCATACTTTTCTTGTTTTTGATGACCTGGAGAGTTTTGTGGATTACTGGCCAGTTTTATTGTTTGTTTCTCTGTTTTACATTTTTTTTTTTTTTTTTTTTTTTTTAGGAAGTACTGGGAATTGAACCCAGGACCTCACACATGGGAAGAAGGAGCTACATCTGCTCCCCAATTAGAGATGATTTTTTCATTTGTTTGTTTTCATTTGTTTAAAGAGGTACCAGGGATTGAAACCAGGAACTTATACATGGGAAGCAGGTTCTTAACCACTTGAGTGACATCTGCTTCCCAAGTATTTTATAGAAAGTCTATGAAATAAGATTTGTCTGGCATTTTTCTCATGGTTAGATGGAGACTAGCTGTTTTGGGGAGGAGAACCACAGAGGTAAATTGCACTCTCATGATACATATCACAGTTACCTACTATCAACCTGAAGTATAACTGTTGATATTAACCTTAATCACTTGGCTGCGGTAGAGGTTTCAACACTGTAAAGTTACTCTCTCTCTCTCTCCTTCAAAATTTTATTTATTGAAAAGAATTCACTGTGCATAGGCTAAACTTTAGGAGTGAGGAATGATATCTGGTGACTTAAGGACACAGTATTTAGAAAATTTGCAATTCTTTTACGCAGGTGATTTGTCTATCACTTTCCATTTATGTATTTATTCAAACATTCATTTTTATCAGTATGGACTCAGGGAATTTTATTTTATATTTTGGGTTATATCCCATTGTTACTGAATTTTGTTGCTCAATTGTTCCAGCTTTGCCCACTGGGAGTTCTGCCCATTGGCTCCAGTCTTCTTTTGACATCTCCCTTTTAGCATGATCATGTGTGGTGTATTCAGTTCTTCTTTTCTTCCTGGCACCACAAGATGCTCATAGTATGCATTTCATTGATAAGCTTTAGAATCGGTTATGTCTACAAGGAATGCTATTGGAGAATGGTATTAGAAACCAAGATCTGAGTGCCAGGTGAGTTTGTGCTCCTATGGTGTCTTTAGTTCTAGACTCTCTCAGTTGATAGAGCAAAGGAACTGTGTTGTAGGCATCTTTATATCCAGGTGTGGCAAGGATGAGCAACATCAGAGATATCTGAAAGAAAGTTTTATTAATACTCACAGGTCCTAGAACAGAGAGGAGCAGCACACCTCACAGGGTCACATAGGGAAACAGGTCAAGAGGGTAGGCACAACCAAGCAGACATGGAGCAAAAGGTCACAGTGGACCTGGGAACTGTGCTCTTTTAATGTTACATGGGTAGAGCTGCAGTGGATGGTCAAGTAAGAGAGGAGATTGGGGAGTTTGTATTTGACTTTTGTAACAAAAAATTAATTAAAAAGGGTTTCTTTTTTCAGTTTTGATTGTATTTATTTATTTACTTATTTATTATTTAAACTTTATTTCAAATTCAAAATATAAAATAACAGACAGAAGGCAGCTCAACAAGTTAAGGAAACATTCCTCCTAAAAAGTTCTGTCCAGGCATTTTTATCTTTCACAAAAAGATGTTCTTGATTTCACTTTTTGTCTACCCTCAAGGTTTATTGACTACAAATACAAAATACAAAATAACCCCTAAATCTATCCTTATCATATTCTATTCTTTTATCATTCTAATCCACCATGCCTTCATCTTTTACTTGAACAAGCAAGATACTGGTTTCACAGCTAACTAGATGACTTGTTTTCATGTCGATACAAGCACATAGAAGTGAATGCAACGTATTTTACTCCGTTTTTGAAACTAAGCAAGATAATGGTTTCACAGCTCACTTGTTTTCAAGTCAATGCAAGTAAATAGAAGTGAATAAGTATCTTGCTTAGTTTTGAAAACTAAGCAAATTTTAGTAATTTTGCTTCCAAACATGATCTTCTCAATTTCAGTCCTCCAAAGATATCCAGAGTGATTTGAAAAGATAAACATTATTTCTGATTAGAACTCATTAGTATCTTTCAATCACACATAAATAATAACCACAGTTCTTGATAAATTCTCTAAAGCCCAGCATGAATTCATGCACTACTTCAAATTTTATACCATCTCCCTCTCCTATATTATGCTCTAGCCACTCTGGCCTTTTTATATTTCTCCCACATGCTGAAAGTATTCCAGCCTTACATACTTTCCTCTGCCTGAAATGATTTTTGCATAGTGAACTTCTTCTTGTCATTCATATTTAGACTTCAATTTCATTGCCTCCGAGAGAGGTTTTCTCACCTTTTAGTTTACATGATCTTCTTTGTCAGTTCAAATGTGCGCAGCTATAAACAAAAGAAACTCTAATTCTACTGGCTTAAATCATTAGGAATATCTATAACTTCAGTTGATAGGGAGTACTCAGTTAGGGTTGGCTCTGGGTATAATTACTTCGTGACTTGGTGACAGCAGCCAGGAAAGCACTGGATGGGGAAGACCATAGCTGCTGGGAAGGCAATTGGTGGTGTCAGCTAACCTCGTCTCTTCTCTCACAGCCTTTCTCTTTGCTAGCTTCTTGTTGTAAATGCCATCCTGGTATTTACTATTGTATATTTTCCTTTGAGTTTATTTCTTTAGAAGGGGACTTGTATAATGATAAAAGGTATAGGCTCTCCTGATTAAGATGGATTCCTGACTCTACTTCTTTTTAGTTATTTGATCTGGGTGATTTACTTAACTTCTCTGCACCACAGTATATCATAGTAAGACAAAAAATAATTATAATTATATCTATGCCAAAGCACTGTTTTAAGCATTGAATGTGTAAATATAGGTAAAGTACTCAGAAGAATGCCTAGCAAATACTGAGTGCTGTAGCAGATTCTACTGATTTTCTTTATTTTTTTTTTCACTATACCTTTTTTCTCCCCAGTTGAACCACAAAACAAATCAGAAAAAGAGTTGATTTTTATGTGGCTTTGTGCAGAAAAGAGCTGCTCTAGCAGGCCTGAAACTGCCATCCTTCTTAAAGTCCCACTCACAATATTGGCTCTTTTTTGGCATTTGGGAAGGTGGGTTTCAGGAAAGTTTCCACCACTCTATACCTATGAGTAGGTCACTGTTCATAAATGTCCAAACAATAAGCTACTTTCCTTCTGCCCAGTCCTGAACATCCTCCTAGTGAATCACCAAGCCTGAGGTGGGTCTTGAAATAATTTTTAAAAATTGTTCTAATTTACTTGGTCACACAGATTTAGGAAAAGAAAACCTTCAGCACAGAATGGAGACTCCTTTTCCTGGAAGGAACCAAGTTATTTGTTGGCATTTTAATTTACCACAATTTATAATTAACAATTCAAATTTCAGAATGAGGAGTGTTTTAGTTTGCTAAAAGCTGCTGGTAGCAATGTACCAGAAATGTGTTGGCTTTTATAATGGGAAGTTATTAGGTTAAAAGCTTACAGTTCTGTGGGGGTGAAAAGATTCAAATCAAGGCAGCATCCTCACCAAGCTGCAGCCGTGAGCGATCAGGCACATGCTCCTTCTGTGAATTTTCTCTCCCCTGGTTGGTCAACTTCAGGAGGCTTCTCTCTGTCCCTGCAGCTTTTCTCTGTGTTTGTGCCTTTTTATTACTCCATTTATAACAGACACCAGTAAAAGGACTACCCTGTGTCACACAATCCAATCAAAGGCCCTTAAGTGAGGCAATTTAATCAAAAGGTCCTACCTACAATAAGTTTACATGCACAGATATAAGTACATGATCTTCTGGGTTTACTCAGCTTCAAACTGTCACTATGGGCATTGAGGAAATTTCAGGAAGGGACAAATTGTGAATCTACAATAAATTTTATAAAGTCCACCAAGTGCTTTTGTCAATGCTTTCTCCATCAGCTTAAATTTAGTGTGGAATATAAATGCTGGAATGATATTATAGATGGCTACTAATGAAAATATAGTGGATATTATAGTTAAATCTGAGCCTCAATTCTACCCCAGGTGATCAACCTAAGGTAAACGGGGTAAGTGAGATCAACAAGAGAAGGGGGCAGCTGTATGTCATTTTGAACCTCTGATTGTCAAGGAGGGATTCTAGGAATGTGCACTGGGTTATATGCCTGAGTCCTGCAGTCTCTTGTTCTTTTTCCACTTTGACAAAAGCAAGCTGTTAAATTTATATTTGTGTTCTTTCATCTGGGTCTGAGCAGCCCACGAAATATGGTTTGAGTTTCGCCCTTTATTTTACGAATGCCTAGCACAGAGCTTGTCAGAGAACAAGAGCTCACTAGAAGAAAGTTTACAGTGGTAGTTACTAGAATTTGGCATAGATTTTCAGAGGTAAAGGACATCAAAGAAACAGAAACATTTCTTGTATTTCTAGTACCTACAGTAGTGTCTTGAACAAATAAGGAAATAAGGAAAATATTGTAAATTTCTGGTTTTGGAATGTGTAGATGCAGCTATGACATGCTGGAAAGATTATTGGCCTGGGGTCAGAAGTCTCAGTATATTTATAAAATTTTGGATAAGTTGTATATTCTGCAAAAGACTTTATCTGCAAATTGGAATTAGTCACAGAGCATTTCTGAGCATTAAATGAAATACTATAACTTGGGAAAGCACATTAGAAATGCTAGGCATTATTACCATTAAGTAATTACTATTACTATTAAGCAATTGGTTGGAAATGAAGAACAATGTTTTATCAGACTTTAATGATTTTTGAGATTTATAATTCAAGATTTCTATTTGTTAACAATGGAACTTTTGGCAAGGGAGTGGTATGGTTATTTTGTGATTTAATTTTAAAAGATTTTGTTTTCCTATAGTCAAATATTATTAGAGCAAAGGCAGCCTAGGAAAAAATGTATGAGTTTATTGCAGAAACTGAAGTTAGAGAATATAAACATTGATATATTGTTATAGGAGCAGAACAATAAAGAAAATGATGGGTAGCACACTTAAGAAACTCTTTATATTACTATTTCCTATTCATTTACACTTTCATTTGTAACTAAATAATATGCCACTTATTAATTTACACCCAATATTATCTGGCATAATTGTTTCTTTTTTGAAAGATTTTTACCTTTGAAGTTTATGAATTTTCTAATCGTATTAATAACAATATAGAATTGCTGAGAGAAAAAATGGATAGACAAGTGGATCACTGATTTTTAAATATTATTCTAGGGAACTAATATATGCAAACCAAACCCTAACATTTCAGAGATTAGTACATTAATTATAAAGAACGTCCAGGATTTTCTTTTAAATACATTTTATTTCTTTTTTAGAAAAAAATATTAAAATATTTTAAGAAACCAATTTGCCTGATGATTTTTTGAAAGGCATTTGAAGGGCATTTTAGTTTAATAGTGTATTGGTATTTAAATGTTACTGTTTTCTCTGCATGCTCAACTATTAAAGAAAACAAGGCTGAAAATCAAATATGGTAGCATTTCCTTTTGCTTAATCCAAAAGCCCTCTGGAAAGTAATCAAATTTATTCTGAGAATTACTTTATAATTGTTCTTTAACCACAGTGTGATATTTGATAATGTCAGGATAATTTTGCTTTGGGGAAAGTGATTTTAGTCCCTGTAAAAAAATTAATCACCTCTTTCTAAATAAGCAGCATACTACGTATTTTTAGTGAGCTAAGGGAATGTTTTTAAGGTTAATTAATCTATCTTCTGACAATTGCAGAGAAATTTAAGCAAAAATTTATTTAACTATTCAGGTTAGTTTTGCTCATTTTACTCCACTGACACATAAGGAAAATATCAGATTCTTTCAATCATATTTGAAGAAAATGATTTTCAATTACTCTCAAATCTGAGATATAAAAACAGCATGACTTCAACTCTATTGCATGATCCAATTTCTAATGTGCTTTCTTAAAATTTTGTGCCAGGAATTGTGCAGGTTAATTCAACATGCTTCATTTACTCCAGAAAATAATAATTATATTATTTGTTTTCTTAATATTTTGCAATTTTTAATGCTCTTTCTTAGATTAAGCTCCCCAAGTATTTGTAAATGGATATAAAGAGAAGCTTACTAGATTAGTAATGTATTTAGAAAAATATCTAGAAAAGAAAACTCAAGCTGTTAGCAGTGGTTACCTTTAGGGAGAGAAATGCGATGCCAGAGGAGTAGTAAGGCATATTTTTTTACCCTATATTATTATGAGTTGTTTGATGACATATATATGCACATTTTACATTTATTATTAATATATATTTTAGAGCAATAAAAATAAGACCTCTCTTTCCTCACACAAAACAGGCCATGGCAAAGAAAAGTCCTACTAGAAGTACATTAATGATTGTAGTCTGGCCAAATATCTAATTCTAGGATTTATAGTATAGGTATTCATTTCATGAAACACTATAATGAACTGTATGGTATATTTTAAATAACTTTTAACAACTGTATGCATGCAATCAACAAATGATTATTGATTTTATTGACACCAGGTGCTCTTCTGGGACAAAAATGAACAAAATAGACCAGGTGCTACATTTATGGAGGTTCCTTCTTAGCAGGGAAGAGCATTAGAGAAACAACTATATAACATAACATTTGATATGTTACAGAGACATATGGGTTCTATGAAGGAAATAAAAAAAGATGATGAGAGGTAAGGTGATAGGTCAAAATTTGGATAGGAGGATTAAGGAAGACTTTGGAAGAAATAACCAGGGTGAAAGTTGAATGATATGATGTAGTGAGTGAAGCTAGAGCCAGAGCATTCAAGGCAATGAAAGTAGCCAAGAGCAAATGTTCTAAGACATAAATCAGATTGAGTATTCCAGAAAACCTATTGAAGACATTGGGCCTGGAGTTTGCAGAAGCAGAAGATAAGTCGTAGAATAAGGGGTTGAAAGAGAGAAAAATTCATATAAAATTGTGGACCACATTATAAGAAGTTTGGATTTTATTCCAGTTATAAGAGAGGTTTTTAATTAAGAGAAAAGCATAAAGCATGAATGATATGTGTTAAACCATTATTTAAGGACTTTCCATCGAATGGACTAGAGTGGGGAAATTGTGGACAAAGAGAGGTCACCTAGGAAGCTGTTGATATCATAGCTGACAGATGATGATGGTAGGTGAGGACACTAAACTGGACCCATTCAGGATATTATTAGTTTCGATCATATGAAAGTGTCTTTTCTGAACTTCATAAAATGTTGGTTATCAGTGATTTTATTATAATTCACATCGATATTTTGCTGATGCAGCCAAAAGTCTACAGTAGCTGTAAGAGGAACAAGAGAAATAGAGCAATCAGGAATTACCTCCAACTTGTTAGCTTGTCCACTAAGTAGATGGTCCTAAATTGAAGATGATTTGGGTTAAAATGGGTTGGAATGAGAGAAATTTGGGCATATTAAATTACTCATTCGATGGGAGCTCAGGTAAGCCATTACATAATATTCTGAAGTTCAGTAAAGAACTGAAACTGCAGAATGAAATCATTATTCAGTGTTTTTTCACCTTGTGTAATCAGGGAGAATTGTTCACTTTCACACTTCTTTTAGTGGTATCTTCTCTCCTTTGCTTCAGTGATGGAAATTGCTTCCCATTTAGGTACATTTTATATTCTTCCTCATTCCTTACAAAATTATGCCAAAATTTCACATTCCTTATATTTTTTTCCTTTAGAAACATGAAATACAGGAATTATAAAACTCAAGTTAATCCATTTCTACATTGTCAATTCTTTTCAGATGGTTATAGTTACTTCAATTTTCAACTTTGCTTTTTATGGTAATGGAATTGACTTATTAAATTCAGCCAAATACAACTTGCTAAAATATATCAGAACTAACTTTTGTTCTTGAGCATATCTCAGAGTACTCACAACTTCAGGTGACCCAGAACTAGGCTTAATATTCTAAACATGACATCTTCCATTGGTAAAAAGTGGAAACAAAATTGAGGTCAGCCAACGTAGACGAAATGCCCTTTGATTTATTACTACATAGGCATTCAATTTGTATTCTTTTTCAGAATTTCAAACAATTTCTAAATCTTGTGTATTTTCTAGTTTATCAAATTCTCACAATTCAATTAAAATATGTGGAATTTGTCTGGTTTTACACATATAAATTATTATTCATAAGCAGAAATAGACTCATTCTTTTTTAAAAAAAAAATAAGGGCCATTAATTTTCTATTTTGTAGTTTATTCTTAGTGAATCAAATCACACAAAGCATTACTGGCATTTATAATTTTATAACTCATATAAAAATAGCAGTAGTTCCAATTTTATCTAAAGGTTTCAGAGAAATTTTGAAGGTGGTTCTGGTGATGTGGGGATACAATTTTGGTTTGGGCCATGGTAAAGACATTCTTCACTATGTAAAGTAGGAGGAAATATAGAAACTGGATTTTTTTTCAATTCTCATAGATAATAACTGACAGAATCTGAAGTCATTTTCTGATTGATAAAGTCATTTCAGCTTTCCATTTTTATTTGAGAAGATTTTAGTTTTCACTTTTTGTATTATACAATGAAAAGTGTCTGCATCTTTTTAAACATATTCTATGTATATAATTTACACATATTAGTTATGTATACATACTTCAAACAGCTACTTTTTTAAAGGAAAAAAAATCATGTGAATATTTGCTGTGTACAAGAGCAACTAGTAATTGTGCTGGCTTTGTCAAAAAAGATATAGCTGTGATGTGTGAGAATATTCTAAAACTAGAGTAGAATGTATTAGAGATCATTTTATAGACTAGAAATCATCACAATATCTTAAAAATGTCATTTCTTGATAAGCCATAACTAAAATTTTTGTGAAATACTAAGGACTAAGAAAGCGCAAAAATCTTCCAAAAATAAATAAATAAATGAGTATAAGTAAATGGCAAACCAAATAGCCCATAAACATATATGTATGTATATGTATATATACATATAAAACAATTATATACATCATATATCAAATTTGACACACACACATATATATATTTGCCAATTAACATTGTAGATGAATAGGTGAAAGAAAAGTTATTCCAGAAATAATTCTGCCAAAATTAGCTATACATTTGGAGAAAACTGTAATTGGATCAAAATCCCTTCCTTATACCATATACAAAAATAGATTCCATATGTATTACAACATAGTATGAAAAGCAAATTTTATATAGTTTTAGAAAAAAAATTAACTGTATATTTTAGAACACAGTGGACAGAATGCTTTTTAAAACAAGTCCTAAAATGTGAACTGCTACAACCTGAAGGGCATGAGTTGGTGCGGTCGTGAGACCAAAAGAACACACCTGGCATTAAGTAAGTTTTATTGGGGCTTACAGACACGAGAAAATCCCTGAACATGGCGGTTCCGAGAAGAAGATAAAGCTCTACAAAGAGATGAGAAAATGAGGGGTGATACAGAGGGTCTCAGAACAAGGACATTCCATAGGCTATGAGAACAGAGCTCCTGCTAGTGTCACGTGGCACGTACACACGGGGTGTGGTGATGTTTTCACTACCTTGTAGGAAGGACATTTACCAAGGACATTTACTGCTTTGGGAAGATTGTAATTCTTTGGGAGGGTTGTTAATCTTTAACTTATGTCTAGATGATGCAGGCGGCTACACGCTGAGAATTTAAGGGGTCTTGGCTCTCCACATGAACCATAAAAGGAATATTGATGAATTTGATTATATAACTTTTAATATTTATATTTCACAAAATTATTTATCAATATGTTGAAAAAGAAGTGCCACACAGTGGAAGAAATTATTGCTGATATATAGAAATATAGATAGCTTAGAGATGATAGAGATAGATAAATAGTTAGATAGATAGATACAGACAGATAGATAAGAAGATATGCAAAATACATAAGGAACTTTTGAAAATGAAAAAGTTAGTGGTTTGCATTTTGCACCATACAATTTGATAACCTAAAACTTCTTTAAAAATAAAATTAAAAACTAAGTAAATGGTGATTCCTAGAAGAGCAAACCCTAATGACCAAAATGAATACGTGAAGAGGCTTAACTTCAGTTGTATTTAGGGCAGTGCAATTTAATCAGCATTTAATCTAAAATTTTAAAGTATGACAATATCATATATCTTTGAGGATTAAAACGATGGAAACTTTCAAAAACTGCTTGATGTATATTAATGCGTTCAACAAGTTTAGAAAACAATTTTGGCAGATACCTAGTTAACATGAAAACATATATACCCTATGAGAAAGCAAGTTCACTACTGGAGATACAACCAGAAATGTGCTGCTAAATGTTTAATAACCACTCTTTGGGACAAGAAGGTGTGGTGGGGGATATGGTTGGGGGTGTTTGCTAATTTCTTTAGTGTAAATACACCATGGCTTCTTTTTATCTACGAGAGTCATATCACTGGATGTGGAATTCTGAAGAGATACATCCAATTGGCTCTCGAGGCTGATGCTAGGCAACTCCAACACAACACTAAGTTATATAATATAACCAAGAAAAAATTTCACACATCATCATAAGGGGACATTTAGTAGACGTTCATAGTAGTATTGTTTATTTACCAAAAATTTAGCTTCAGTCTCAGTTCCAGCCACAAAATGTGGCATTGTCATGTAATGGAATGCTATGCAAGAGAGAAAACAAAACAAACCTAACCTCCATATTTCAACAAGGATGACACTCATAAACATAGCATTTTGTAAAATAATCAAGAAGCATAAAAGTGCATACAATGTAAAAACAAGTATAACAATTTAAAAATGCATACAATATTACTTATTGTTTTGTAATATGTACACACATATAACGGAATGTAAGGATATGATTGTGAACAATTCACCAAATTTAGGGTAGGAGTTGTCTCTGGGAGATCCAAATGGAGTGATATGTTTGGGGTTACCGGGAGCTGCAATAGTGTGTACATGAGAAAATACTGCATTATTTTATGCATTTTTCTATGGCAATTACAGATACACACAGATATTAGATTATCTATTTTTCTTCCTCTGTGTGGATGTGTCTGTAAAACAACAAATCCTGTATCTTGTTTGCCTAAGAGAAAATTAAAAGTCTTCTTACATAATTTTGTTCTGAAAGTAATAGCTGGTATATGTCGAGAATGCCTTGGAATAAAATATATAAATATCAATACATGAGAATATATATATATATATATCAGTATTTATAGCACTTATGATTGTAAAGCTGAGAATTATGAAGAAATAAAAAAATGTTACAAGATTGATACTTTCAACATGTTGATTCTTTCTAAATTTAAGGCAATGAAAATCAATTCCAGTTTAATCACTGAATTGCTCATAAATTATTGAATAATATTAAAGTTCTTATGGAAGAATTAAACATTTGAAAGAACCAGGAAATTTGGGAAAAAGAAGTTTTGAGAAAATACTAGAGCTTTCGGATACCTACAGTTCTTTTTATGCTTATGTTATTAAAACAAAATGGTATTGTCAGAAATAAACACATTAATCAAAAAGAAATATGCAGATGAATTTTGTGATAAAGCTGGGATTTCCAACCATTAAAGGAAAAAAAGATGAATCATTCATTAAATTGTTTTGGAACAGATGTGCATCTGTGTCTCAACCTCACTCTCCCATCTAAATTTAATTCCACATGGAAGAAAGATTTAATATTAAAGAAGGAAATTATAGGTCTCATGGTCTAAGCTGTCCCAAGATTCTGCCCGAAATTTCCCTAAACAATCATTCCTTGCCTTCATTCCAAATATATTTCAATCATGGATGAACTGGAGTACTAACAATTAAACAAATAAAAATCTCCATGGACTCCTGTGCCCTCTTCCCCCAGAAAAAAAAGTGTAATCCAGTTTGAGCCTACAGGACAAATAGAATTAGAGTTAGGTAGATATAGCACAGAGTTTTATTTCTCTGGACTCCCCTGTGGCAAAGACACAGGCTAACTTCCATATAAACTAGTGATTTGGATGAAGCTCTTCACCAAAGAAAGAAGATTGTGTCTTTGCAGCTGAACTCCCCTGCTGAGGAGAGTGGAAAGATTAGAGCCTCCTGCCAAGAACCTGGCCTAATCAGGCTGTGGGATCAGGATATCTCCTGAAGGTCAAGACCCTGAGTACCAAATGTAAGATGTATTTCTGAACTGCAGGGACAGAGGGTGAAATGACAAAAACTTAGAAATATAGAAGTGATAGGAAGAATACATTTCAATCATAAACAGATTTCAAAGCACAAGTGAACAACTAATTTCATGAAAAATATTTTTAAAAAATCAACAAGTTAGAGAATATAGACTGAAACAAATGGAAAGAGGGGACTTTGAACAAGACTTTACAATAGTATATTGCAAATTCCTTCAAACGATAAATAACAGAGTTGCAGTTAGGAAATAAGATCAGTAGATTATACTAAGAAACAAAAGCATCTGCAAAGAGAATGAGTATTACAAAAGGTAATCTCTGACCTTCAAGACAGAAAAAGGAGAGAGAAAGAGATGAAAAATATTAACGGAAAGTGAAACGGCATGAAAAAGAGAGTTAAACAAATGTACAAAATAGAAGAATTGGTGGAGAGACAATCTTTTAAGAGAAAATGGCTGCAGAGTTGGTGGGATTGAAGAAAGATATGTGCACACATAAAGCAGAACAGTTTAAATAAAAATAACTGCAAATTAGAAATAGGGTGGCAATATTGCAAAATATCAAGGAAATGAGAAAACCATTAAAACTGTCAGAGAAAAAAGATAGACTATCAATGAAAGAAGGACATTGGGGTTGACATCAGTCCTTTTGAAGAAACAACAGATGTCAGATATTAATCAAGTAAAAACTCTAGAGTGCTTAGAGACAATAACTGCTAACCCAGGAATCTATACTTAAGTACGTTAGCATTCAAAGGAGAGGATAGTTATTTTCCTATATATAATTTAAAATTATTACTAGCAGACATTTTCAGAAATGACTCCAAAGATTGTCAGCAAAAATGACAAGAATAAAAAAGGAGCCAAGGAGAAATGTTGGGAAAAAAAGGAATGCTGGTTTAAAAATTGCTTATTTTCTCTGTGCAAAAAAATAAAATTAATATTCCAGATTATAATAACATGCAAGATGAGGTAGTTAAGACAGGGGAACATTTCTCAAAGAAGTAGTGATGCCACCTTGGTTTATCTGGCCAGGTGGCAGGGATACTGAATGAAATTAGAATATGTTCGGCACAAAGGTAAACAAGCATCTTAAAAGTTTATGGGTATTCCATCATATGCCTATACTACATTTTGATTATCCATTTATTGGTTGATGGATACTTGGGTTGTTGCCATCTTTTGGCAATTGTGAATAACGCAGCTATGAACATCAGTATGCAAATATCTGTTCATGTCACAGTTTTCAGTTCTTCTGGGTATAGTCCTAGTAGAGGAATTGCTGAATCATATGGCAGTTCTATCTTTAAGTTCCTGAGGAACCACCAAACTGTCTTCCCCAGAGACTGCAGCATTTTATAGCCCCACCAACAGGGAAAGTGTTCCTATTTCTCCACATCCTCTCCAGCACTTATTATTTTCTGTTTTTTCAATAGTGGCAATTCTATGTGGTGTTAGATGTTATCTCATTGTTGTTTTGGCTTGCATTTCCTTAATAGCTGCTGATATGGAACAGTTTTTCTTGTGCTTTTTGACCATTTGCATTTCTTCTTTGGAGAAATGTCTACTTCAGTCTTTTGCCCACATTTTTTCCCCTTCCTAGGGCAGGTGACTTATTCAAATATATATTTTTATTACAGAAGTTGTGAACTTACAAAACAATTATGCACATGTGTACAATTCCCATGCAACACCCCTTCACCGATACACTACCCATTGCAGAACATTTGTTACAGATTATGGGATATCATCAGACTACTCACATTACAGTGCATAGCAGCTGGTTTCTAAATGGGATTGTGCCTGAAAAAGGTTGTCTAAGGATGAAAATATTGAAAGAAAGAAAGCTAGAGAATAACCTAGGGATTGAATAACACAGTGAACCCAGGGATGGATGAGAATTATGGTTAATAGAGCAAATGAAAGAATGTCCTTCTGTGAACTAGAACGGATGTACATCACTATTGCAGGGTAGTGGGAATATGGAGAAGCATGGGAAAAACACAATTAATGAAACCTATGGACTATAGTTAACAGCTATACTATAATATTCTTGCATCATTGCCAATGATGTACTATGTTAATAATAGGGGACTATGGAAAAATATGCCAAATGTACACTATCGACCATAGTTAGTGGTAATAGGCTGATGATATTATCTCATAAGCTGTAACAAATATTCCACAACAGTGTGGTGTGTTGGTGATGGGGTATTGTATGATAATTCTACACATGTACATGATTGTTTTGTAGATTCACAGCTTTTATAATAAAAATGTATTTTTAAAAAAAGTTTATGAGTAAACTCTGAGGTAAAATAAATGCATTATCTAATTGCTAAAGCAAAAGAGGTAAAAAGGGAAGAAAACCACTAGACTTTAAAACTCTACAAATGAAGAGAAAAGGAAAAATATATAGGCAGTAAAGCAAAAAAAAAAAAAAGGTGTTGATAATAAAGACCAATAAATACTGGTGGAAAGAACCTGGAATAAATATATCATAATCATAATGCTTGTCAAATTAACAAGTT
Organism: Tolypeutes matacus; assembly: GCA_026826555.1. Taxonomy (NCBI): domain Eukaryota; kingdom Metazoa; phylum Chordata; class Mammalia; order Cingulata; family Chlamyphoridae; genus Tolypeutes; species Tolypeutes matacus. Next base: position 9,688,785 of record JAKSZT010054030.1, read on the forward strand.
GTTCAATTAAAAGAAAGTGTAACGCACCAATTAAAAATGTTTACCTAAACATTTGAAAACTTATCAAGAAAGGTACAATTTGATAGAACAACTAATGAAATTTTAAAATATTGAATTAGTAATCAAATCTCCTGCTAATCAAAGATAACAGGCCCAAATTATTTTACAAGCAAGTTTTAACAAAGAAATTTAACAAGAGTTAATGATTATCTACCCCAGGAAGAAAGAAATGGGAAATGCCCTCTTGGACATTAACAAGATTAAGGACATTTTAGAAGGACATTCAGGGATAATGAGAACCGAGATGTTTTGAGAAGTTGTGGGCTGCAAATGGATACATCTCCTTTGACCTATGACTTCTTTATCTCCTGGTAGCAGTATAACCTTGGTCTAAGGGTGTTCCTGAAAAACACTATCCAGGAAATTACTTGGTAAATTAAATCAAAAGATAATATATCATGACCAAGTAGGTTTAAAACCTCCTGTTTAAAACCAAAAAACTACTTGTGTAAATGACTATATTTACAGATGAAAAAGTAAACTATATCAGAAGATGCAAAAAAGTACATGATAACGTCCATTGTATTTCATGATAAAAAGATAATTATTTGTAAACTAGAAATAGAAATGAACTTCCTGAAGTTGTTAATTATATATACCCACAGCTTATAATAGATAACAAGCTTAATGCTAAACTTTCACAACATTTTTATTAAGTTGGAAAGAAATAAAAGAATGCCTTCTATTGCCCACATTTTAAAAAATTATTTCTTGTGGCTTTTGCCAGTTAAATAAAATTTAAAAAGAGACAAAATTAAAGTTACTGGCAGATGTACATTATTTACAGTTATGTAAATAAAAAGTCCAAAATAGTCTATAGAAACTATTTGAATAAACAAATTTATCCATTGAGTCCTAGGACAGGAAAGCAACATAAAAAAATCAGTAAAGTTTTTCTATGCAATCAATAACTAAATAGGAAATATAACTTTTAAGGCCTATAATTTACCATGGCCACAAAATCTACAAATTACCTGGGGAAAATCTAGTGAAGTATATATGCTACTTTTCTAAATAACATAAATAAATTTATCTGAATTTATGAAGGCATATGGTCAAAGAGAGTAAGAATTATAGAGAAATTAATTTTTAAGACACTAGAAGTAAAAGAAGAAACCACTTTATTAATCCTACAAATGGCAAGAAAATGGAGAAGCAGTGAATGAAGCAAATAAAAGGCATGGTAAATATAAACTCAGGTGTTCTTTTACCCAATCTTAAACTATAAATGTGAACTAATTCTCATCAACAAACTTATAGGACTTCCAAAATTCACATGAAAGAGTAAATATACCAAAATAGAAAAAAATTTTTTTTCACAAAATTAAAAACAATGTGAAAAAACTTCTCTCCTAATATTTTAAATAATAAAAAAACATATAGCAATAATTTTGCAAAGATATTAATTGAAAGGAAGCTGATGTTACTATATTAATTACTAGATTAAAAAAGATATTAAAGCAAATAGTGATGTTGGAAATGAAATAAAATAAAATGCTTGTAAACAACTCATATGTCAGAGAAGAAATAATACATGGAATGATTAGAAAATACTGCTATTGAATGGTCATGATATGACTACATATCCTAACCAGTATGGTGTAATGTGCAATCTGAAAAAATATTTAGAATAATAAATTTTGTAAGAAGTTGAAAATTAATGAGCTATTTATACAGATTAAGAAGTCAAAGGAAACAAACTCAAGAAAGTAGAAGGTGGAGCATAATAAAAATGAAAGGAAATATAAGTGAGAATTCTAAAATATAATTAAAGAGACAGAAGATAAAGGTTGTTACTTTCAAAACATCATTGAGGAGTGGATGTGGTTCAGTGGTTGAACTCTGGCTTCCCACATACCAGATCCTGGGTTAAATCCCCCAGGACCTGGTACCTCAAAAACAAAAAACAAAAAAAAACCCCATCATTATATTTGGACTATTCTCACAACATATATCAAGGGAAAAAAAGACGAAACTAACTTATTCAATATTATAAATGAAAAACGGGTCCTAGAACAGAAGAATTTGAGATTAAGAAGTCAATTAAATGATTTTGTGAAACATATCTGACAATGGATTTGAAAGTTTAGATAAATGGTAAAAATATATGTAAAAATTAAACAAAAAAACAGAAAGAAACCTGAATCAATCATTAAAGAATTTCAACTATTTGCAATCTTTCCCAAAATTTCAGATCCAGAAGATCTTACATGAACTTTCTACCAATTGTTTGTAAGATATGTAATTCCTCTATTATATAACTCTTTAAGTATATAAAAGACATTCCCCAAATCATATGAAACTAGTATCAATGATATATATGTACAAATATCAGAAAAAAAGTGTAGCCTGAGTTTATTCATGACACAGAAGCAAAATATCCTAAATAAAACTTTAGCAAACTGAATCCAGTAATATTTAGAGTTAAGCAGCTTCCATGTTGTATTATAAAGTCAAACAATGATACACCATATCCCACAATAAATGACGAAAAGATTAACAATCATCTCAATATATTCAGTAAAAAAGAATGACATTTAATATCAATATCCTTTCATGATTGAGAGAAAACTTTCTTAGCAAACCAGGAACAAATGCAAACATTTTAAACAAGAAATAAATGTTCTTCAAAATAATTGCAGTCAGCATTATCATCAAATGCTGTAAGCATTTCCTTTAAATTCAGGAAAAAGACATAATGATTTTGTCATTATATTTATTCAAAACTTTACTGGAAGTAGTAATTAGTACTGTAGGGTAAGAAAATAGATTTGTTTATATATTGAAACGTGGGCATGGCAGTAAGAATGGGGAATGTGTTGTGATAGGGCCAATTGTTACTCATATACAAAAATCAATTCTAAGGGGATCAAGAATGGAACAAAGCAAAATTTTAAATTTTTTGAAAAATGCTTTGAAAATTTATCAGTAACTCGGAGATAGAGGAAAGCTTTTGAAATAAAACATAAACAACAAAAATACTAAAGGAAATCTGATAATCTGATAAACGTGGAATCATTGAAAATTAGCATTTATTGTTCTTTGAAAGAAACAACCAACTGGGAGATAGGTAGACAGACAAACAGACAGAGGGATATAGATATGACAAAGGGCAAAGGATCTGTATCCAAAATACAAGAACAACTTTAAAGAATTAAATGAATAAAACAAAATATGCATCAATAATATGAAAAGACATTAGAGCGAACAATGTACTACATTCACAATTGTTTATATGATAGCACAAAGTGTTTGCAAGGATGTGAATCAAAGAGGGAAATCTTAGACATTGTTGGATGGAGCATAAACTTTTATAGAACTTTTAGAAAATAATTTGACATTATCTAATGAAGCTGACAAACTAGCAATACTTACAATGTCAGTTGTAACCAGTGTCATTCAATAAAGGAGTTAAATGAAACTAAGAGACAAGGGAAGTGTAGCTTCCTTGCATGATTTTACTGGGGAGATTAAAATTATGAAGGCAGCATTATTTTGAGTGTGGATAAAATTCCTAAGTTCCAGGGATTGATCTGCCACAAAACTAACTGGAAGCTTGTGTTTAAATGTCAGAATTACACTCTTAATTCATGGACTGAGGAGGATTCACATGTAAAACCAATCCCTATTTTCTGAAATATACTAGAGAAGAGTGATCTTTGACAAAAGGGTAATTAGACAATTTTGTTGAATACAAAATCCCTGGAAATTTATTCAACAAAACACTCAAAAGATGTATTTCTACTTTCATCCTACACCCACCTTTTTCATATTTGGCAAGTTTTTCTTGCATATAGGAGTATGGTTATTTTCATTTCTAATAAAGTATAATATTCTACAAATGGCATTGTTAGCTTCCCTAGTCTTGCATAATTTGAGAGTTTTAATTAGCTTCAATTTTCAAGAACACAGTGAATGCAAAGTGTATTGGAACTTAATTTAAAATGCTATTTCATAGTTGATTTAAGTGCTAAAACATAATACACAAATTGTACTTTTAGTCAAATGACTCTGAAGTATTTTTTGAAGTGTATAATTAAAATATTCAAATGTGTACTGATAAGCCACTTTGCGCAGCTCTGGAGTACTCCAAAAGGTGACTTGGAAAAAAAAAACAAAACCAAACTTCCTCTGTTTCTGCCTTCCACAACACCTGGTAGACACTTTGAATAATTTTTTTTTTGAAGTATTTCAAAATAAGACACTTTTCACTAGTTATTAACATAACTCAACAGAGTTCGTCTAGTTTGCATTTTATAGGCATTTAGAAGTAGGACATATTTTCAAATGACTACTCCCCATTACCGTGTAATAAGAACAGCCTCATGCTATTTCAGTGGAAGCTATGCACAGCCTTCATTGGCATGTGTGATTTAATAAAGCTCTTTATCTTATGCACATAATCATTATCATCTCATTATAATAAAACCTTTAAGCCCTTGAATTTTCTTCAAAATAGCTTATTCTTAATAAATAAATAGCTCATAATTTCTTGTCGTGTTTACTTTGTGCATTTTTTCAAATAGCTCAAGTTGCCTGCAAGATGCTGTTTTGTCATCTAAGCTACTTAGCCAGTGAGAAAAGAGACAAACAGGTGCTTAATTTGTCATCTGATCACAGTAAGGTTGAAAGATACCTATTACATTGCTCATTCTGTCTCGGGAATCATATTGTTTGCCATGCTTTATTTTGGTGTTGGACCAATAAACTCCTGCATGCAGCATATTAGTTGTAATGATTTTTTACTCTGTTGTTTGTATGTTAGTCTGTGGTTTGAAATTTCTTTTATGGATCTATAGACATTTACATATTATCCCTCTTTTTCTTGATGCCTCACAATTTGCAAAATCCAAATATGCATTTATATGTGTGAATGACATTAATCTCTTTACTGTTAACATGATACAATCAGTTTTCTTTTCTAGAACAGATAAAATAGAACATTCTTGGTATATTGTAGGACTTTATCCCAAAACTGAGTATGCATACCAGTTTTGAATCAGAATTTCCCCTCCAATTCCCCACAAATATTGCAAAGATCTGTAAAACTCATAGGACTATCCTACCTTTCCAAATTAACACTTTTGTTTTAAAATGAGGTTTAGACCAAATGTGGCAATATTTAAAACAAAAAAAAAAAAAGTAATTATGAGTTGGAGGCAATGAGTTTGAAACTCATAATTGTTGGCTTCCCTGAACAGTTCCATCCAAACATAAAACCAGCAGGCTTACATATCAATGCAGTAGCATCCATAAGTCTTTACAGCCTGCCTCAAGGTTCATAAATTGTCAGCTAACGCTCAAGTGCAATGATTTTCAAATTGTGGTGAATGACCATATCGAATCAGAATCACCTGAGATCTTTGTTAAACATGCAAACTACCTGGAGGCTTTCCAGCCTTCTGGAATAGAGTATCTGGACGGAGCACTCATTTTGACCAGCTAAGCTTGGAGACTTCAAAGCACAGTGGTGTCTGAGGAGGTACAGCTCGGCTATGCTGGTTCTGGTTCCTGAGGGCTCTTTTCAGTCCCTTTCACTGTATCCTAGAAAACATCTGGAGAGGATGTGGATGAATAAGGACAAGTGGGATGCCTGGAAGCTGAAAGAAAAGCCCCATAGATGGGAGTAGCAGGAGAAAGAGACCCATTAGCTGTTTCATCCTAGGGACTGTGTTTTTATCGTGTGCTCCATATGCCTGAAATGTTAGAGTTAGACTGCAGGCTCAGATAAGAATCTATCTTGAGCCAGCAGAGTCTGCACTGGATAAAAGCCACAGGATCAAAATAAGAACCGTGTATATCAATGTGCCATCTAGCCGCAGATCGCAGGCAGGGATTCAAACATCATTACAGAGCATAGACAGGAAGGCCTCGCTCACTCAAAAAAAATAAAATAAAATAAAAAACACAAAGTCAAGACAAAGTCTGTATTTCTGAGTTATTTAAATACATATTAAAAACATCAAAGCAAGTAAGCAAGCAAATAAGTATGTAGGAAAGCTTGAAAAGCAAAATACTGCGTAACAAAGAAGAGAGGGCCAAGCTGAAAATTGGCAGGAAGGTCAGAATTCTGAAAATTCTTTCTATAGAAGCTGAATCATTTAACATCCTTTCTCAGATGCAAGAATGCATGGATGCTATTAAAGGAACAGAAGAGCATGAAAAAGTTATCAGTACACACATGTAACACTCGCTTTCCTTGAGTATGAGTGCTGGGGTTTAGCAAGGGAGCCAATCTTACATTAATAAACATAGATTTAACATCTTTAGTAAAATTGGCACCCTGTGGGTAGATAGCACCTAACAAAGCTCCACACAATGGTGGCTCCTAGGAGAGGACAGACACAAGGAACAGGGCAGGCTGAGAGAGGCTTCCAAATAAGAAACCAGTGAAAAAATGCAAGTGAAAGAATGGCTCTGCTCTGAAGAATCGGTAGAAATAATACATCTCTGAAGCAGTCCTGCATGAAGGAATGAGATAAAATTTTGAAAAATGGACAGTTTTTGTTTTTCAAGAGCTATGAAGCTAGAACAACAACTTTCAGGAGGAAAATGCTCCGATTTTTTTTTTTTATAGTGTTGTGAAGCATCATAGAATTTTCGATCATGATAAAAGAGTGAGCATTTTTTCCAATGTAAAAGGGAATTTGAGGGTAAGCTTTTTATCAATGTTAAATTTCTTAAACATAAATAATTGCTCTTAAAGTGGTCCAGATTTCTTTTCTCAAGGAATGTACATGTACAATGGACATTGTGATGGTTACGTTGATGTGCCTATTTGGCCAGGTTGTGGTGTCCAGTTGTTTGGTCAAGCAAACACTGGCCTGGTTGTAACAGTGAGGGTATTCCATGGCTTTAAACAATTAGCCAGTTGATAGCATTTATGGCTGATTGCATCCACAATAAAAAAAAGGAGATTGCCTTCAGTAATGAGAAAGGTCTCATCCAATCAGTTGAAGGCCTTAAAGGGAGAACCGATGATTTCTACGGTCAGAAAAGAATTTCTGTATCTATTTCATCAAGCCATCTTCTCTGAGGATTCATTGAAACCTTCATTAGAGTTTCCAGCTTATGGTCTGCCCTACAGAATTCAGACTTGCCAATCTCCAATGGTTGTGAGAGCCAATTCCTATAATATATCTCATAATATTTAAATTAATGTTTTAAAAAATATATATAAACACTTGCATACACATATATCTTGTCAGTTCTATTTCCCTGGACAACCCTGATTAATACAAGCATGATGCATAAAACTTACTCTCAAGTGTTCAGAAACTGCTTTGATAAATATACAGATAGAAAGATAGATGGAAAGGTCAATCAGATAGTCTGACGGCCAGATGCATCAATGGAATTATAAAGCAAATGTGCCAAAGAATTAAAATTGGTGGATCTGGGTGTCTGGGAGGACAGGGATATACTGAAGCTCTGTTGAGTTTATATTATTTTTGTAAATGTCCTGTAAGTTTTTAAGTATTTCAAAATGAAATGATTTTATTTAATGATCTAGTGAATAACCTTTCAGGTCTATCTCTGTTGCTCAGTGACACACTTCCTCTCCATGGGGCTACCATTGTTGCCAAATTCTTAAACATCTTTCAAGGGATATAATATGTTTATTTAGTAATTAGGTTAGTGTGTACATGTGTTTCCTTTGATGGTCATTACACGAAATTTTAACATACTCTGCACCTTGCTTTTTAAAATTCATTTGAATATCTATGAGTCAAAGTGAAGCCAAAATTTATTTCATATCTCAGGAGTGGTTCCATATCAGCAAATCAGTTCATTTTAAGAGCAACATAATAATTCTTTAAATGAATACACCCAATCTATTTAACCAGCCTCCCATTGAGAGATGTTAAGGTTGTTTCCAATCTTTTGCTGTTACAAAGATGCTGTGATTTTTAACAAGGACATTTTGCATATTTATGAGGGCATCAACAGGACATATTTGTGAGTACATCTATAGTATCAATTCTTAGAAGTAGAATTGCTGAGTTAAAGGGCACTGAAAAATATTGTTTGACAAATTGTTCTTCATAAAGATTTTACCACTGTATAGCATTAATATTGTAGGAGAGTGTTTACACTCACACTATCTTACTTTCAGAATGTTTAGGGAACTTATTGGTTTCTGCTAATTTGAGAGATAAGGAATTTTATATCATTGTCATTTAGACTTTTGTTCTCCTTATGCGTATGTTTGAGCACAGTTTCACATGTGTTAAGAGACATCTTTTTTTTATTATTATTAATTTATTTTTATTGTGGGTAAAAATCAAAATTCTCACAATACATACAAACATTTGCAAAATGATATATAAATATATATGCATATATGTGTATTTGCTTACAAAAATTTTATTTATATATATATATATACATATATTTTAAGAGGTGATTAGATTACCCAAAATATTACACGGAACCCAGTGGGATTCCCATGTTGTCCACCTCCCACACCTACCACCACATCCCACACAAACATCTCCCACAAGTGTGGCCCACCACCCTCAATGAACTTACACATCCTGGAGCCTTGCCACCAACCATAGACCACAGTTCACACTGTAGACCACACTCTCTCCCACTCAGTTCTGAGTGGTGTGTGCTGATTTAAAATGGCCTACATCCGTTGCCACAATGGTACTCAGGACAACCAGGGGCTTCTTTGGGCAGAGACATCTTTTATTTCCTTTTTCATTTGTCCAGCTTTTAAAAATTATATAGGGGTTGAAAATATTTTTCATTTCCCACTTATCTTTAGCTTTTTATTGTTTCTATTTTATCCTGTATAATTTTTCCTGTTTCCCCATAATCCTTGACCAAACAAATGCTTGATGGCTTCTCTGACCCAAAATGCTCTCCACAAACCAGGTTCTGTTTCCCCCAATTCCCTACTCCTTAAGTGGTGCCTTTGTCTTAATTATTTTCATAACTTTATCACCAGTATTTCCTGGCACATAGCATATGTAAACTAATATTTAAAGGACAATTTACACTCATCACTTAAGTTGATGTTTCTTTTATCAGCAACTGATTCATTATTATTTTGAAAACTTTTCAAACCAATAGAAAAGTTGAAAGAACAGTAAAATAAATACTCAAATAACTTTCTCCTAGATTCACAAACTGTTACATCTTGCCAAATCATCTCTATCTCTATATCCATCTATCTATCTATCTATCTATCTATCTATCTATCTATCTATCTATCCATATCCATATCTTTATCCATATTTATAACTATATTAGCATCTATCTATTCCCACATGAGTGCTTGACTTTTGCCAAATCATTGAAAGATAAGCTAAAGATATCATGTCAATCCATCCCTAAATGCTTCCTAAAACAAAGACATACTCTTACTCAGCCATCTCACCCTACAGTATTTAAGAATATCCATATTATTTCAATGCTATCTTCCAACACGTGATCCATAGTAAAAAATTCCCCCCCAAACTCAAAGTGTTATTCCTTGTTTTCTTTTTTCAATCAGGAATACAATTAATTTTCATACCCTGGATTTGTTGTTATGTCTTATTAATCTCCAAAATCTAGAAAAATCCCATTGTTTCATCACTTTTGAAAATCTCAGGCCTGTTTTCCTCAGAACATCCAATTCTGGATTCAAGTTACTTTCCAAATTGATTAGATCTAAGTCGATGCATTCCATCAAGAATACCACCTAAGTGATGTGCTTCTTTCACTGCATTACATCATAAAGTCAGTGCCAAGTTTGACCACCTCATTAAGACTGTGTACCATATAATCTCATTTGTCTTTTCCTTTTCCCCCTTTTGTTCAAGGTCTTTTTCCAATTGTATTATTAGTTAGTACTTGGTAATAATCCCTTGGTGCCAGGAAGGCTCATCCCTGGGAGTCATGTCCCACACCAGGATACAGGCAGAGACAATGCATTTATATGCTAAATTTGGCTTAGAGGGAGGCCACATTTGAGCAACAAGGAGGCACCATGTAATACTAGGCTAAGTTTCAATTTCAAAAGTAAAAGTTCGTAAGTACAGCTATCAATATCAAAGGACAGTCAATGGTCCATCCTCCTTCACTACTCAATGCCTCTGGACTTAGGGGATTCTTGCTGTCTCATCAGAGAATGTGGCAGAGCTCCTCAGGATGGGAATTTGATATTCTTTCAGTTATTGTGTGAATCTCCACCCACCATGACAATATCTCATGAACACTTGAACACATTCATATGCCTTATAGGTATGCCCCAGGTGAACCTCCTCCCATGCATCCCCCACCACTGACACACTGCACCAATGATCTTCACCTGCCACAGTTGTAACCATTCTGTGATCCAAAACTTCTTTAAAAATTAAGTCAACAAACTAGCCAAATACAATTAATAAGGAAATGAAATGATAATTATAGTTTTAAAAATAACAAATAAAATACAAAAACATTTTAAAAATGGAAATAATAAAAAATATAAAAAATTTTAAAACATTGTGACGTTATGTCTTTCATCACTGTAAGGTCTGCTGTCTTGTATGTACAGTGAAATTTTCTTCTGTTTATTCCCTCAGTGTCTTTTTTTTTTTTTTCATGTTGCTGTCAAAGAAGATTTAGGTTACAAAAAATGTCATGTACAGAATACACGGGATTCTCATATACCCAACATCCTCTCCCTTTGCCCCTTTCCCCTATTACTAACATTTTACACGTGGATGGTACATTTGTTACAATTGATGTACAAATATTGAGAGATTGCTACTAACCATGGTCAATGATTTACACTATGGTTTATATTTTGGACCATATGCTTTTATAAATTTTGATGAAACTTAACATTGTATGTATCCATCATTGCAAGATCATGTAGAACAATTCCATCATGCCCAAAATACCTCATGTTCCATCTATTCTATCCCTTCCTTCCCCTCCCTTTGGGATACACCTCAATTACCAAGCTTCAGTCCTTGAAGAACAAGATTCATAGTTACTTGCAACAACATTGAGGGATTAACACACTGGCCTGTCCTCCCCTATTAGGCACTGCCTATGCTCTCAAGAGACTCCCACCTCTCTCTCTGAGAACATAACAGGACTCCCCAGGATGGTAGTTCAGTGTTTTCCCACTCATTGTATGACAAGATGAACCCTCACACACTCTTTAGAAGCCTGCCCCAGGTATGCCCTGTTCCACATTCCGCTCACACCCAACACCATAAACAATTAATCCTCCCCTGCCTTATTTGCCAAGAGAATATTCCCAGCATTGTAGTTTCAACCACATACCTGCAAATCCCCAGAGTTCATCTGATCTCTCACCCAACCCTCTACCCAGTTCCAAGGACAGTTGAACCCACCTTCCCCAACCTACCACCCTCACAAACCAGCACTACCCAACTCAAAAGCATCATTGCACCACTGTCATGTACATCCACTGCAGAACTACACCTTCCACCTTATCATAAATTTTGCCCATATGGACATTGTCTCACAACCTTCTCCCTTTCTATTTCCTGAAAACCTATCTTCCAGACTCTAGCTCTGTAAGTCTGCTTAATTTGCTTAATTCATATCAGTGAGGTAATGTAATATTTGTCCTTCAATGCCTGGCTTGCTTCATTCAACATAAGGTCTTCAAGATTCATCCATATCATTGTGTGTTATAATAATGCATTCCTTATAGCTGAGTAATATTCCATTGTATGTATATATCATAATTTGTTTATCCAGTCATCTGTTGATGGATATTTGGGTTGTTTCCAACTTTTGGCAATAGTGAATAATGCTGCTATGAACATTGGTGTGCATATATCTGTTTGTGCCCTTGCTTTCAATTCTTCTGAGTACCAGCAGTGGGATTGCTGGATCATATGGTAGTTCTATAGTTAGATTCCTGAGGAACTGACAAACTGTCTTCCACAGTGGCTGCACCATTCTACATTTCCACCAGCAGTGGATAAGAATTCCCATTCATCCACATCTTCTCCAACACTTGTAGACCTCTGTTTTTTTAATAGCTGCCAATTGAATGGGTGTAAGATGATATCTATTTTAGTTTTGATTTGCATTTCCCTAATAGCTAGTGATATTGAGCATCTTTACATGTGCTTTTTAGCCGCTTGTATTTCTTCTTTGGAGAAGTGTCTATTCAAATCACTTGCCCAATTTTTAAATGGGCTGTTTGTCTTTTTATTTTCAAGGTGTAAGATTTCTTTATATATACTGGATATTAGGCGATTATCAGATATATGGTTACCAAATGATTTTTCCCATTGAGTAGGCTGCCTTTTCACTTTCTTGACAAACTTCTTTGAGATGCAAAAGTTTTAAGGAATTTATATGGCTAAGAAACTTCAAAGTGAGTCTGGAGGTCTTTCCAGAGGTTACACTTTTGCATATCTCGGCAGGATCCCATTGACTGCTGAAGTAAATATTGCCTCAAATAGTGGAGCCTCTGAGGGCTCTGGAGAAATGCAGAGTCTAAAGGCAAGGAGTTTGGTGCCTTGTCAGTGGGCTCTACTTTAGAATTTATGCTCCCCAGTATGACAGAGTTGGACCCATTTGTGGTTTCCTTACACATGGTTCTTCTGCCTCTTCTATGTGAACCTATATTTAGTACTAGAGTTGATAGGTGCATGTCCAAGAGACTTAAATCTTTGGGCTGCCCATGTGAATCTCAACAGAGTTGCAACACCTATTCTCCAGTTCATTGGACTCACCCAGGACAACTAACAAGGAGATGATGATGGATAACACCCATCCCAAGGAACAGAGAAAGTCTGCAACTGCAAGCAAGATAGTTCTATCCATCTGCCCCATGGGATCTGATCTCCCTCTCAATTAGACGCAGAGTGGGCATCACCATACCAGAATCATCAGAATTGGGGAATGAACAATGGACTAGAGTAGACTTACTGTTATTTTAGTGTAGACTTATTGTGATTCTAGCAATGGGAGAAATTTTATCATTGATATGGAGGCAGTGGCCACTGGAGGTTCTGAGGGGAGGGAGAGGGAAAAATAGGTGTAGTATGAGGGCATTTTCAGGACTTGGGAATTGTCCTGAATGACATTGTAATGACAGATACAGACCATTATATATCTTGTCATAACTTACATACATACATAACTTAAATTGTGGGGGAGAGAGTGTAAACTACAATGTATACTATAATCCACTCTCAGTGGCAATGTTCCAAAATGTGTTCATCACTTGAAACAAATGTATCACACTAATGAAGGATGTTGTTAACATGGGAAGAGAAGGGAGCAGGGCACATGAAAATCCTCTATATAATTATGTAACATTTATGTTATCTAAGTATCTTTAAAATAAATTATAAAGTATATATGAAAAAAAAGACTGTGCTACCAAATATCCCCATTGCACATACATATTTCTTCTTTATAATTAGCAAATAATCTATGAAGTGATGCATGGGACCATGCAATGTCTTGTTTTCCATTTTTAGCCTTCACTAATGACCTCGCCTGATATTCGCTTGGTAGTCATCAATAAAGGCGATTCTTTTCTAATGTACTGCAAATGACTTTATGCATGCTATAATTTATTTAATAAAAGAAATTATTCTAAATTGACATCCATATCATGCATATTAAAATTCATTTGCAGGTATTACCACTAAAATTCCCACCCCCCAAAATAAATTTCTGAATTCCTTAAATTGGTTTTAATAGTTACTATAGTTAATGTATTTGTGTGACATTTTTTTCTCACATTAAAATTACCTTTGAGTTTCTGTGCACAATAAAGTTACAGGATCAAGGATCTCAACAAGAACAAGCCCTAAGTATGCAGTATGTTCTGGGTTCAAAATTTGCTGAGATATTCAATGGTATTTTTCAATTATTTCCAATGATTTCCAGTTATAGTAAGAGATGAGCAACTTTTCATGGTTGCAGCTGAGAAGTCATGAGATTTTTCCCAGTAATAGCATTGATAAATGGTGCTTCAGCACAGCAGAATATCAAGGTATAGGAATTTTGAGATGAAAAAATGGGAATAGATTGATATCAGAATGTGGCTAGGATTTTTAGTAGCCGTGTGTGTCTGTGGAGAACCTTTTTGTCTTTTTTTTTTTTTTAATTTTTAAAATTTTTAGGAGATACCGGGGATTGAACCCAGAACCTCATACATGTGAAGAGCGTGCTCAACCCCTGAGCTACACCCACTCCACTCTTCGTGGATTTGCAACCGAATCAGCAGAGACTCTATGATTTCAGTATATCATTCACTTCTACAACATTGATTTATTCCATTTTGTTAAAATTGAATGACCAGTACATAATTTAGAGCTGGAGCTCTTCTTCTTTAACAAATTGAAATACTTTAGTTAGTAACTAGCCATGTGATAAGCTCATAAATATTAATGAAATGCTCTGAAATGTTCTATTTATTGTCCATGAATAGTCACGAAAGATAGTAAAAGAACTTGATTGAAAATAAGCCTTAAACTTCTGTAATAAAGACACACTTCATTGGACATTTTCCTGTAATGTCACGGCTTTATCTTTTGTTATTCTTTTTCATCAGTAATGTAGTGAATTGTGGTGAGGATGACTGAAGGGTAAAGGTCTGAGACTACTGAGCATGTCAAAAATCATTGCTTACATGAGGTTTATGGATCCTGCATTTGTTAAGTCTTGACTCCGTATACAGGCCTTCACTATATTCAATCAGAATCTGATACTCATTTAGAATCATACAACAAAGAGTTCATCTTAGACATGGAACAATTTGCAGTTGATATGGAATTATTTTTAAATAGCCATACCTATAGGACATCCCACCATATTGTTCATAATTCTGACAGAACACAGAAGTTAGGATGTTGGTTAGATACCTCTAAAGAAGGGTTCTTCTCATTATGCAAACATTGTGCACCTTGTTTGCAAGGAATCACACATTACTAGTCACACAGAGTGTTAAATAAAATAAAGTTAGTTATGAAAATAATTGTAAGCAGAGCACATATTATTCCTTAATATCTAGATGGTCAGGATCCATCTAGAAACGTTGGGAAAGTGCTAAGAGTCCCAGGTGTTTGATTCAGCATTCATAGCACTTAATATAACAGGAGGGTTGGGAGTGAGAGAGCAGCTAGTAGAATGCCTAGCAATAAAAGTTTCCTGGTCAAAAATATAGCCTATATGGCCTTTTTTTTTTTTGGTGGTGGTGGTGGTGGTGGTGGTGGTGTCACTCCAATGCTTGGCAAGAAAAGTTCATGCACCAAAGTTGTTGGTGTCATCTAATTCTTCTGATGAATTTCCTAACATCTGATGAGCTTTCTGTTTACTACACTACCGAACGGGAAAGGAAACACATATCCAAGGCCATCTGGGTTTATCTCTACTCACTCATCATCATCTCTGGGGACCGAAGGATTACTTATCAAGGGTATTCTGTGTTCAAAGCCTTACTTACATTTAATTTTTTTTTTTTTTTTTATAATCTAATCCCATGATTCTGGTTGTTGCTTTGCTCTACAATTGCCAAAGAGGACCATTGAGGTAACTTTATAAGACAATGAATGTAAGTATCTCCTGATTTAAAAAAAAAAAATGTATACAATAATACATATGTAACATTCCGTATTGGTACATAGAATTATCTTTTTTTTTCTTTGCTTTAATATTCTTTAGTAATTCACCACCTACATGCACAGTGAAGCTGCCATTCAGGAGTAGAATAGGAGAGCTGCCTTGCAAAGGGCTTCACACTCCAGGTTAGTCAGAAATAAGCTATCACGATCTTCCATGGTTTATGTATATACATTAAAAGGTACTAAAGAAATATTACCAAATGAATATGCCCATAAGTTCAGCAACTTAAATGAAATTGGCATCATCGATGAATTCTATCAAAACATATGAGAGAAAAGCATCATGAATTCTAAACAGTATAATACTTTTCAACTCTTGCAATGAAGCCAAAACCAAATATCTAGTTTATGAACATAGACATAAAATATTCTTAGCAGAATAAAAGCAAATCAAACCCAGCAACATATAAAAAGAGCATGAATGAAGATGAGATGAGATTTAGCCCAGGAGTGAAAAAAAAATCCCACAATTAGTTTAATATACTATATAAATAGAATAAAGGACAAAGACCAAAAAAAATCACCTCAAGAGATGCAGAAAAGTATTTGACAAATTCAATATCCAGTTCATGATGAATACACTCAACTAACTAGATATATATAAAGGTATTGCCTCAGCCTGACAATAAACTTATTGTGACAAAAGCATTCTTACTGATGCATTCCTACTAGGACTGCTGCTTTCTCTCTAAGATGGCCACTTTCCTTCTAAATTTAGTAATGAGTATTTCTGGCTCATCACTTTTATTCAACATTGTACCAAAGTGTTCTATCCAAAGAAATCAGGCACACACACACACAAGCTATAAAAGGCATATAGATTAGAGAGGAAGAATTGAATTTACATCTATATACAGATAACTTGATCAACAAAAAAAGCTCTGAAAACTGATAGAAGGTTTACAGATACAAGATTAATGCACAGAAAACAATTGTATTTCTATACTGTCTGTCAGAAAGAGAGTCACCCAAAGAGATGTCAATGCACTCCAATACAGGTATCGGGGTCGCTTGCAAAGCACAAAGCATTTCTCACACAGAATGATGGAAAGACATTTTACTCACATAAAGAAGAGATGGAGAAAAATCAGATTCCCTACTGGACGACAGTTCCCAGTAGCCAACAGGTCTCATCTTTGGCCAAGTCAGGGAGGTGTTCTATTTACAGCAATCCCTCTCTTGTGTTTTTGCTCTCTAGAGGAAGAATGCCATTCTGCCCCCACGACAGACAGATACCAACAGGGTATGAACTGGATGTGTCAAAAAGCATGCCCATCAGAATCAGATTGTCTCCTGTAAATGTCTGCATATGCTCGGTACAATAGGAGGAAGAAATGTACCTGCAGTCTCCTTATCTACGAGGGGCTTATGATTTATCTAGCCGGGCTGACACTCCTGGTTCTTAACACAGAATGCTTTTGTGGGTCTTAGAAAAAGAAGGCAAATTGTGCTAGGAATGTCCCCTACTATTTATAAAATAGCAATAATCAATTTGAAACTGAAAATTTAAAACAGTATATTTAAATAGCACCAAAATCCACCCCCCCCCCGAAATACTAAGACATTTATCTAATAAACTACACACAACATCTGTATGCTAAGAACCATAAAACACTGGTGAAGAAATCACAGGAAAGCAAAATAAATGGGGAAATATACTGTGTTCATGTATTGGAAGACTAAACATTACTTTATTTGTCACTTATCACCACATTGATATCTAGAGTCAATGCAATCACAATAAAATTCTAGCCAATTCAGAAAATTGAATGGAAAAGAAAATGAATTAGAATAGCCAAAACAATTTTGAAACAAAGGGACAAATTGGAGTAGTCACACAGTCTGACTTCAAAACTTACCATAAAACCAAAGTCAATCTAGTGTGTTGTTAATAAAACGATAGACATATAGATCAATGGAACAAAACAGAGAGTCTGTAATTGGTACCTCACATATGGAAAATTAATTTTCTATAAAGGTCCAAAGACCTCTCAATAGAAAAAGGACATCTTTTCAACAAATAGAGTTGAAACAATTGTGCAAAAAATATGCAAATATATATATGCAATAAAAGCATTTTATCCATATCTTGCAACATAAAAAAGCCTTAAGTTAAAATATACCATAGACTTAAAAGTAAAACTTAAACAATAACATATTTAAAATAAAACATTCAGAAAATCTTTGTGACCTTGTTTTTGGCAAGTTTTCTTCAATGAGACACCAAAAACACAAACCATAAAAGAAAAACAAAAAATTCATAGGACTTCATCAATATTAAAATGTCTGCTGAGGGAAACTGTTAAGAAATTGAAAAGACAATCTAAACACTGGGGAAAAATATTTGCAAAGCACAAACCTGATAAAGGACTTGTATTTAGAATGTATGAAGAGCACTCACAACTCCATAATAACAAACAAAAAACAACAAAACAATTTAAAAAGGCAAAACCATCAAACAGATATTTCATGCAAAAGATAAATGGATTATAATTAAGCATATTTAGGATGCTGAACATCATTATGCATTAGGGAAATGAAAATTGAAACGACAGTAACATATATCAAGATACTTATTAGAATGAATTAAAACAAACAAATGAACAGAAAGTCGTGATAATATTGAGTGGTGACAGTTTTCAGAACAAATGGATTTCTCACACATTGCTGGTAGGTATCCAAAATGAGACAGTCACTTAGGAAAATACTTTGACAGTTTCTTAAAATATTAAACATGGACTTATCATATGATATAGCATCCCACTCCTAAGAAAAATGAAAATTTATGCCACACCAAAACCTAAATGCAAATGTTTATTGCAGCTTAATTTATAATTACTTGAAGGAGAAAACAATCCAAAATGTCCTTCAGTCAGAGGATGAACAACAAACTATTGTATATCCCTAAAATGGAATTTTTGTGTCTCAAATTTGTTTTTGGTTAAACAACTACTGATATTTGTAAAATTCATTGAATTATACATTTAAACTGTTGAATATCACTGCATGCAAATAAGTAGGTATATCTGGCTAAATAAATTATAAGAAGCAACTACAGAACTCTACACAAACACATTTCAAATCTAGTTAGAGTGTATACTTTTTGGAAGCATATACTTTACCAAAATTGACCCAATGGGAGACAAAAAACTTAGACCAATTTCCCTAGAAGGAAACAAGGGAGTTACAAAGCTATTACCCCAGGCAGAAGTGCAGTCCCAGAAGATTTTGCAGGGCAATTATCTTAAACTTTCAAAGCCCAGATAGTCCCAACATTCCATAAGTTCATCCAGAATTTGACAATGAAGGAAATCATCCTTATTCTTTATATGAAAGAAGTACCACATTGACAAAAAAAAAAAAAAAAAAAAAAAAAAAAATTCTGATTAAATACAAGAAAAAGAAATTAGAGAACAGCCCTTTGAATACTGATGCAAAATTTATAAACCAAATATTAGTGAAGAGAATTCAACTCCATGGGAAGTTAATGATATACCATGAACAAGCGGGGCTCAGGGATGCATAATTGGTTCCAAATCAGAAAATTCCATTTAAAAATTATAACAATGGAATAGATTTAAGGAGCAAAATATTATGATTATCTCTATAAATGTTGACGAAAACTTTTTGACCCAATTCAATACCTATTTTTGATTTTAAAAACCCTCGAGACAATAAAAAAGGATAAAAACTCCTGAATGTAATGATTGTCTATGCATGCTATGTATGAATTAGTCTGAAAGTTGTTACCCAGAATCTTGCTGAAAGGAGAAAGAAAAGAGAATTTCCACTGTAATAAGTATAAATATCTTCACAATTATCCACCACTACTTTGGAATTGCACAATGCCATTAGAAAATCAACTAGAAGCAAAGATGAAGTAAATTTTTCTCTATTTGCAAATGACTGTGATCCCCAAACCCTAGAATATTAAAAATAAGACTAACTCAAGCAACAGAAGAATTCAATAAAATAGGTTAAAAACCTAATTTGAAGAAACAAATCACCTTTATTTACCCAAACCATTACTAGTTAGAAAATATAATGCCAAAAAAAACCCACCATTTGCTATAACAATGACGATATAATATATTTGGAAATTAAGGTAGCAAAATATGTGTAAAGTCTATATGAGATAATATTAAAATATTCTTAAAGTATATGAAAGTACTTATGAATAACAAGAGAGACATCTCTTCTGTAGCCTTTCTACCAAGAAATCATCAACATCATAAAGAGGCCAATTATCTTCCTAGGTTAATTTATACATATACACAATCACAATAAAAATTATTGTATTTCATATGGAAAAATAGACATTCTGCTATTCTAACAGGAAAGCACTAAAAAGCAGCGCTCACAGAGAGAAAAGACTTTCCAGTCATTAAATATACTATAACATATCTTTAATTTAAACAATATGGCATAGCACATTAAAAGAAAGAGCAGTGCATTAAAATAAAAAATCCAGATATAGATCTAAGATGACAAAAGTGTCATCTTAATTCAAAGGAAACAGATGATTGATTAATAAATAGAGCTGGGAAACAGGTTAACTATTTGGAAAAAGATAAAATTAAATGTATGCCTCATCATATCCAACATAGAATATCCAAATGCTATAATGTAGAGGAAGAACAAAGTTGGAAAACTCATACTTCCCAATTTCAAGATTTACCATCAAGCTACAGTAATCAACACAGTGTAGTGTTTGCAGAGAAATAAACACATAGAGCAACAGAAGAGTTCTTGGATCACAAAAACAGGCACACAGTGTAATCAGCTGAGCTTTGACAAAGGGGGAAAAGAAATTCAATAGTGAATGGCTAATCTTTTCAACAAATAGTACTAGGAAAATTGAATACCCATATGCCAAAAAAAAGAATCTAGACACAGTCCTATACCCTTCACAAAAATTAACCTAAAATGGACCATAGACCTAAGTGTAAAACACAAAAATCTAATACTTCTACTAAAAAATCTAGATGACCTTGTGTTTGACAGTAGTTTTCAGAAACACCACCAAAAGCATGAAAAGATTTATCATCTGAACTTTATTAAAATTAAAAAATTCTTCTATGCCAAAGACAATGGTAAGAGAATGAAAATACTAGCCACAGACTGGGAGGAAACATTTGCAAAAGAAAAATCTGATAAAGGACTTTACTGAAATTTGCTAAAACTATTAAAACTTAGCAATAAGAAACAAACTAATTTAAAAATGGGCAAAGGTTCTGAACAGCACCTTACTAAAAGGTACATTGATGGCAAATAGCCTCATGAAATGATGCTAAACAGCATTTGTCTTTAAAAAATTGTAAATAAATACAATGAGATATCACTCCATACCAATTAGTATGTCTAAAAATCCAAAAACTGAGAATACCAATTGCTCAAAAGAAAGAAGAGCAACAAGAATTCTCATTCATTGATGGTGGGAGTGAAAAATGATACAACAGCTTTAAAAGAGAGTTCTCGCAGTTTATCACAAGACTAAACATAGTCTTACCATGCAATCAACAATCATGCTTCCAGTTATTTATCCATCTGTTTTGAACACTTTTGTCCTCACACAAAAAACTCCATGCAGAAGTTTATAGAATTTCTCTTCCAAGTTTCTAAGATCTGGAAGCAACCAAGATGTACTTCAATAGGTGAATGGATAAATAAACCATGGTGCATCCATATATTAAAATATTATTCAATAGTAAAAAGAAATGAATTATCAGGCCACAAAAAGACATGGAGTTAAGCAAGAGGAACCGAACCCGGGGCCTCCCATATGGTAAACGGGAGCCCTACTGATTGAGCCACAGCCGCTTCCCAGGATTGCTTATTTAAAACAAGTATCCTTACAGATTCAATTCTCCCTGCAAAGTCGTTTCCATAAAATTATTTCAAAATATATATTTATTATATTCTAATTTGTAATACTTATGGTTTTCTTTGCCTCTAGTTTTACCTTTATTGATCATTTTTTAAATTGGAGAAATACAAAAGAATTACAGTGAAAATGCAAATTTAAAAAACATAACCAAGAACATTTATTCATATACCCACCTTAAACAACCATAAAAAAAGGAAACCCTGGAAAATAACAGCTTTCAGGGAGTGGACAACCGGCAACTCAGGACTAAGACCCCTGAGGGAAAGGAACAGAGAAAGTGGGCAGATTACCTGCACCAGATTACCATCTGCAGGTGATTCTGAACTCTTTGTAATTAGAGCCACAAAATAATGTGGTTGGGAGAAAAATATTTGAGGAAAAATGACCAGGAGTTTTCCAAATCTGATTAAAATAAAAACCAATAAAACTAAGAAGATGGGGGAAATAATCCAAGCACAATATACCTAAAGAAAACCACACAATTGCATTTTAATCAATGTGCATATGATTAGCAATAAAGAGAAAAAATTAGAGAGCCAGGGACAAAAAGATTTTATGTATAAAAGAATGAATAATCATGATATACTTCACATCAGTATAAATGTAACCTAGATAAAATGGAACAAAATCTTTAAAGCACTGAAAAGAAAACAAAAGAAATCCTGTCAACTTTGAATTCTATACCCAGAAAGAATATATTTCAAAAGAGAAGGCAAAATAAAACATTTTAATACAAACTAAAGTTCAGACTATTCATCACCAGCAGACTTTCATTATAAGAAATGCCAAAGGAAGTCCTTTAAGCAATAGAAAAACTTATACCAGATGAAATTTTGAATCTGCAGCAGTGACAATTTTGGGTAAAAGAATATGTTTTGTTATTTTAAAAAATTCTTTAAAATTTAGTGAAAGGGCTTCTGGTTTTCCAAGGCAATGGCAGAGATGTAAATTTAATCATCTCAACTACCCTTCTAAAACTCTATAAAAAATGTAATACTGGCATAAAGATATCCATATAGATCAATGGAGGAAAACACAGAATACTGATTTTTTTTTTTTACATAATCGCCTAGGTAATTAAATTAGGAAGAGCTATTCTTTCAACTGGTTGTGCTGGAAAAAAATAGATACCCATGTCATATATATATATATATATATATATATATATATATATATATATATATATGTTTGGCAGTTTTGTCATACTATATAGAAAAATAACTTAAAATTGATTATAGTCATGAATGCAAACTATAAAATTTCCAGAAGAAAACTGGAGAATGTCTCTGACCTTGGAAAAAACATAGATTTCTTAGACATGAAAAGCACAAAAACTCCATGAACCATAAAAGAAAATAAAAAGAGGATGATCTGGTCTTTCTCAAAAACAAAAGTGTTTGTGGTTCAAAAAATACTTTTAAGAAAAATAAAAGATAATTCACATATGTGGAGAATTATATTTCCAATGAGCATATGTGATGAAAGAATTCTATTCAGAATATTTAACGTACTCTTATAATTCGATAATAAAACAAAGAACCTGATCCAAAGAATGGGCAAAATATTTCAGTAGATGATTCTGTACAGTAGATATGCAAATGGTGGATGAGCATATTAAAAGATGCTCACAGTTATTATCCACTAGGGCAGTGCAAATTAAGCTGCAATGGAATGCACATGTTCCAGGATGACTAAAAGTGAAAAGCTTGCCCAAAGCATCTGTTGATGAGGAAGTGAGCAAATAGAAATCTCCTACCTTGAGAGTAGGAATGAAAAATGATAGTCATTTTGCAAACACGGCAATTTTTCATTAAGCAAAACATACATTTATCGCATGATTCAGATCCCATTCCTAGGTCTTTACTAAAAAGAAATTAAAACATATATCCATACAAACTCATGTACTTGAATGTAAACAAAAGCTTTATTCATAAGAGCCAAAACCTTGGAAACAACCCAAATTTCTATCACTCAGTGAATGAAAAAACAAAATGTCTTATTTTTAACATACAGTGAAATGCTACTTAGCAATAAAAATGAAGGAATTACTGGTGTAAAGGAGAATATGGAAGGATCTCAAGGACATTTTTTGCTAAGCAATGGAAGAAAAACAGATACAAAATGCTATATACTGCATGATCCCATTAGTATGAAAGCCTAGATAATGCAAAACGATCCTCTCAAAAGGCAGATGAGGAGTTTCTAGGAACTCAGGTGTGTGGGGGGGGTGGGTGGGATGGGGGTTGTCTGCAGTAGAACCCAAGAAAACTTTTGGGATGATGGAAATGCTCAATGTCATGGTTGTAGTGAAAGGATATTACTGTATAATTTGTCAAAACTTTATCAAATAGAAAACTTAAAATTTTTGATTTTTTTAATGTGTAAATTATACCAAAATAAAACTGCTTAAAGAAAGAAAAGAGAAATTGATATTCTATTAATCACCCAGTTACAGAACTTTTTGTACTTGAACTTGGTGTGACAAATCATGACTCAATAAATGTATAAAACAATCTGAAACTGATGGATAAGAACTGCAACAGTCCCTGTCTCAGACCAGAATTCAGGTACCTGTAGAGTTCTCTTCTCCACTCTTTTCGGGTTTCTCTGTAATCTCTCACTCTCAATCTGTTTCCATTTCTATGTGTTTTTGTTTGTGTGTGGCAGAGATCATAGAGGAGGGGAAATGGGAGAGTTATAGTAAGACGTGGGCATTTTCCTCTTAAGACAAGCAGAAAAAGGGTGGGATTACAATATTCACATTATATATAGAGAGAAATTGGTTTTGTAGCCTAAAATTAAAGAATTTATCACATTAGGTTTTGCAGATTTCTTATCCATTGCATGTATTTTAAAACATTGTGAATATATTGAAGAGCACTGAATTTTATATTTGAAGTTGGTAAAAATGGGATATTTTAGGTTATATATATGATGAAAATATACATTTTTAACAACCTATAGTATTGTATAGCATAAATAGTGAACCTCACTGTAAGCTATGGACTATAGTTAATAGTATAATATTGTTTTATCAATTTTTACAAAAGTATGACACACGCAAAATATTAATAATAGGAAAAAATGACTGTGTGAGGGGGATATAGGAGAACTCTGTAGTTTCTGCATGATTTTTCTGCAAACTTATAACTTCTCTAATTAAAAAACAAAACAGACAGGCAGCCTACAGGCTGCATTTTACTGATTAAAAAAAATCATATGTGCATTAGATAAGTCTGTAAATTCATTTCTAGAATGGGGGACATTATAAAATCCTGTGGCAGAAAATTCTGCCTTAATACGGTAGCAACTCTTTACCTTTTTTTATCCTTGTCAAGAACACAAAATGAAGAGCAGAATTTAGGAATTATTGTTTACACAATCCCCATTTTAAAGATGAGGAAATGGTGGCTCACGATACCTAAAATACTCCATAGCTCACAGACTGCAATTGTGGGGTGATGCTATTTCATGGTATTAGCTCTACATCAAATTACTTTTAATATCTTTTTAGCAATATTTTTTTGGTCTTCATCGAGTAAAGTGAAGATCAGGATATAGTAGTTAAAAGAGATGTATGATGGTTGACAAAAACTTATCACACAATAATCTCAGAGGTCTTTTAAGATCGGATTTTCCCTCAATAACAATGATTCCAAAATAGAAAATAGACTATTTTGTGATAATTATCTATGGTCCACAAATAGCCTAGAAGTACACTGAAGGAGATATAACACTGGCCTGCAATAATCTCTGCTAATGCGGAAATATCATATGGGATTGTAGGTGCCATCAAATGTTTCTTGAAGGACACAAGTATTTGTTCACTGTTATTCCATGG
The DNA here is from genome assembly GCA_026826555.1 of Tolypeutes matacus. NCBI lineage: Eukaryota > Metazoa > Chordata > Mammalia > Cingulata > Chlamyphoridae > Tolypeutes > Tolypeutes matacus. Next base: position 9,714,181 of record JAKSZT010054030.1, read on the forward strand.
CAACAAGGTATATATGTATATACATAGCATATTTATCACATTATATGCATGATATAGATATAGATGTAGATATATGAATATATAAATTTATATATAAATATGCATGCAAAACTATTTTATATACATAGAGATACATATTTTTAAAATGCACATTTTAAAAATAGATATCTAATTAACATATTCTAGTAGAAGATATAGCCTAAGAGTTCAGGAGTTGTTCTTTAATCTCATGATTAAAAAATACATATTTAGGGAGAAAAATACATTTTAATTGAATGACAATCATAAATTTCAATTATTATTATTATTATTACTTTTTTGCTTAAACAACAGGAATTTATTGGCCCACGGTTCTGAGGCTGGGAGAAGTCAAAAATCGAGGCTTGCACTGTGGTTAATTTGCTGTTATTTTTCTACTTCCTCTAGGCATGCAATAGGTCTTTGACTTTAGCTCTTTCATCTTTATTAATGTAAGCGTTTAGCGCTATAAATTTCCCTCCGGTTTTCTTGATGAGCTAACTCTGAATGCCATTCTTTTCTTTGCTGCTTGGTCTAAATTATTCAATACCTTTAGAATAGCCGGTATTTAACTTCAGATTTTCTCAGGTCTTCTTCATCTGATTCTTTACCTTGATAGGAGGTACAATTTTTGAGATTGCATTTTTCGTGCAATTGTTTCCCCTCTTGGAGAAAGTTTCTTTTCCTCTGTTCCTTCTCTGGGAATCTTGATCTGTTCTGCTTGTTTTTGTGCAGACTTTTCTACCCAGCTCCTATGAGTTGTTTAAATTCACTCCTTCACACAGTATCCCGTTTTCCTTATACTTTTCATTTCTGGGACCCATCCTATCTTAAAGGAGTTCAGTTTACCCACCCCACCCCACCCCCTTTTTTTTCTGCGAGGCTTTCCTGCCTCCTGTTTCTTCCCTGTTAGGGTATCGCTACCTGGGGAGCCAGATGATGCTAATCCAGAAAGGTGGGTCATTTCAGAAAAGTCTGTTTTGCCTTTAGGTGGTTCTTGACCTGATTGGTGAGGTCACAGCAGCTCTTACTGGCTTTTTCCACACCACACCGCCAGGGGCCTTTTGCATGTAGCACTCTGCATTGGCTTGCATTCTATGCTGGATCTCTGCAAACTTAAGCCCTGTGCCTGGATCTGTGTGGAATTCGGACTTGCCACCCTGAATCTATCCACAGTCCCTGTCAACCACTGGAGGAAGCCAAGCCATGCTGCCTCTATGAATCCCAAGCCGGGCAGGACCTAGTGAGGGAGGGGAGAAGGGAACTGACCAGAGGGCCTGGGCAGAATTCTCCTACCTGTGCTTTTTCTGTTTCTTCCATTCAGCGTTTGTAGAGTCATTCTCTAGTCTTTATCATCCTCCAGAGTTTTAAGCAGGTGGAATTTTCCCTTTTCTTTGCTAAATCTCACGGAAGTTTTTTCAGATGTCTTATGTAGCCACGTTGGTGATGTCTGCAAATTTGAGTTGTAAATAGTGATTTTTCCCTAGCAATGTCAATGATTGATGCTGGTTTGCGGAATGTTTGAATACCTACTTTTTGTTAACTCTGAGTGTCCTTCCTCAACAATTTGACTTTTTAATCGCTGATATCAGAAATAAATGTAAATTAACAAATTAAGTCGAGTAAGATGTGACTTTATGATTTTTAAAACTTATTTTCTGCCTGTAACATTGTATTCAAAGAGGCTATAAAAATTCCTGGTGAAATGAAAAGGCTGTTATGCTCATTAGGAGCTCTTAATTAATTTTCTTCCTTCAGGTGACATCCCTGCACACTGATTTAGGGCAGTGCACAAATGACAAAGATGTCACTGGAGCATTGGGAAGGTAATTTAATGAATGTCCAACTAAATAAATTGCCGTATGAATCTTTAATTGGATGAGTTGCTTAAACAACTACGTTTTTTTTTCCTACTCCTTTTGTCATCAGGTACAGAGGTGACTTTCCTTTTTATTATTAGTTTATTAGAATGTGCAAGGATAGATTTGTAGTTGAACATCCACCTCTATAATCCCAAATATCATAAGTTCTGACAGTAATTTAGAAAGTAGTAGTTGCATTATTATTTTTCCTATGTGTCATTTATGGCTTTTCATTGGTTTGCACCTACTTTTAAAAAATGATATGTCTAGTCATTAAAATTTGCTTCTGAATGTGTGATGGTTTACAAATCTGATTGATTTTAACACATTTCAAAAAATAGATGATAGAAAAATAATGATGGTTGGCAGGACTTTCTATTTAAGTGGCAATGGCTGACTTGAATTGACAATCCAAGTCATGAGGACAAAGTTTCTTCTGAATAACCTAAGAGGTGATTTTTTAACCTTACAGATCACAGCAAACTTGCAAGTCTGCATTTAAAATCTAAAGTCCCCTCCTTCACAGAAAATTATTTTTTTTACAAAATAACATTAATATTGGAGTAATGTTACTTACCACTAGCGAAGTGCGGATGATATACTGGATTGAGTACTTTCAATATTGAGAGTCATTCTCATATTATGTAGGAAATTTGTAAATGTTACATCACATACAGAAAGTTTTCCTTTATCTGTAAAATAAAGCAGTTGTAGTAAGTGATTCTTCTTGATTTTTCTAGATCTGAAACCAACTGTTTTAAATATGTGAGAGTATATTTTAACAACATTAATTTGAGAAGGAAGAGAATTCTCTTCTTCTTACTGAATGTTTTTTATTATGCTGAGCATTTTCTTTATTGTTGCTTTCCTATATCACACCAATATATAATACACCGCCATTATATTTTACCATGTAAAATATTTATATTTTCTATCATTGCCACCACCCTGCCCTATGCCTTGGCTGCATGTTTCCTCGGACCTATTTTAACTCTACCAATTCTTTTCTTTTAATTTGTTTAGCCTCTTAATAAAAACAAATACCAGCAGGTTTTTATATAGATGAATTTAATCCATTTTTTGCAATCACTGATATTTATTTTTGTCATATCTTGTGTTTCCTATTACTATATGCCAAGTTTTCTAGTTTTTTTCTTTCTCAAAATTTCTTTCCCCAATGCACAAAATCCTTCTATATTTTTGTAGATAATCTGACAAGAACTCAATGCTGCCTTTTGTCTTTGTCCACCATACTCTAGTCCCAACACTCACTATTTGGGGTGTGTTTTAGTTTCCTAGGCTGCACAAGCAAATATCATGCAAAAGAATGGCTTAAAAATTGGGAATTTACTAGCTCACAGTTTTGAGGCTAAGATGGAAGTACAGATCTATGCATCGTCAAGGTGATGCTCTCTCCTTGAAGAGTGTGGCATTCTGGGGCTGGCTGCTGGCATTTCTGGGTCCTTAGCTGTTCACAAGGAGAGGCACATGATGGTGTCTCCAGGTTTCTCCCTTCTTTTCCAGGTTCCATTGATGTTCACATTCTGTCTGCTTCTCAGTGGCTCTCTATGTGTCTGAATTTCATTCTCTTTTAAAGGACTCCTATAATAGGATTAAGACCAGTCCTCATTGAAGTAGGCCACACATTAAGTGAAGTAACCTCAAAAAAAATTACTATTAACAGTGGGTTCACACCTACAGGAATGGATTAAATTTAAGAACATGTTTTCTTGTGGTACAGTGCTCCAAACAGAAGACATTAACTTTGTTAGTATAGTAGTTTTACTATTCTTCTTTATCATGGGGACATATGCTCAGAATATTTACTTACAGACAATTTTTCCAATTGTTACAATTTTTTTCTTAAAATAGTTAACATTTACCTTAGTAATTGCCCCACAATGCTTTTCTACTCTTTTCATTCACTGAATTTAGGATTTTCTTAACCAGAAAATCAAATGTTCTAACATTTTTAGCTGCCTTTTCCTGTGTGTACAGTATTATTATTATTTTTTATTGTTTTATGTTTGGCTTGATGCTTACTCTGCTCTGTTGCATCCATCAGTTCTGACTGGTATGCTGTTTATTTCCCAGAATTTTGTCAGTTTCTTTTATTTCCTTTTGCCTTTTATTTGTCATTCTTTTTTACATTGGTTATGCCATTCCAACAGACTTTGGAGTTCAATGGGAAGTAGATGTACTCTTGCTTTCATTCAGCCCAGAAAATATTGATTGAGACTTAATTCATGCCAAGCTCTCTTCTGAGTGCAGGGGCATAATAGCCAAGGAAACAAATTCCCTGCTTTAATGACCCTTACATCATGAAGTATGAGAGTGATACTTATATTATACAGATAAAATCTATGATACTGCAAAATATGGTGTATAATGCTACAAAGAAAATAAAAGAGGGTGAGGAGACAGACTCTGAAAAGATAGGTGCTATTTCAGATAAGGTCATGTGGATAAAGGAAATCTTCTCTAATAAGGAGTCATTTTCTCAGGCACCTGAATGAAGAGAGAGGCAAGCAAAGTCACATATGAATATAGAACTTTCCAGAAAAAGAAAAGCAGTTGTTTGATGTTACTCACTGGCCAAAATTAAGGAACTGATAATATTAAATACAACACAATAAAGATACAATAGGGGGGACGGATGTGGCTCAAATGGTTGGGCGTCCGTCTCCCAAATGGAGGGACCCAGATTCGATCCCTGAGACCTCCTGATTAAAAAAAAAAAAAAAGATACAAGAGCAATCAAAAGCATCTTATGAAACACAGGAGAGGGTATTTAATTTGAGTGAGGGAATCCAGTATTTTAAAAGTTAAATCAGCCTTGGATTGATATAAAGAGAAGGGAATGATGCTAAGAAACCAAAGTGTCTGTGAGCATGGGGTGTGTGTTTAATGGCTTGATCCCTCCCAGAGACGATAAATGCAGCTGAAGAGCAACCATGCATTAATCGATTAAAGTGAGAATTTAAGTAAGATGCATTAACCAATAAAACACATCTATCTTATGTGAAATCTTATTTTGTCAACAGTATAGAATATTTTCAATTTAAGTGCTTCCCTGAAGTATTTAATATATAGTTCCATCAAAATTCCAGTGGAGACAATTGGTACTTGAAAGGGATAATCTAAGAAATGTACTATTCATTGTTTGACATGTCTCAAATTGTACACTTGAACTATGTCATTTCACCAGAATTCTGTAAAGCAGCAGACAGTCATCTGATAAGTATCTGATTATCTACCTGTCTCACTTTGAAATTATCATTAAGTGGCTATAGCATTGATTTCTTAAATGGACATATATAGAACATCTCTGCATTTTTGATGCATTGAATATTGTGTTTAGTCTATTGCACTGTTAAACGTTTCACATCTAAATAATACCCAGAAACAGACTATAATTTGTCTATCCTGATAATTTAACATTGTTCCTTTGATTCAATAAAATGAAGTTCTTATTCAATGTATTTTAATAATGATGCAAGATATTGCTCAAGAATACAAATTTTTGTTTTTATTTATTTCTCAGCTATTGCTATCACTCCAGCTTTATTGTTCTATTTTATATTATATTGTTTGCAAAATTCATATTAAATTAATATATAGCTATCTCTATCCCTTCCTGGGGTACAATTATTAGCTTGAATTCAAAGTGAGGAAGATTATACTTTCTCAAACCACTAATTTCAGGCTTGACCAATTGATTTATAGCTCTTATTGGGGAGGCAGAATTATACACACATGCCTTAATGAGCTCATGGGTGGCCATGTGACTTGTTTGGACTAATAAAATTTGAGCCAGTGTGATGTGTGTCACATCTGAGTAGAAGCTCTAGGAGCCACTTCACTGAAACATTCTTTTTCTTTTTCCTTCACTACGAGTTCCACAATATCTCAGATAAGATGTTATTGAAGCATTGGCTCCAGTGAGCTACCTTTGTTTTCATAAATCAATGATTTTTTAGTTCATTTGTAACCACAGCATAACTTAGCCTTAGCATAGCTGGGTATATCTCTATTTCTGAAATAACTGTTTTAAAATGCAACTCTATACAACATGAAATACATTTTCCTGTGTCATTTCCCTAGATTTTATCACATCAATAAACAGATCAGTAAGCACATAACCACCTAGGAACTTTGCAAGGGGAATTAGAGGAGGACAATTTCTAGATTTGCAGCTATAATTGATATTGCTCTATTAGCCTGCATCTACCCCAGCCTGCAAAGAGCCTTTGCTTTTTGTCTGGGATATTTATGGAATATTTTTGCCTAGTGTATTGTCTTCAACCTGAATTCTCAGCTCACTTTCTTTTAACAATTTTGGTATGGGGCTCATATCTCTTTTTGTGGGTTAGGATCATAGCGGACTGGAGCATGAGGAGATAGAGTGAAAGAAACAGAAAGAGAGCTGAATTATACCTGTGTAAATTAATGTAGAAATAGGACTGGCCTCCAAATTTGGTAGTCTAATTTTCATTAGATCCTACAGTAATTATGTTTAATTCAAGTTGACATCAGTGTTGAAAGAGCCATATTTGTCTGCGAGTTAAATTTTACTTACTGATAGGAGAAATATAGGTGTAAATATTGAAAATTTGGAGAAGATGCTCCTGCCAGTGGCTGGAAGTTTGTACGTCCAGCCCTCAAAGTATGAAATGGAAAAGACTAGGCATGCTGTCAGGACCAGGACCATTCTGTCTTCAGGCATGGGAAGTGCTCCATTACCAGTGAAGAAATTCTAATCAGGAAACCTTGCAAGTTGCTGCATTTACTAAGTTTCTTTTTAAAAAATAAAAATAAAAAGTATATTTAAAAAAAGAATACTGGCTTAAAACAAACAAATAAAATACAAAAAAAAAAAAAAAAAAGAAAGATAGAAAAAAGAAAAATAAGCCTCCAAAAATAGACTATGTAACATGTTCTTTTACAAAACAGCCTTTGATAATTACTCCCAATACTTAAACATTTATTTCAAACTTATACTCTATTAATTTGAACGTCACATTTCTACCTTCAATAATCATTTTGGTTACTCATTTGCAAGTGTAAAAAAAGTCAAACAGTGAGTAAAAGAAAAATGATACCCTCTCACAATTTGTATTTCTATGGCAAAACAACGATCCAGTAATGCTAGATGCTCTTAACATAACCAAGTGTCCTAGAGAAGAGCTGATTCTGCAGATATACTTTAGTGATATCAGAGAATAATCTCCAGAAGAGGGATGGCATGTTCATTGTAAAGGGCTTTAAGGAGTACACACTGGAAATGTAGAAATAATATTATCCAAACATCTAAAAGTAATTTTACAATGTGTTTCATCCCATTATTCACAAGGTAAATTCACAAGATCATCCAGATGAACTATTGGTATGGCACAAAAAGCACAATTTAGTAAAATTAATTTTGTAGGGGATGGGGAATGACAAAGATAAATGTGTTTCAAGATAAAAAGATTTTTGCTTAGAAATATTATATTGAGAATGTTGCACAAAGGAACTAGAATCAACCCCATGTTGATTCATCCAGATGAGATGTGCAAGCTCGAGATCAATAAGTCTCTGTTATTCAAGTTGGAGGAAATATGTTACATATTTACATGACATATAGCTCTTGAAAATAAATTGCCCAAAATTTGCACTGTTATCACATCATCCTAACATAGGATATTTCAGGACATTTGGGGCACAATTATCAGTGAATACTTCAGCAATACTGTTCAGCAGATATTTACATCTAGGCTATCTTAATTATTTCAATTTATAAATATTACACTTAAAAGGGATATATATAACATGAAGAATGAAGCATATCTGAGAAAATGCATATTTCTAATATCATTTTATATCATAACAGAATGAAAAGGATTAAAACTGAATCACCAATTTCAGGAAAAAATAATAAGTAAATTATTCTTATTGAGTAACAGTCCTTGAATGAACTGTGAATGAAGGCAGACACCAAAAACAACTGGGTTCAGATATGAATCAAGGCATTAACTTTATTTGTCTAGGTTACCTTCTGGAATACTATATTCTTTTATTTAAAAAGTAATTTCTTCCAACTGATAATATTTATGCATTTGTTAAAAAATAGAATTCTGGATTGAGGCTAAATGTTTTAATTATTGCCCAGATTCACTTCTTATCAACTTGAATATAAACTTCTGTATTAATAGACATTAACATTTAGTTTTTTTAAAAAGTCCATTTATTATTGAAATTTCAGGACTTTTGAATTGCTGCTCTTCATTAGAGCATGCTTGTGATATTATTTCCCTAGTAATTAAAGTCCCTAAAGGTAAATTTGATTGCTTACTCAATTATGGCTACCTCCTGTGCTAATTGTTTTCAGATATTTATTTTAATGGACGTTTTCCTCTTAAAAGCACCAACAGTATTTCTTACAAATTATTGTTTTTTTTCCTTGATTTGCTAGATTAATATATATTCACTTTAATTGTACCTCTAGAATGATCAATTATGATTAATCCTTTATTTTTAAAGTAGCTAATATTTAACAATACACAGGTATTAAAAACTGTATATGTTATTAAATGAGTAGCATCATTTGAAGTATATGGATACCTAAGTAGAAAGATAGAGTGTAAACAGTGAGTTCCTTAAAAAGGTTATATCTTGATTTCTAGGAAAGATGGTTATATAATAATAAGACAATGATAATTTTCTCCACCAATACCCAAACTGCCAAGGACCCTTCTTCAGCAAATACACCAAATCAGTGCCAGCCAATACAGTACATCACAACATGTCAGATACAGTGCATTTGGTACCAAAATAATGGGTAATGCCAAAATGGACACAGAGATCCTGTTCCTGAGAACTGGAAAATGTAGTCATGATATAGTAAGTGGTTCATCAAAATAAAACATAGATTCTCATAATTTAAAATGGATGCTGTTTTAATACAAAGATTGACATATCTAAATTGACAGGATGGAGAAGGGGAAGTTTGTGTGTATGATATTTGGTAAACAAGCTGACTTCTTGTTTAGTAGTAGGATGTCCAAAGATTATACCTAAAATAGAAAAAAAAAACATAAAAATTATTATAAATAGATTAGCTATCAGAGATAAAGTAAAGAAGGCAAATAGAAGTAATTCTGGAAAACAACAGAAAAGGATAAGATAATAGATGCCAAAATTAGCCTATTTGCCTAACATTTTAATAGCATGTGGAACTATATGCCAAGTGTGGCATAGAAATTGCTTATCCATTCCTCAACACTTTAAAATTTTTGGCTCAGACTTAATAATAGTCATCCAGGAGTGCTTCCATGGGGGGATAATAACATTAATTCTGGAGAGACAATATTTAAAAGCACAGTTTTAGTAGGGAAACTACGGGCATCTAGCTTTTCTTTGTCATTTTTGCAACAACATACACACAATGACATAGGAAGATATAACTTAAAAATAAAATGACTAAAGCATCAGCAATTGAAAGTCCTCTGAGGTTTATAATTCTTCTTAAAAGTCTGGCTTATTGCAAATTGAGGGAGGAATTGAGTCAAAAGCTTACCACCATCAAATGAGTCATTGTAAAATGCAATAAAGCTGAAAATTAGCAACAGTGTCTAAGTACAAGGATTGTAAAAAACATAAAACAAAATATTGACTTCTGGTTATATATAGCAGATTATTTTAAAATCTCACTAAAATGGGAATTATAAAGTAGTAGAGGAGAAGACAGCATTGAGAGATGTAAGCTTGGAGGATGGTAAATGGAAGGAAAGTAATCCAGCTAATTTGGGAGTACAGAAAAAAAATTAAACTTAATTGTCTGCAATAGAGCAATGAAATAAAAAAAAAAATTAACTCTCAGAACCACAGATATGCTCAGGAAATGGTGGTAGAAAGTACCCCCCAAGGCTTCAAAAATGTGGAGTTGAAAATGAAAGATCTGGTTGAAAGTCTCTGGGTATATAAATATGACTCCCAAGATCTGTTCCAACACCCTCTCTAGAGAGACAACAGTCTTTCTTCTACAGTGGTAGAGGATGGAGGTTTATTACATGCAAAGGGTGTGCCAGAAAAGTTCTAGGATTTCAGACATTGAACATAGTTGGGGTGAGCCCAATGAGGCATAAAGTCACATCTGTATAATGAATGGTGAGACTTTCCCTTTCTTGGCTCCAGTAATGCAGACAGCAATGATGGAGATTAGATGGAAGTTAGATGATTCTTTGTTGGGACAAATGCATAGCTAGGTATGGACATTTAGTGGTTTCCCATTAAAACACCATACCTCTGCCTGATTAACACATAATGAGGATAAGAAGTGAACTAACTGCACCCATGCAAACAGAGCCTCCAATTGTATTTTCAGTCATTCATTATTTAATATGAAAAGATAAAAAAGAAGTCACTTTTGACTGAGGCATCTATAGCCATTGGGCAATTTGATGTAATTATGAATTCCAAAAATACGTATTGGATTATGCTGGTAAACTGATCTGTTCATCTTGGCTTGATTAAGTTATGATTATGGTGTTGACTGGGCCACGTCAGTAGGGTGTTGAGTCCCACCCCTTGGTGGGTGGGGAATAAAATATAAAAGGCATCACAAAGAACAGAGTTGCAGCAGTTTTTGAGAAGCAGTTTTGAGAAGGCCCCAGGAGAAGAGAAGCAAGCCGTTCACCTAATATTCTACAGTTGACGTTGTGGAGGAAACAGAGGAGCTGAGTCTGGAGAGAAACGCAGCCCCGGGAAGAGAGGAACCCAAGAAGCCTGAACCCTGGTAAAGGTCGGCTGCTGTCTTGTTGCAACACGTGGCAATGGACTTTGGTGAGAAGAAACTTATGCTTTATGGCCTGGTAACTGTGGACTTCTACCCCAAATAAATATCCTAAAAAGACCAACCCATTTCTGGTATTTCACATTAGCACCCCTTTGGCTGACTAATACAGCATCTGACATGGAAAATAAGAGGTGAAAGCAACCATTAGAAAAAAATAGGAAGGATAGATAATTGATGGAGAATTAGAAAACTTAAACACAAATCACTCCCCATGAAAAGATCAGGAAAGAACTCAACAAAAAGGGGACATGTTATTAATTGGAATATTCAAAGAACAAAAGTGAGTTTTTGGAAATTAAACATTTGATTGTGTACCACAAAAATAAGTACAAGTGCTGGAAGTTTAAGCAACCTCATTTTCTCATAAAGTAGAAACATCACAGTAACAAGAAGCATGTGCAATATGAGCAAAAACTTCAGAAGTTCAATCAAGAAAGCCTAATGTTGAATGAATAGATAGCCTTGAGAAAAAAAGAACAGAGAAACTGAAAATTAGAAAATAATCATAAATATGTCACAAGAAAAATTCTAGAGCAGAAGAATATGGTTCTCCAGGTTGGACGGACCCCCTAAATGCTCAAGGCAATAACTGAAAAAAAAAAAGAATCATGAAATACATCACTGTGAAAATTCATAATACCAAAGAAAGAGAAAGAGGGAGAGAGGGAGGAACAGGAGATTAGGTGAAGGTGAAACTGAGAGAAAGGGAGGAAAAGAGGAAACATACAAAAGATCAGGAATTAGAACAGCATTGGACTTTTCAAATGTAATACTCACTTCCAGCAGAAAAAGGAACAACCCATTCAAAATTCTGAAGGAAGGTATTCTAACCTAGAATTTTATATTTGGTTAGATATTGTTAAACACATGACTAAAATTAGACATTTTCAAGCATCACAAGACTAAAAGAATTACCACCCAGGTATCTTTTCTCAAGAAGTTATATGATTTTGTGCTTCAATAAATTGACGGTCTAGGAAATAAGGTTGTTGCCTTAATTTGCCAGGGCTGCTAAAACAAATATCCCAAATGGGTTGGTTTAAATAACAGCAATTTATTGCCTTATTTTTTGGAGGGTAGAAATCTAAAATCAAGGTCTCAGTAAGCCATGCCTTCTTCAAACTCTAATGAGTTCTGTTGGTGACTTGTTGGCAATCCATATAGCAAACTTTCTCGCTAACATGGTGATCTGTGTCCTTATTTTTCCAAATACCACGGTGCTCAATTTTCTGCTTGTATTGTCTCCAGTCATATTGCATTAAGACCCAGTATCATTCAGTTTGGCCTCACCTTAACTGATAAATAACACCTCCAAATATACTATAGATAAATGGGTCCACATCCACAGGACGGGGGTTAGGACTTGAGCATGTCTTTGGGGGCGCCATAAGTCAATCCATAACAGGATTCCACACAGGAAAGAAGTGACAGAAATTTAAGGTTGTTATGAAGGAAAATATCAGAACCATATATGTCCAGAAATCTTGAAAGCAAACAGCCAGGTGAGACTGGATGGAGAAATGCCCTGAGAGGTAGCCATGCTTTAAGCAACTTTATAATACTTGAGTAGAATTAAAGAAAAGTGTAGAGGACATTAAGCAAATGAGTAAACAGAAAATATGAAGTAATTCATATCTAGAAATGGATATTTGTTGTGCAGACTTGACTGTGCATCAGAACCATTTGGAGAGCTTATTAAATAAAAGATTACTGCCTTCCTCCCCAAGAGTTTCTAACAGTTTAAATGGGAAATGGCAAGGCTGTTTCTTGGAGTATTGAAGAAATGCTGGAGATGGGAACCACCTTTCACATAACAGAGACAAGTCATGGCTGGGATGTTGTTGACAGGAACCGAAAGCAAGCAGAAAAGTATTATTCTCTTCTCCATTCTCCAGCCTTGCAGTCTGCTTCCAGCCTCACACCAGGAATTAGATGTTAAGCTAAATTCAAGGAATATCATATAATCTAAAAACAAACCTAATCATAGTGGATTTGAGTAATTCATGTAAGAATTGCTCTTAAGAAGTCAACGTTTTCATACAGAATTCCTCTAAAGAGAGGATGCATTATTGTGGCAATATATGATGAGGAGAGAGCATGAATAAGGGAAATTGTATCAGTTTTAATTTATCTGTAGTTACCATTAAGCCAAACATAATACTGACACTAAAAAAAATAGTTTATTTCTCTCTCAAAAAAGCTATCTGGAGAGAGGGGGATTTAACAGTTACCTTCTACATTTCTGCATCTCCACCACAAATCTGGCTTCCATCTCAGAAATTTCCCTTAGGTTCACAGATAACTGCAGATGCTTTAACTGTTATGTTTGCATCTGTGATACAGGTGCCCTGGAAGAAGAAATGAATAAATGCAAAAGGACACATTGACCCACTAATGTGGCTTTTCCAAAAGTCCCACACTACATTCCTGCTTAGATCTCACTGGACAGAATGCCATTACAGACAGTACATTGATGAAAGCAAGACTCAGATATGGTAGCTTTTAGAAAAGCTCACTGTATTCCTAAATAATCTCTGGATTCTGTAATTAAGGAATGAAGAAAAAAGACATAATTTAACCTACTGCATGAGGTATCTGAGGGTGGTAGACACATAGTCTAAGCCAGGCAAAATACCACCTTACTATTAGCTGGGTTTTGGCTCCAAAGCCTGAGATAAAGCACCAATAAGCTAGGTTGGATCCTGTGTTGGGATCCTTCTTTGTTTTCTATGTACAATAATGGGGACTTGGAAACACACATAGCAAAGATCTAACTAACTCATACTACATCACTTTCTAAACCTGAGTACCAGGCAAAACCATTCTAATGCTGGAAAATAAAAAAATTAGATCAATACACACCTGCCAACACGAGAAAAGAAGGAATGTAACAAATGGTAGGTGTACTCTGTTTGATCCTCTGCCCAGGTAGAACAGGGTTAGTCCTTCTTTTGTGCACAACCTGCCTTCTCATTGACCTGCCTGGTCACAGAGTGCTTACCAAATTCTAGACCTAGCATTTGTTATTCGTTATTATAATCAAAAACCTCAATAACCCTTTGAGGTAGGTTGTCTCATTGGCCCCATTTATACATGAGGAGATTGACTCCCAGGGAAATTGTGTCACTTCTCCTAGTCACACTGATCACACTGGCTGGGATGGTTTGTGAAACAGGGAGATTGATAATAGAGCACTCTTCCCACTCTGCCACTATGTCTCCTTGATAAAGCATTTTCATTCATGTTTCCTTTCTTAAACTTCTCTGTAACCCTGTGAGAAATGCAAAGTAGGCTTTCTAATAATCCTTTATTTAGTTGAGGACACTGAGGTTCAGGGAGATTTATTCAAAGTGCACAGACATGAATTGCCAGAGTGGGAAAAGATTTATGTCTTATGATCCCAAGTCCGAGGCTCATTCAACTCTACCACAATTGAAGATTTGTAATGTCACTGCTTCTTTCTGTCTGTACCTCATATCTAGACAGCTTTCATTCAGTGACTTGCTTAGGAGACTAGTATACACTGTTTGTATATCTTTGGTCCATCTATTGGAATTAGACTGTAACTTGTTCTGGTGTATTTATTTCTCACAATACATATTGTTTGATAAATTAAAAAAAAAACAACAAATGATTTGAAAACAGTAGGGCCATCAGAGGCTTTACTAAATCATGTGAATTGCTTCCCACCTCTCTAAAGACATGTGCAGATTCAGATTTCATTCACTTCAATATCAGGGCTCCCAACTCAAAAGTAATTTTTTTCATTTTTATTAGTACAGAATTTGAGGTGAAATGTATGTCTTTTAGTTAGGTTATGCTTGAATAATTCATCCTGGCTGTGGAGTCTAAACAACAATATGGAAATATATGATTTCAAAGATGTAGAACATTACTTATGTAAAGCTGAATTCTGCATGTGGAAGATAAAGTTAGCAACTAAACAGAAGAAGTATGCACGATAGTTTTGAGAAATCCCAATAAACTATAAGAAATGCTGGAGGAGGTTATTGATATATATATATATACAAAAAGCACTATTTTTATGCTGAAACAATTTTAGACCTCTGCTTCAAAGAGTTGAAAGTGTTCTTTAGGTGTCATCCAATTAAGTTGCCTTGTTATCAGGAAAGACTGTCTTAACCAAACCCTTTCCAAAGAGTTTAGTAACTTACACAGACTCAACAAAGTCATTTTCACTGCCAGGAGTAAATAATAAAGAAGCACATACACCTATTAAATGCTTTTTGTTGAAAAAAAAAAAAAAAAAACGATTACTGACTCCCCCTGAGAAACACCATCACACTAAGTCACAATGAACATATACTAATGTTAAGAAAGATTAGGAATAAAAAAGCAAAAATGTTAATGAAGTTGCCACAGTTTGAAGCTTTTGTGAATCCCAGAAAAGATCTTGTTCTTGGAGATAATCCATTCCTGTGGATGTGGGACCCTTTGTTGAATTGAATTCAGTTTCAGGCCTTTGATTTCAGTACTTCAGTGAGGCGTGACCCAGGGTGGGTCTCAGTACTCTTTCTGGAGTCCTTTATAAATGGGAGAAACATGCAGAGGAAAAATACAGAGAAAGAAAGCTGCCATATTACCCTGGCCATGTAGAGAGTACCCCGGGTTCACTTACAGCCACAGAAAGACAGAAAAATCCTGAAAGGTAAAGCAAGAGTCCATAGGCTGGTAATCAATGAAGCAACACTAAGCAGGACTGGAAGGGGGTGGGGGAGAGATGAGCAAGCCTCCATTATGCCCTGCCATGTATTTGCTTTCCCATAGCTACAACTTGGTGAGAGAGCATCTTTTGATGATGCCTTGATTTGGACATTTTCACAGCCTTGGAACTGTAAGCTTTTACTCTAATAAATACCCATTATAAAACAACCCATTTCTGGTACTTTGCATTGGCAGCCTTTAGCAAACTAAAACATAAGGTGAGCCTCAAGAAGCTTATTGGAATTCTGAGATACTTGTCATTTCCAAAGCTAGCACATTTAAGATATAAAACAAAACAAAACAAAACAAAAAAAACCCAACACTCTTAAAAATTTTAGATTGGGAGTAGGGTGGAGAGAGGGAGTACAAGCAGTAACATCTAAAGGAATATAAAATATGCATTGGTAACTACAAAAATGATCTTATAAAATATTTTAGCAACTGTCTCTGAATATCATATAATTCACTTTCAACTCTCAAAGTGAGCTTCTTCTTCTATCTCAATTACTTCCTTATTCCATAAACAGCAATCATAGCCAAGTCCTGCCAAATATTAGGGACAGAGAAAGAAATAACACAGTTTCTGCCTCCAAGGAGTTCAAAGTTCAGTGGGGAGAAAATAAAACTGAAATCTAAGAGAGCTACATGGGCACACTGCACATCTGTCATGGCTTGTTCATTAACTGTGTGTCAAAAAATGAATAAGAAGGATTATCAAATATGGTTCTGAGTTTTCTGGCTTGTGTTTTCTGATGCATGGTGATGTCATTTCCTGAGAACACCAAGGAAGAACTGATTTGGAGATTCCTTGTGGCGAATTTCAGTTGTCAGTTGGGAGTATTCAGAACTCAGAAAAGATCTGAACAATAATTAAAGATTTGGGGGGCATATGGATAATCATCAAAGGGATGTGAGATAAAAATAATAGTTTTAGAAGGATGCAAATGCAAACATGGAAACCTGAGCATTAGCCAGATGTAATTGCTGACTGGAGAAATTTCATATACAAAGAAGACTTAATCTAGGTCCCTGGAGAGGAATTAAGAAGAGAAGGAGACTGTGGTGCTATGGAAGTCAAGATAAGAGAATACAGACAAAAAAAAAAAAAAAAAGGAAAGAAAAAAGAAGGACTGGACAATAATCTCAAATCATTGAATGAACTAGAGAAATCAGAACCATCAATGTCAAAGGCTTTTTTTTTTTAAGTTACTAATTAAAATATGTTAAGACAAAAAAAGGTTTATATTTCCTGAGAATGTAATCAGATATCTACTACCAACAATTTTTATTCTTGCCTCAGAGTTTATAGAAAGAAAATAACAATTACAGTGAACTTTCAATTCCCTTAAAAACATGTGTGTGTTATGTGCCATGTCTGACAGCAGCTTTAAGAACTGGTTTTTGATTTGCCACACTGTCTTTCCCTCTTCCTTGATAGGTTACAATGCTTCAGCTCTCGGCTACCCAGTATGGTAGCCACCAGCCACATGTGACTACTAATATTTAAATAAAATAAGAGTATAATTCCATCTTTCATTTTCACTAACCACATTTTAAATACTCAGTGGCCACACTTGACCAGTTGCTGCAGTATTGGTTAGTACCAATATATATCATTTCCTTCATCATAGAAAATTCTACTGGAGAGTGTGGCTTCAGACTTTAGATTTTGGTTTGTTTGTGTCTCTGGGTAAGGCTGTTACCTACCCAGATGTGAATGTGAGCCCCTAATGGACCCACTAGGGACATGACACATGATTGTGATTTGGGGGGAATTTTGTAACTGCAGGATTACCTTGTCTTTGTAACTGATTTACTACTACTTAGTTATGTATACTTTGCTATACCTATGGCTAATATCATCCTGGATTATTCTTGCTTTAATCTTTAAACTTCATTAGTGGTGTATTTTCCTTATAAAATGTTAAAATGTATATATTTTCAGATTCATCATTGCATTTATTTTTCTTCCCTAACAAGATTTTATACAGATATTCTTCAACATATTTTTAGTAGCTTTAAATTATGGTTTTTTATATTTCACCACTAGAGACTACTTTTGGGAAGAGTATAAGGAATGTATCTAATTTATTTCACATTTCCCATAAAATAAGCAAATTGTGTCAGAACCTTTCATTGCTAATCCTTTTTCAAGTTTGCATTTTATCCTTAGGTCTAACTCCAGAACATTATCATACTGAGTATTCTAATATAAAAGTATGTTTTGTGTTTCCAGTTTTTTGAGTCGACTCTTGTAGCAATGAGTTACATTCAAAATATTTACATAGATCTTAAAAATTTTCTGCCAACCTTATTCGAATTCTTAGATATTTGACTTTTATGTTATGGAAATGGGTGTTTTCTTCCATTATAAATATTAACAAGTTTTATTTTATATATATAATAGCTAATGATTTTTGTGTACCGACTGAATTGCTGAATTATCTTATTATATGATAATGATTTTTCAGTTGTTTTGCTGGAGTTTTCCATATATTTATACTTTATCAACTTACATTCTGCTTGCACCCTTACGTTTGCTTAGTCCTACTCCTATGGTTAAAGTAATTCAGTGCTCAACTTCAATTTATTTTCATCACTTCTCTTTGTATAAGATTACTATAAAAGGCCTTTGGGATTCCAGAAATTTATAAAACTGTCTCTTTTATACTTGGACAATAGTTTGGATGTGTATACAATCCTTAGGTTAGAATCTCTTCTTTTGAGGGTTTTGAAGGCATTGCCCTACCATCATCTCATAAACAATGCTGTTATAATGAAATCTGAACTCAGCCGTATACTTCTTCCCTTTTGAATAACTTGGGCATTTGGGCTGTTGTCCAAATTTTTTTCCTTTAATTTGAAATCAAATACATTACTTCGCTATCAGAAGGTGAGCAATTCTAAACGAGAATGGATTTTAATAGGTTGATTTTACAGTTCTGTTTCTTTGAGGATATTCTCTTGACTTATAGCTTAATAAGGTTCTGTGTGTGTGTTTTCATCTCTTGGTACTGTTTCACCATCCTTCAGGAGATCTGGAATACACAGCTTTCCCCCCTTGCTTTTGTAAGATAAAACTCATTTAAGTTAAAGAAAATTAAGTAAAAATATTTGGTCATGATTCATCTGCACTATCATAAAATATCTTTGCAGTGGTTTTTGATCCATCATTTACTTGGTTTATGAATTTGGGTGATATTTCTCCAATCTCATTATAGATTTAGAAATATATACAGGAAGAGGACTTCTGGGATGATAGCATTAGAGTAGGCAGGCAGGGCTCAACCATCACAAAACCAAGGGAGAAAGGGAAAATGGCTGTCTGAGGACCTGCTTTGTGGATCAGCAGACAGGGACAGGGACGTGAAACCCCCAGGTGAGCGAGGGAGAGAGAGAGAGACCAAGAACTTGAAATGACAACCGTGAGTTACTAAACCCCCACAGCAGCCAAGAATGGCACTCATCTCCACCCTCAAGGTGTACCGCCTGGATAAAACCTATGGCCCACTGCCTCTACTGAGAGGGAAACAGTCATCTTCTTCTGTTGGAATAGGGAAGGTGTGACAAAGGGAAGAGAGTGGCTTTTCTTTAGAGAATTTGACCAGCAAAGCTTGCTTTGAATTTTGGCTCTGGCCAGACCAGGATCATGGGCAAGTGGAGGTTGAAAGAGACACATCTGTGGAAGATATGCTGATGAATACTTTCTTCTAGCCAGCTAGGGAACTGCAAGGAAAAAAAACCAGCTTTTAGGTCTCTCTTGTCCCACACTACTGGTAGAATATCTGTGTCCCTTTAGTGAGTCCCTGGCCTGATTTTTAAAGACTTATAATAAGTTAAACTAAAAATCAGATTTGTGAAACAAACCACTAGGCAAGGGAGAGAAATTGTCCACCACAGTAAATACACCAACTTTTTCAGATGCCTAGACATCAGCAAAAAAATGACAAGCCATTCTAACAAACATAACAAGACAACCTAGCCAAAAGAACAAACCAAATATTTTGATGAGGTACAGGATTTAAGACAACTAATCAATGATAATCACACAAATCTCCTAAATCAATTCAAAGAGTTGAAGGGAAATATAAGTAAAGCAATAAAGGATATTAAGAAGATACTGGGTGAACATAAAGAACAATTTGAGAGCTTACAAAGAAAAGTAGTAGAGTTTATGAGAATGAAAGACACAATGGCTGAGAATGAAAGACACAATGGCTGAGAATAAAAATATATCAGAGACATAAAGCAGCAAATTTGAATTGATAGAAAACAGAATTAAAGATATTGAGGACAGAACTTCTGAACCTGAATAAATAGGAGAAAGGAAAGAGAAAAGAATGGAAAAAATGGAACAGGGCCTTAGGGAATTGAATGACAATGTGAAACACATAACCATATGCATTATTGGTGTCTCCGAAGGAGAAGAGAATGGAAAAGGAGCAGAAAGAATATTTGATGATAAAATGACCCAAAACTTCCCAACCCTTATGAAAGACAAAAATATCCCATCCAAGAAGGACAATACACACCAAACAGAGTAATTCTGAATAGACCTATTCTGAGACACCTACTATTCAGAATGAGAAATATTAGAGATAAAGAGAGGATTCTGAAAACAACATGAGAAAAGCAAAGCATCACATAAAGGGAAACTCAATAAGATTAATTGCTGACCTCTCATCAGAAAATATGGAGGAGAAAAGAAAGTGTTTAATGTAATGAAGAAAAAAATTCTGCCAGCCAAGAAATCCATATCTGGTAAAACTGTCCTTCCAAAACAAGGCTTAGTTTAAAGTCTTCACAGACACAAAAACTGAGAGAATATGTTTCCAAAAAACCAGAATTACAAGAGATACTAAAGGGAGTGCTGCTGCTTGAAAGGAAAAAACAAGGCAAGAGATTTGGAGAAGAGTGTAGAAATGAAGATTAGGAAGGATAAATTAAAGGGTACAAAGATAGACAACAGTAAGATATGACAACCAAAAGCCAAAAGATAAAATGGATGAAGTAAGTAATGCATTTACAGTAATAAAATTGAATGTTAATGGATTTAATTCCCCAATCAAAAGACATATACTGACATAATGGATAAAAAATACGAGCCATCTATATGCTGCCTACAAAAGACTCAATTCACTTGAGGGCGCAACCAGGTAGAAAGTGAAAGGACTGAAAAAGTTATTCCATGCAAATAGTAACCAAAAAGATGTGGAGCAGTGATACCGATGTCAAACAAGATAGATTTTAACTGCAAAACTGTTATAGGAGATGAAGAAGGTAGTTGTATATTAATAAAAGGGGCAATTCACCAAGAAAAAAAATAACTGTAATAAATATTTATGTGTATAACGAGGGTGCCCCAAGATTCATGAGGCACACACTGGCAAAACTGAAAAGAAAATTAGAAGTCTCTACAATACTTGTCAGAGACTTCAACACACCACTCTCGGCATTGGATAGAACATCAGGAGAGAGGATAAATAAGGAAGCAGAGAGTTTAAAAATATGATAAATGAACCAGACCTAACACATATTTATAGAGCAATCCACCCCCAAACAGCAGGATATACATTCTTTTCGAGCCCTTATGGATTCTTCTCCAGGATAGACCATATGTTGGGTCACAAGACAGGTCTCAATAAATATAAAAAGACGGAAATTATACAAAGCCCTTTCTCTGATTATAATGGAATGAAGCTGGAAATCAATAACAAACAGAAAAAGGGAAAAATCAGAAATATATGGAGATTAAACAACATACTCTTAAATAATCAGTGGAATAAAGAAGAAATTGCAAGATAATTCAGTAAATATCTTAAGATGAATGAAAATGAGAACAAAACCTATAAAAAATCTACGGTACACAACAAAAGCAGTGGTGGGAGGGAAATTTATAGCCCCCAATGCTTTTAAAAAAGAAGTGCTGAAATCAAAGACCTAACTGCACAGCTGGAGGAACTAGGGAAAAAAAAACAACAGCAAACTATCCCCAAAGCAAGCAGAAGGGATGAAATAACAAAGACAAGAGCAGAAATGAAATTGAGAACAACAACAACAAAAAACAATATAGAGATTAAACAAAACCAAAACTTGGTTATTTGAGAAGATAAAAAATAATCAACAAACCCTTAGCTAGACTAGCAAAAAAAAAAAAAAAAAAAAAAAAAAAAGAGAGAGAAGATAAAAATAAATAAAATCAGAAATGAGAGGAGGGCATTACTACTGACCTCACAGAAATAAGAGAGATCATAAGAGAATACTAAGAACAACTGTACACCAAAAAAACTAGGTAATGTAGACGAGGTGGACAAATTCCTAGAAACACCCGAACAACCAACACCAATCTAGAAGAAACTGATGACCTCACAAATAAATCAGAGGTAGAGAGATTGGAACAGTCATTAAAAACCTCCCAAAGATGAAAAGCCCTGGAAGAGTTGGCTTCACTGGTGAATTCTACCAATCATTCAAAAATGATCTAATAACAATCTTGCTCAAGCTCTTTCAAAAAACTCAACAGGAAGAAATGCTACCAAACTCATTCTATGATGCCAGCGTCACCCTAATACCAAAATCAGATAAAGATACCATTAAAAAAAAGAAAATGACAGCCCAAAATCTCTAATGAATATATATGCAAAAATCCTCAACAAAATACTTGCAAACAAATCCAATAGAACATTAAAAGAATTATATACCACAATCAAGTGGGATTTATCTTAGGTATGCAAGGGTTTTTCAATACAAAAAAATCAATTAGTGTAATAAACTACATTAATAAATTGAAGAAGAAAAACTTCATGATCCTCTCATTTGATGCAGAAAAGTTTTGGCAAAATACAGCACTCTTTCTTGATAAAAACACTACAAAAGATAGAAATATCAGGAAGCTTCCTTGACATGGTAAAGTGCATTTATGATAAATCCACAACTAGCATTCTATCAAAGGTGAAAGACTGGAACCTTTCCCACTTAGATCCAGAACAAAACAAACATGTTCACTGTCACAACTGTTGTTCAATATTGTGCTAGAAATTCTAGCTAGAGCAATTAGATCAGATAAAGAAATAAAAGGCACCTAAGTAGAAAAGGAAGAATTAAAACACTCACTATTATATGATCCTATATCTAGAAATCCTGAAAAATCCACAACAAAGCTACTAGAACTATTGGACGAGTTCAGTAAAGTGACTAGATACAAAATTAATATGCAAAAATCATTAGTGCTTCTACACACTACTGAGGAGGAAATCAGAAAAAAAAATCCATTTATAATAGAGACTTAAAGAATCAAATATATAGGGATAAACTTAACTAAGACATAAAGGGCCCATATTCAGAAAACTACAAAACATTGCTCAAAGAAACCACAGTAGACTTAAATAAATAAAAGGATATTCCATGTTCATAGACTGGAAAACTAAATATTGTTAATATGTCAATTTTACCCAAATGGATTTATGGATTCAATGCAACCCCAATAAAAAATCCTAACATTGTTTTTTGCAGAAATGGAAAAAGCCAATTATCAAATTTATTTGGAAGAGTAAGGGGCCCTGAAAAACCAAAAATAACTTTAGAAAGAAGAACAAATGTGAAGGACTCTCACTTCCTGATTTAAAGCATATTACTTTGTTACAGTGGTAAAAAGAGCATGGTACTGGCATAACTGGCATTACAGACAGATTGACTAATGGAAATGAATCAAGAATTCAGAAGTAGACCCTTACACCTACAATCATGTTATTTTGGGCAAGGCTGTCAAGTCCACACAGCTAGGCCAGAAGAGTCTACAACAAATGGTGCTGGGAGAACTGGATAGCCATATCCAAAAGTAAAAAAATAAATAAAAAGAATGCCTATCTCACACTATATTAAAAAATTAACTCAAAATGGATTAAGGACCTAAATATAAAAGCAACAACCATAAAACTCCTAGAAGAAAATGTAGGAAAACATTTTCAAGATATTGTGATAGGCTGTAAATTCTTAAAGCTTACAACCAAAGCACAAGCAACAAATGAAAAAAATAGATAAATGGGACCTCCTTAAAATTAAACATTTTCATTCTTCAAAATAATTTTCAAGAAAATAAAATGGCAGCCTACTCAATGGGAGAAAATATTTGAAAACCACATTCCAGTAAGAGTTTGATATTCATGAAATATAAAGAAATGAAATCAGGATGCATATGACAACATGAGTGAACCTATAGGATATTATGTTGACTGAAGTAAGCCAGACATAAAGACAAATATTGTGTGATCTCACTAATATGGATTAGATTTGATGAGTAAACTCATGGAGGTAAATGCTAGAGTATAGGTTACTAAGAAATAGAATATGGGTTGAGATGGGAGCTGATGTTTAATGTATGTAGCATTATTAATACGTTTAATTTTAAAAGTGTGGAAATGAATAGAGTTGGTAGTAAAACATTATAGTGAATATAAGTAACACTGCTGATTTAGAAATGTAATTGCGGGAAGAGTAGGTAGTCAGTGGACATGAATATTAATTGAAAGGAAACTAGAGAACAAGCTAGGGAATGTATAAAATAGTGATTTCAGTAGTGGATGAAGATTGTGGTTAATAGTATAAATATAAGAATGTTCTGCTTTTACAAATGTTAAGAACATGGTGATATATGGGAAAATTACAACTAATATAACTTATGGCTGATAGTTAACAGTAATATTGTAATAATTTGCAGCAATTTCAAGAAGATATTTCAATCCTAAGGGACAACAATGGGGGGTTTATGGGGTATGGTATTTTTCCTTTTGGAGTAATGAGATGTTATAAAATTGACTGAGGTGATGACAGCACAACTCTGTGGTGAAAATGAGATCCACTGAGAATATACATTGAATGGATTTTACAAAGCATGGGACTGTATAACAGAGGGAATCCAGTGGTGGAAGATGCAGGACAAATATGAGAGCCTTCTCTCATGAATGATAAAAAATATATAACACTAATATAAGGTGTTAATAATTTGGTGGGTTGAGGAAATATACACCAAATATAAGATATGGACTATAGTTCATAGTAATATTTTGATGATGATCTTTCATAGTTGGTAACAAATGTTTCACGACAATGCAAGGTGTTGGGGGTGGGGAGATGTATGGTAGCCCTGTATGATGATATGCATGCTTGTTTTGTAAGTTCACAACTTTTACTATATGCATATTGTTATGTATGTTCATGTATGAATGATATACTTTAATAATTTTATTTAAAAAGGAATATATACAAGAAGAAAGAAGTATTCATTTTATATCATAGGTTTTAAATGGGAAATACATTTTTTAATTGAAGGCTTAACTCATCATTTTCAATCTTTGTTTTTCCAATAAATTAACATAAGATTCTGATATGCACTCTGAGCACACATTCAGTTTAATGCAGCTCACAGGATTTGACATATATTTTTATTGTCTTACAGTTTTAAAAAATTATTGATTTCTTCTTTTATTGTTAAGATTTGAAAAAGTAATTTTAAAAAATTCAAACAATTATTAAATTTTCTTTTTATTTTGATTCCCCAAGGTAAGAAAAATTTATCTGTAATGATTATTTGAAGTGTACATATTTTGTGATCTACTATATATATTTAGAAATGTTTGGATTTGTATAGAATATGTACTTTCTAATTATTTGCTGCAAGGTTCTCTTTCCCCATGATCCATCTATCCATCCATCCATATATACATATATATACATACACATATACACACATATGTATAAAATAAAGCCTTTTAATTATACTTTTCAAATTTTATACCCTCCAATGAATTTATATCAACTTACTTTATTTGTGTTTACTAGGGATGCATGATATACTTGCATTATGACTTTCTATCAATTTTTCTACTCAATTATATTTTATATACATTATGAAATTTTATCTGATATTAATATTGCTATATTTTCAAGTTTTTTTCTTGCCCCACACCCACTTCTTTATTTTTCCTTATTTTTTTTTTATTTTTTCGAGAAGTTTTGGGTTTGCAGAACAATCATGCATAAAATACTGGATTCCCTTATACCACCCTGTTTGTAACACCTTGTATTGGTAAAAAACATTTGTTAAAATTGATAGCATATTTTTTAATTGACTATCAACTGTAGTTGTTAGTCATTGTTTAACTTATGGTTTAATGTTTGTGTAGTGTAATTTCACTAATTTCTTTAACATTTTTATTCTGTTATCATACATACAATCTAACATTCACAGTGTTGTGCTGCCATCACCAATATCCATGACCAAAATATTTATATCATTACAAATAGTGTTCCGAGTATAGCAAGAAGCTATGTAAAAAGACAGCTTTCATTAAATGGAGAGGGATATGTCAGACCAAAGAAACACTGGGACAAGTTCAGCTTGGTAAGCAAGGGAGCAATTATTACGGGGCTTCAGTGTGGATTAGGAGGACACATGATGTGGGAGCATGATTAAAAGTGCCATGCTTAGGACAGATAATCACGGAACGGACATTCACAATGTTTCCCAGCAGGGCAGAACTTATATTAGATTGGTGCAAAAGTAATTGCAGTTTTGCATTGTTGATATTTGCCATTTGATATTGGAATACATTCTTAAATAAATTGATTATGTTATACATCATTTTAATGTGCATTTCTCGCTTTGTTTTTTTGTTTTTTTTTTTGCTAATGACTTATTACTTGCTGTTTATTTTATATTTATTTTAGACTATGGAAATGATGTTAGACAAAACTAACTCCAGCGATTTTCTTATTTGAGTTCAAAATGGGTTGTAAAGCAGCGGAGACAATGCTTAACATCAACAATGCATTGGCCAGGAACTGCTAATGAAGGTACGGTGCAGTGGTAGTTCAAGAAGTTTTGCAAAGGAGCAGAGCATTGAAGATGAGGAGTGTAGTGGCCAGCCATTGGAATTTGACAAAGACCAACTGAGAGCAATCATCGAAGCTGATCCTCTTACAACTACATGAGAAGTTGACCATTCTATGGTCTTTTGGCACTTGAAGCAAATTGGAAAGGTGAAAAATCTCCATAAGTGGGTGCCTCATGAGCTGACTGGATATCAAAAAAATCGTCGTTTTGAAGTATCGTCTTCTCTTATTCTACGCAACAACAGTGAAACCGTTCTCAATTGGTTTGTGATGTGTGATGAAAAGTGGATTTTATATGACAACTTGTGATAACCAGCTCAGTGGTTGGACCAAGAAAAAGCTCCAAAGCACTTCCCAGAGCCAAATTTGTACCAAAAAAAAAAAAGGTTATGGTCACTGTTTGGTGGTCTGCTGCCGGTCTGATCCACTAGAGCTTTCTGAATCCCGGCGAAACCATTACATCTGAGAAGTATGCTCAGCAAATCCATGAGATGCACTGAAAACTGTAATGCCTGCAGCTGGCATTGGTCAACAGAAAGTATCCAATTCTTCTCCGTGACAATGCCCAACAGCACATTGCACAACCAATGCTTCAAAAGTTGAGCAAATTGGGTTACGAGTTTTGTCTCATCTGCTATATTCACCTGACCTCTTGCCAACCAACTACCACTTCTTCAAGCATCTCCACAACTTTTTGCAGGGAAAAATGCTTCCAAAACCAGCAGGATGCGGAAAATGCTTTCCAAGAGTTCCTCAAATCCCAAAGCATGGATTTTTATGTTACAGGAATAAACAAACTTATTTCTCATTGGCGAAATTGTGTTGATTGCAATGGTTCCTATTTTGATTAATAAAGATGTGTTTGAGACTAGTTATAACAATTTAAAATTCACAGTCAGAAACCGCAATTACTTTTCCACCAACCTAATAAATTCATCGTAACTCTGTAAAATGAGCATTTACAATGTTTTTTCAGTAGGGCTGAAGTTATATCTTTACAATAATTATGTCAGGGTTTTATTGATATGAAGGTGGCCAAGCAATTCAGAAAACAGATTATTCTTGTAGTTTACTGGGAGAGAAGTCTAAACATAATTTATAAGTCATGAGCTCAGAAACAGTTATTATTCAATACTTGCTGTCTAACTATCTAAAAAGGAAATGTTGACTAGAAGGGGAAAGAATTAGTAGGGTTCTGGGAAAATTCAAGGCCATATATGCTACAAATAGGGACTTTATACATTTTAAGCCTTAACTTCTCTCTCCCTATCACCCCTTTGTCCCCTGGAAACCCACATTCTAAATTATGACTTAAAGAGTTTACCTTTTCTAATTATTTCAAATCAGTGAGATCATACAATATTATCATTTTGTGTCTGGCATATTTCACAAAACATGAGGTCTTCAAGGTTCATCCATATTGTCACATGTATCAGGAGATCATTACTTTATATGACTGAATAATATTCCACTGTAGGTATATACTATAATTTCCAGAAGATGAAAACAACCTAAATGTCCTTCAAATGATGAATAGGTGAATATTACAAGTTTTGATTAGTATTTGTACTAGTCATCTATTGCCCATTTATTAAGTTACTTCAGATTTAGTGTCTTAAAACAACACACAATGAAGGTAAGATAGAGGCAAAGTAAGGAGTTCCAAGAGTCAGCTTGTCCTACAGGGCAGTTAGTAATCTAAACAGAGCTATCTAAATCACCTGTTTGGAGGGCCCAGAAGACCAGAAGAGCATTCTGCAACATCCTTGAAAGAATGGAAGGAGGAAACTGCCCATCTGGAGTGAGGAGAGCACTCCACACCATGGAGGCCAGTGCCCATTGTCCACTGGCAGCACAAGCTACCTTGAGAGTTATTCCGTGGTTGTTGGAAGCTCCATTTTCCAAAAATGAGGGAGGAAGAGATGATTGGCCACTGACTTAAGCTACTGATTAGTAAATTTGGCTGGCTAAAGTATAATCCTAAGAGCAGTTAAAGTTTGAACTTGCCCAAGTTGGAAAGAGGCCAGTAGCCACCATTTAAACTCTGACCCCTGCATGAAGGGAAGTGGTGCTGATTGAAAATCACAGTGACAGTAGGGACTGGCTTTTTTTCACCCAGAGCAGATTGCAGCCCTAGCCTAAGCTCGAGCCCCATATCCAGCAGAGAAGAAGCTGGGAGGATCTGCACCAGCCTCTCTGGGCAACTGCAGGTGTTTTTGGCTGGCACAGACTGAATAGTCAGACACCTGGGGTACCACACTCGCACCCCAATATGATAGGAGAGGGGCTGTGCTTCCTAGGCCTTTCTGGACAGCTATAGGTACTTTCAGCCTACACAAACTAGTTTGTTGAGTACCTTTGATTCCATCCCCACCCCTGCCCTCCACAGGATATGAAGGGGCTAGAGTTTCCTCAGCTTCTCAGGGCAAGTGCAGGCACTTTTGGTTGCAAGAACTGGACAGTTGGGCACCTGTGGCTCCAACCCCACCCCCCAATAGGAAGAGAGGGGGAGGTGTTTTCCCAGGCTCTCTGGGTAACTGCAAGTGCTTTTGGCCCATATAGACTGAGTAGTCAAGACACCTGTGGTTCTACCCCCACCCCCAGGTAAGATAGGAGGGAGCTGTGTTTCCTCAGCATTTCTAAGCAAGAACAGGCACTTTCAGTTTACAGGGAATGAACTGTTGGGCATCTGTGGGTCCACCCTTAATGCCCAATAGGATAGAAGGAGCCTGGTGTTTCCTCAGCCTCTCTGGGCAAAAGCAGGCACTTTTGGCCTAAACCTACTATACTGTTGGGCACCTGTGGTTCCATCCCTAGCCCCTAAAGAGCAGAAGAGATAGTACCCCCCTCAGCCTCTCAGGGCATCTGCAGGAGCATTCGACCAACACTGATTAGATTGCTGGGCACTTCAGAGAGTCCATCTTCACCCCTCGTAGGGAAGGAGGGGTGTCGGTGTTATGTCAGTCTACCTTGGCAAACTGCAGTCATTTTGGGCCCACATAGCATAGATTGCTGTCCACACCTGCACTCCATCCCCACCCCAGGCAAGTGAGGAAGGGATGTGAAGCTTCATCAGTCTCTTTGGGAAACTACAGATGGTCTTGGCCTTCATGACTTGGACTATTATAAACAGCTGTGGCTGTTTTCCAACCCCCGGCAGAGAATAATGGTAGGAAATGCTTCATTGATTCCTGGGGCAATATGGGCAGCTTCATCTTACACAGATTACAGTACTAACTACATCCTTGGCTGTTACTACACAACCAGCAAGAGTGAATGGGCAAGAAAGTCCTAAACTAAAGAGAGAATTAATACATCTAGTAAGCCAGATGCCAAGACATCAACAAATAATTACAATTCATACCAAGAAACAGAAAGATATGGCCCAAAGGAGCAAGATAAATGTCCAAATAACATAAGGAGTTGAGACAACTAATCATAGATGTTCAAACAAATCTCCTTAATAAAGTCAATGAGATGGCTAAAGAGATTAAGGATTTTAAGGAGACACTGGATAAACACAAAGAAGAATTTGAAAGCATACATAGAAAAAATAGCAGATCTTATGGGAATGAAAGTCACAATAAATGAAATTAAAAATATACTGGAGGCATATAACAGCAGATTTGAGAAGGCAGAAGAAAGACATGACCCCCAAAAGCAAACATACAAAAGAACAAATGAATAAAAGAATGGAAAATATTGAACAGGGTCTCAGGGAACTAAATGATGGTAAGAGACATGCAAACATACATGTCATGTGTGTCCCAGAGAAGAAAAGGGAAAGAGTCAGAAGGAATATTTGATAAAATAATGGTAGAAAATTTCCCAACCCTATTGAAGGACATAGATATCCATGTACAAGAAGCACAACATACTCCCATCCAAATAAATCTGAATATACCAACTCTGAGACACAAACTAATTAGAATGTCAAATCCAAAGACAAATAGAGAATTTTGAGATCAGCAAGACAAAAGCAAGGAAAAACATAGAAAGGGTACCCAATAAAATTATGTGCCAATTTCTTATCAGAAACCATGGAGATACTAAGGCAGTGGGATGATATTTTTAATGTACTGCAAGAAAAAAACTGCCAGCCAATAATCTTATATCAAGCAAGTTTGTCTTTCAGAAATGAGGGTGAATTTAAAATATTCACAGATAAACAGTAACTGAGAGAGTTTGTAACCAAGAGACAAGTTTTGTAGGAAATACTAAGGGGAGTGCTGCAGTGTGCAAAAAAAGAAAGGAGAAAGAGGTTTGGAAGACAGTCTAGAAATGAAGATTATATCATTAAGAGTAACTGAAAGTGTGAAAAATTGGTGAAAAAAAAAGGCAGATAAAATCCAAAGGTCAAAATGGGTGAAGTAAGAACAGCCTTTACAGTAATAACTTAATGTTAATGGATTAAGCTCCCCAATCAAAATACACAGACTGGGAGAATAGATAAGAAAATATGAGTCATCTATATTCTGTTTTCAAGAATCTCATTTTAGACCCAAGGATAACAATAGATTAAAAGTGAAAGGCTGGAGAAAGATATTCCAGGCATGCAGTAAACAGAAAAAAAAAAAAGAAAAAAAAAAAAAAAAAAAAGCTCGAGTAGCTATACTTATATCAGATGAAATAGACTTTAAAAGCAAAACTCTTATTAGAGACAAAGAAGAATATTATATATTAATAAAAGGGGCAATTCACCAGGAAGAAATAGCAATCATAAATGTACATTATGCACTTAACCAGGAAGTTCCCAATTACATGAGGCAAACACTGGCAAAACCAAAGGGAGAAATAGATATCCCTATAATAATGGTTGGAGACTTCCACACACCTCTGTCAGCAATGGATAGAACATCTGGGCAAAGGATCATTAAAGAAACAGAGCGATTGAATAACATGATAAATGGACCAAGCCTAGTATACATATACAGAACATTGCATACCCAAACAGCAGGGCATGCATTCTTCTCAAGTGCTCATGGATCATTCTCCACAAGAGACCATATGTTGCATCACAAGGCAGATCTCAAATTCAACAAGTTCAAAACTATACAAAGCACTTTCTCTGATCATAATGGAATAAAATTGGAAATCAACAAGAATCAGAAAAAGGAAAATATACAAATATATGGAGATTACAAAACACTTTAAATAATCAGTGGGTCAAAGAAGAAATTGCAATATCTCAAGACAAGAAAACACAACATATCAGAACCTATGGGATGTTGCAAAGTCAGTGCTGAGAGGGAAAACGATAGACCTTAATGCTTACATTAAAAAAGAAGAAACATGAAATCGAAGAACTAACTACACAGCTGGAGGAAATAAAAATAAGAACAGCAAACTATTTCCAAAGCAAGTACAAGGAATAAAATAAAAAGACCAGAGCAGAAATCAATGAAATTGAGAACAACAACAACAACAAAAACAATAGAGAGAATTAACAAAACCAAAAGTTTGTTCTTTGAGAAGATTTAAAAAATCAGCAAACCCTTAGCTAGACTGACAAAGAAAAAAGAAGATGCAAGTAAATAAAATAAATGAAAATGGACAAATTACTACTGACCCCACAGAAATAAAAGAGATCATAAGAGGATACTAGGAACAACTGTACTTCAACAAACTAGACAATGTAGATGAAATGGAAAAATTCCTAGGAATATATCAACAACCTACACTGACCCTAGAAGAAATGGAAAACCTCAGCAAACCAATCACAAGTAAAAAGATTGAAACAGTCAACAAATAACTCCCCAAAATGAAAAGCCCGAGATCAGATGGTTTCATAGGTGAGTTCTACCAAGCATTCAAAGAAGATTTAATATCACTTACTCAAGCTCATCCAAAAAAATTGAACAAGAAAGTACACTACCTAACTCATTTTATGAAATGAATATCACCTTAATACCAAAGCCAGATAAAGATATTATGAAAAAAAGAAAATTACAGACCCTTTTCTCTAATGAATACAGATGCAAAAGTCTTCAACAAAATAGTTGCTAATTAAATCCTACAATACATTAAGAGAATTAGTCATAATGATTAATTGGGTTTTAACCAGGCATGCAAGGGAGGTTCAACATAAGAAAACCAATCAGGATTATACATCACATTAATAAATAAAAGAAGAAAAATCACACAATCTTATTGATTGATGCAGAAAATGCATTTGACAAAATACAGAATCCTTTCTTGATAAAAATTCTACAAAAGATAGGAATTGAAAGAAACTTTTTCAACATGATAAAGGCCATATATGAAAAATCCATAGCTAACATTGTACTCAATGGTAAAAGACTGAAAGCTTCCCCCATTGAGATCAGAAACAAGACAAGGATATCCACTGTCACCACTGTTGTTCAATACAGTGCTAGAGGTTCTAGCTGGAACAATGGGGGAAAAAAAAAAGAAAGAAAATGCATCCAAATTGGAAAGGAAGAAGTAACACTTTTGCTGTTTGCTGATGATATGATCCGATACCTAGAAAGTCTTGAAAAATCTGCAACAAAGCTGCTAGAACTAATAAATTATTTCAGTAGAGTTTCAGGATACAAGATCATATGCAAAAATCAGTGTTGTTCCTCTAACTAGTAATGCACAATCTGAGGAAGAAGTCAGGTAAAAAACTCCATTTACAATAGTGACTAAAAGAATCAAATATTTAGGAAGAAACTTAACCAAGGAAGTAAAGCAATTATATTCAGAAAACTACAATGCATTGCTAAAAGAAATTTTACAAGAACTGAATAATTGGAAGAACAATCCATGATCATGGATAAGAAGACCAAATATCATTAAGATGTCAGTTCTACCCAGATTGACATACAGATTCAATGTAATCCTGATAAAAATAATACCAGCATTTTTTAAACAAATGGAAAACATAATTATCAAATTTATTTGGAAAGGTAAGTGGCCCCTAACAGTAAGAAACATTTTACAAAGGAAAAGCAAACTTGGAGGACTCTCACTTCTGAACTTTAAATCATATTACTTAACTACAGTGGTAAAAACAGCATGGTACTGGCATACAGACAGATGCATAGACCAACGGAATCAAGTTGATGGCTCAGAAACAGACCCTCACATCTATGGTTAAGTGACTTTTGACAAGCCTGTCAACCCCACCCAGCTGGGGCAGTACAGTCTATTCAACAAATGGTGCTGGGAAAACTAGATATCCATAGCCAAAAGAAAGAAAGAGAACTCCTGTCTCACACCTTATACAAAAATTAACTCAAAATGGATCAAAGACCTAAATATAAAAGCTAGAACCATAAAGTTCCTAGAGGATAATGTAGGAGAGCATCTTCAAGACCTGGTGGTAGGGGGTGGATTCTTAAGCCTTACACCGGAAACACAAAAAATGAAAAAAAAAAAAAAAGCATGGAAAAAATGGGGACTCCTCAAATTTAAATACTTTTGTGATTCAAAGGACTTTGTCAAGAAGGTGAAAAGATAGCTCACTCAATGGGAGAAAATATTTGGAAACCACACATCCAATAAGTGTTTGATTTTCATTCTGTATAAAGAGATCACACAACTCAACAATAAAAGAGCAAGCAATCCAATTAAAAAATGAGTAAAAGACTTAAATAGACATTTCTCCAAAGAGGAAATAGAAATGGCCAAAAAGCACACACACAAAAATGTTCCCTATCACTAGCTATTAGAGAAATGCAAACCAAAAGAACAATGAGATATCATCTCACATCGCATGGAATGACCATTATTAAAAAAAAAAAGAAAGAAAGAAAGAAAAAAGAAACAGAAAAGAATAAGTGCTGGAGAGGATGTGGAGAAATAGGAACACTTCTTCACTGTTATTGGGATTGTAAAATGGTGCAGCCTCTGTGGAAGACAGTTTGGCAGTTCCTTAGGAAGCTAAATATAGAACTGCCGTAAGATCCAGCAATTCCTCTACTAAGAATATATCCATAAAAACTGTGACATGAACAGACATCTGCACACAGATGTTCATAAAGTATTATGCACAATTGCCAAAAGATGGAAACAACCTAAGTGTCCATCAACCAACAAATGGATAAACAAAATGTGGTATATATGTACAATGGAATAGTATGATGCAGTAAGAAGAAATGAAATTGGGACAAATGTGAAAACATGCATGACTCTTGAAGACATTATGCTAAGTGAAATAAGCCAGACACAAAGGACAAATATTGCAAGGTTTCACTAATATGAACTAAAAATGAAGAATAAATGCACTAAGTTAAAACATAGAGTATAGGTTATTAGGAGATAAAAGGAGGGCTGCGAAGGGGTACTGATGCTTAATGTATGTAGAAGTTTTAGTTATCTTGACTGTAAAATTGTGGAAATAACTAGAGTTGGTGGTAACACATTATATTGAGTAGCAGCTGGTTTATAAATGGGATTGTGGCTGAAAAGGTAATCTAGGGATGCAAATGTCAATTGAAATAAAGCTAGAGAACAATCTAAGGACGGAATAACACAGTGAATCCAGAAGTGGATGAGAATTGTGGTTAATAGTATAAATGCAAGAATGCCCTTCTATGAACTAGAACAGATGTACGTCACTATTGCAGTATAGTGGGAATATGGAGAAGCATGGAAAAAATATAATTAATGTAACCTATGGACTATAGTTAACAGCAATGCTGTAATAATTTTGCATCAATGTCAAAAATATACTGTGTCAAAGATAGGGGGGAATGGCAAAAATATTCCAAATGTACTCTATGGACCATAGTTAGAGGTAAAAATCTGATGATATTATCTCATAAGCTTTAACAAATGTTCCACAATGGTGTGGTATGTTGGTGAAGGGTTGTTGTATGGAATTCTACTCTTGTGCATGATTGTTTGTAAATTCAAAACATTTGTAATAAAAACATACATTAAATTAAAAAAACCCACACATTTATTATCTTAGAGTTCTGGTGGTCACGCTGAAATGCATTTCATTGAACTAAAATCAAGATATTGGTACAGTTGTGTTGCTTTCTGAAGCTCTTGGGGAGAATGTCTTCTTGTCCCTTCCAGCTTCTAGTTGTTGTCCACATTCATTGGATCATTTCTGCTCCTCCACCTTCAAAGCCAGCAATGGCCAGTCAAATCCTCTCTTACATCCTATCATTAGGACACATACACTTTTATCTCACTCTTCTCCATTTAATGACTCATGTGATAAATTATATTGATCCTGTCTGAATAATACAGAACCACAGTTTTAATTGGTTAATAATATTTAATACTTTGCTTTTGAATATTTTGTCATGTTCTATAATTATGTTTACGGTGAACCACAGAGCACTTGGTCTTTCTTTCTTTTCCATTAGAATTATTAACCCCTATTTTTGGTGGATGAAATATTAAATTTTGTGCATTATGATTACTACTAAATTTTTAAACTCTCCTCTCTCATTTTTATTTTCTTTTTATCATGCTTAATTATAGCTTCCTTATTCTCTATCTTCTTGCCTTTATAGTTTTCAATCACTTATCTCCCTATATTTACTTTGGTTTCCCTTCAATTCTTATATAAACCTCTTCATGCAATTTAATACAACTTGTTTACTTGCTGAACTTCCCATCCTGTAGTTCTTGTTATTTTTGTATATAATTTAGTTTTTAAACTTTTTAAATACAGATGTATTTCTATAGTCATTAAACAGATTAATCATCTTATATTACGGAATTTGTTACAGCATGTGGTTTCTTAAGCGGTCTTCATTTTTTTCTTTTCCATAAATATATTCTATAATAAATTCTTCATCAGGTTTTCATGGCTTATAAAATTTGCAAGTTTGTGTGTGTGTCTGAAAATATAAGTTTTGGTTAATATATTTGGCTGGATATAGGATTCACAGTTACAGTTACTTTCACTCAACACTTTGAAGATATTTCTTCACTGTCTTACATCTGAATTTGGTTATTCTGCAATTATTCTGTAATTAGTCTAATTTTATTCCTTTTACTATCTTTTTGCTTCTTTTAGGTAGTTTTAATATTTTTTCATTACCTTTGACACTCTGCAGTTCTACTTTTCTTTATCTAGGTTTGGATTTATTTTTACATATCTCTGGGCACTTGCTATGAGTTTTCCTTCTGTAGAATAATATTTTTCATCAATTCAGATAAATTCTTAGTTATTACACCTTTGAATAATTATTCTGTCATTAGAGATGTAATGAAATTTTGGTAATCCTTTCTCCCTTGCCTTTTAAATTGTCTCAAATTTTTCATTGATTTATTTCTATGTGCAGTTATCATTATTAAGAGCATCCAGTTAACATATTTTCACTTTTTCCAAGTTTAGTCTAGGTTTTCAAAACATTCTCAAGGTTTCTTGTTATTTCTTTGGATATCTATGTATGATCTTTTCCAACCAAGTGCACAGATTCTTTGACACACCTCCACCAAAAGATGAAATATAATTTGCTTCCCTTTGAAGATCAGCCACACTTAGTGACTCACTTACAACAAATAGCACGCAGAGTAAAAAATGCTGTATGGCTTCTGAAACTAAGTAATAAAAGGAACTATAGCTTCTGCCTGTGTATCTTTTTCTTTCTGTCTCCCCCCACGATCTCCCTCCCATTCCATGAAATTGTAGAATTCTGAAGTTCCATGTAAGATGTCAGGCTATCATAAAACCACCCTGCAGAGGAGGCCATATGTAGAGATCATATAAAGATAAAAGAGATGCCCCAGGAGACCCCAGCTGCTTCAGGCCCCAGCTGTTTAAGTCTTTACAGGCCAAGCACCAGCTATGTGAAAATAGTGAGACTTCAGATGATTGAAATCCCAGCTTTTAAATAATTTTTGCTGAAGCTGAGTGGAACAGGTAAGCCTTCCTATGCTATGGTCTGTCCAAATTCCTAACCAACAAAGTCTGTAAAATAAAAAATAATATTTTTTTTCTTTTTGTAATGCCACTGAAATTTTGGGTAATTTGTTATGTAGCCATAGTAACTGGATCAGAATTTTGAACCAAGAGTAGGATGCTGTTCTAAAAATACCTTAAAATGTGACAGTGGACATGGGACTAGGTGGAAGTTAGAAGTTGGCGAGGCCTTGAATGGACTGTTGATGGAAAGCTGATGTCTCTGAGGATTAAGGGAAAATGGTTTTAGAGTCTGGAGAAAAGTATATTCTTGATATGTAGGAGTAAACCATTTACTAACACCTTCATCAGCACTACCATGGACAGAAAATAACTGGGTGATTTAGCTAAGGACATTTCCAGGCAGAGTGTTTAAGTGGCCATGTGGTGTCTAGAAGACTATAGTAATATTTGTGAGAGGAGATATAGTATAAAGGAGGAAATGCTAAATTCAAAGAAGCCAGGAATTTCTTCTCATTCCCAGCCTCTCCAAGATTCTCAGATTAAGAAAAGGTTACAGAACAAATATCAAATCCAGGTGGGACTGCAAGACCCTTGGTTAAAACCTTAGAAAAAAATATAAGGTGATGCCAGAGGGAACTGTGTGCTTATACAAAAGGCCCTCAAAGGAAATTAAGGGGGATCCACTGTCTCATGAGAGTCTTAGAAATATTGTCCTTCAGTAAACTTACAAAGAGCCCAAGGTCAAGAAAGGCTTATCTCAAAGAGATTTGTGGGTTTGTGTTCTGTCGAACAGTGTGGATTATAAATTTCTTTAGAAGAAACAAGCAAAGTTTTAAAAAGAAAAAGATCAGTATGGACTTAAAGGCACAGAAACTGTACAAAATGAAGAGACCTTGGAATCTCCAACATCTATGAATTTGAAGCTGGTTGAGAAAACAACTTAGCTTTGAACACAGATTACTTTTTAATGGAAAATGATAGAAGCAGAACCAAATACTAAACAAAAAAAGCCAAAAGCCATGGAGAATCATTTCCAGGCAGTAGGATTGGGACTTTATCAAGGAACTGGAAACATGTCCTTGGCTGAGTTTCAGAAATTCTATGGGCCAATGACTCCTGGGTGCCTCCCATTTCTCTCCTCTTGGATCAGGATTGCTTTTAGTGGTTACTTCATCCCTATGCCACCATTATATGTTGGGTGGAAGGGCTGCAGATAACTTGATTGAGAGGAAATATGCTTAACCAGCTGTACTCAAAAAAGAGCACCATATGTGCTATAGTTCCATCTGGACCTGAATTAGATGATGAGGTCTTAGATCATGAGTCTGACCCTGATCCTCTCAAAGTTGAGAGTTTAATTGGGCAATCTTGGAGGAGGTGAATATATTTTGCATGTGGGGAGAATGTGATTAGAGGCAGACTCTGGTGGTTTTAAAACATGCCTGCATCCATGGGATATAAGCCCTCTCTCACTTGGAGGTGGAGTAGACATCACCATCCCAGTCCCCTCAGGATTGGGGGAAGAACTATGGACTAGAGTGGACTTAATGGTATTCTGTTGTAGACTTATTGTGATTCAAGCAATGGAAGAAATTATAACAGTGAGGTGGAGCTGGTGGCCCCTGGACACTCTCAGGACAGGGAGGGGAAGGGCAGTTGAAATACAGGGGCTTTTTAGGGACTTAGGGGTTGTCCTGAGTGGCGTTTCAGTGATAGATGTAGGCCATTTTACATCAGCTATGCCATGCAGAACTGTGTGGGAGAGAGTGTGGTCTACGATGTGAGCTGTGGTCTATGCTTGGTGGCAAGGCCCCAGGATGTGTATATCCATTGCGGATGATGTGCCACACTGATGAAGGATGTTTGTGTGGGATGTTGTGGGAGGTGTGGGACGTGGGGAACATGGGAATCCCTGTAATTTCTGTGTAATATCTAGGTAATCTAAGCACCTTAAAAAAAAAAAAACGATATATATATATATATAACATTTATGTAAGCAAATGCACATATATGCATATATATTTATATATCATTTTACAAATATTGGTATGTATTGTGAAAAATTTGATTTTTACCCACAATAAAAAAATAAAAAAAAAAAAAAAGGAAGAAGCTGGGATGACAGAACCTTAAGAAGAGGAAGCCTGAAACCTTGCAGACATCAGAAGCCATCTTGCTCCAATGTGTGGCCACAGACTTTAGTGAGAGAAGTAACTTTTACTTTATGGCCTGGTAACTGTAAGTTTCTACCCTAAATAAATACCATTTATAGAAGCAAAAAAAAAAAACAAAACAAAAAACATGCCTGCAAATTTTCTGACAGTCCTCCCACAGAGGATGGAGTCTATCTCCCTCCCCTTGAATAGGGGCTACCTTTTGTGACTCACTACTAATGAACAGAATGCCACAGAAGTAACATTGAGTGAGACTGGAAAGTAGGCGAAAAAGACTATATAGCTTACTGTGCAGAGAACCTCTCAGCCAGGAAAATGTAAATTGGCCAGTAAGGGAGCTGCCTACTCACTGATTTTCCTTAAAACATGTGCATTTGGAGATCTGAGTCACCATATAATAAGAATGACTGACTTGAAACCAACATGGGGAATAGACCATGTGGAATGTGCATTGCCCGCACAGCGATAAGGATATTTGAGGAAGCACAGCTGTTCCAGTCTTCTCAGTCCAGGGTCAAAATATGTGATGAAACACGCTTCTAGACGTTTCCAATCTCAAGTCTTCCAGCTGCCATAGCTTATGCTGAGGGAAGCAGAAATTAGGCTTCTCTGCTGTGCTCTATTCAGATTCTTGATCTATAGAATCTATGAGCATGATGAATGGTGCTTTTATGCCACTGAGTTTTGGGATAATATGCTACACAACCATAGTAAATATAACACCATGTGAACTTTATCCATACCTGGCTGTTTTCATCTCAGAATTGCTTGTTTCTATATCTCTTTGAAATTCTTAATTTTAAAAACTTTTGGAGATTTTCATCCAAAATCTATAGTTTTTTTGAGCTTTTTATTTTGATAATTTAGTTGCATTTCTTTTTACGTTAATTTTCTTCATGTGCTTTGGAAATTTAATTTCATATGTACCTTGAGTTTATTTCGCATTTTTATTTCCTGACTTTAACCATTTTGTCCAGCATTGCTATTGTTTTATCAGCTGTTCCACCCCATCATATTCGTCTACTTCAGAATAAGTTTGTATGTTTTAACTTAGGGCTTCCAGGGTAATATTGTGATGTTGTGGATAATGCTAATATTTTCAATAGGTCATCATATTACTTGATACAAGCTTTATCTGCCCCAGGTTTTCCATTTCCTCCTGCTTACATA
Source organism: Tolypeutes matacus (assembly GCA_026826555.1). Taxonomy (NCBI): domain Eukaryota; kingdom Metazoa; phylum Chordata; class Mammalia; order Cingulata; family Chlamyphoridae; genus Tolypeutes; species Tolypeutes matacus. The sequence goes on from JAKSZT010054030.1 coordinate 9,754,693, forward strand.
GGTGATCAACATGGTTTAGTCTCAGGCAGTGATCTAATTTTTTTCAGCCTACTACGTTTTGGGAGAAAAGCCCAGGAGGTCCATCTACATAGGTGCTTTTATTGTTTCCCTCTACATTCGAGGAGATGAAAATCTCCAAAAGACCATAGAAATACTGCCAGATTGCATTTTCATTCCAACTCCAATTATAGGTCATGATATTTTTGTGGTCCAGCCTGCATTTCATGGCACTCAGAAACAAGCAATTTATCCATAAAGTACATCGTGATATTATGTAAGAAATATTGAATATGTATTCAAAAACACTAAACAACTGGCCAAATATTTTTATTAACTCATCTCCTTGCCTTTAAAAGATGTCTCTCTCCCTTGTCTCCCTCCATCACCAACACTACTCACCCCAGCTTCTCTTTCTCTCTCTCTCTCACATTCTCGAAAATTTTTAGCATCTGTAAGAGTAAGCTGTACTAGATAATCCCTAAATTTGCTTCCCAACTTTGATAGCCTCATATTCTAAGTGTTTATTAATTATTTACTACGAGCTTGTGGTTTCAAATGGTCCTTAAGAGAAAAGACAAAGTGTGCATTATCATTGCAGACTATAAAATAGAGAAGACCAGACAAACATGATTTCCAAAAGTTTGTTTTTGGACCGCGAATGTGTGAATATTGTTTATAGCTCTTTTGTGTCCTTTAATGAATGCTAACACAATCATTGCTGTCATGATTTGATTGAAAAATAATTTTGCTAGAATATTCAATAATTTCTTTGTACCTGTGGCATATCAATGGTGATGAAGTTATCATATCTATAACAGTGACATCTAGTGGCTACCAGTGAATGTTGCAAAGTTTTTTTTTGTTTTTTGTATTTTTTTTAAATTTTAGTACAAAATGAGAGATAGTAGTAAGGCAAAGGCCCATGATAAAATATAACATACATTCTTAAAGTTATTTCTTTTAGAAAACCTGATTTTTGTACAACTTATGATGATTAAATATTATTTTAAAATAAGCCAACTGGGAGGGAAAAAAACCAACTCAGCTCAGCACTAATTTTTGTCATGTTATAGGAAGGGGAAAACTTCTACATTACCATACTTTGCTTACATTTTCTTTTTAATTTTTTCAGGAGGTGGCAGGAATTGAACCCAGGACCTGGGATGGGGGAAGTTGGCGCTCAACCGCTGAGCTGCATCTGCTCTCTAACTTTTTATATATCTATTCCAAAACAGACAATCTTGAATTGAATGGAAAAAAGGACTATCCAAAAAAGCCATTATTATCCAATTTTATAAGAAACAAGGTTTAAGTTATAGAAAAAGCAAGGTTATTTCTCCCTGTTTACAATTCTTTTTCTGTCTATGTTTTCATTAAGACATTTATTTTTGGAATTTTTTGTCTTTTTCTTACATCTACAGTCTTAACTGAAACAGAATTATGATCTTTTCTAAATGACTGTAACTTCTCATCTCTACCATATCAATTCTCCCATAGACTGAAAATATAACTGAAAAACACTGAGGGCAAAAAGCATCTTCGATTTCTCTGAAGTCCTCCTTGCAATTCATACAAAACCAAAAGTGCTAAGAACAAAGTTAGGTGCTCAATAAATTCTTACTGGAATGAGAGTCACCCTGAATCTTCCTCATTTACCACAGCAATCATTTCACTCTCTCCTCCAACAAGACCCTCTAGTTAACACAGCATTCCTCTTTCTAGGCTAAACTTTCTACCTGTTCTCTTGACCCTGCCTACTGTCACTTCCTCGGGGGATTTACTTCATCAATTACACATTCTCTTTCCAGACTTTCCAATCATTTTCCTTTCATTTGACTCATTTATTTTTTCTGCTTAAAAATGTATGTCTCCTGCAAAGACGAAAATAAATCAAAACAACCAAACAAGCAAGCAATCAACACGCAATAGCAACAAACTCTGGTACTAGCCTTATAGTTGTCTTTATTTTCTTTCATGGCCAAAATTCCAAAACGTGTCCACATTTTGTGATTCCTTTTTGTATAACCTCATTCACAGCTAATTTAGCAGTCTGCCTCCAGCACTTTATCAATTTTTCTGAATTTCAATTTCCTTCCCTATGAGTGCTTTTTTTAGTAACTGAGAACTTTTGCTGAAGACCCCATATGTCTATCCTTAAACCCACAGTATTTGCTATTCAAAATGAAACCGTGTATATTATGCAAACCAGTAATAGTATATCCTCGGGGCTTCTGGGGGTAATGATTTATAAATTGCAGTCTGTCATTCTGCAGTTGCTTAAAGTTCAAAAGTTAAATGAAGAGGTGTCATTTAATTTTATATATTCAGTTCCAAACATTGTTTGTATCAATGCTACAGATTTATGGATTCTGAAACAACAAGAACCTTTCCTACTTCCTAGAACTTTCCAAAAACAAAATTAAAAAAATAAAAAATAAAAAATAAAAACCTTCTACGAAATCTTCTAACTACTTTGACAATATTGTTAGGTGATAGAAGATTATCCAGATAATACCTGCATAATTTGTACATACTAGGATAAGTGTTCCATGATTCTTCTCCACAGCTCTATGCCCACTTCTTTTGTTTAACTATGGTCTCACAATTACAGCAGTTTGGATTTTGCTGTTTAAACATTTGGCAACAACCTAGGCATATATTACACAAGGTATAAATGGCTTAAAAAGGAAATGTAAATTCAAATGGATAAATAGAAAAATATAAGTTTGTGTTATGAATGTTCAGAAGGGTGAGAAACTGATTTCAGTTTGTGAGAGACATTTATGGGAATGATGTTTAATGTAGATCTAGAAGGCTGCATTAGAACTATTCTTAATGTGGGAGATAGTCGTAGTTTTACCTTGGTCCTTCCAAATATCATTTTTAGGAAGAACTTCCCAATTCCTTTTCATATTTATATGATATCTATTCTGCCCATGCTTTCCATAGAAATATTTATTTTTACACGTATTTTTAGTACAAGATACTCATCATTCTAGGTTGTAAAGACCTATAGATTAGGGATTATAACGTTCTTGAGACGTATCAGTTTATATTGGAAAAGACAAGTCAGATAGACTTGCGCTCAAATTCTGTATCATCCATAGTTTCTTAAAAGGTAAATGGCACTATAATGTTACTTTTCACGGGTTAGGATGAAGGTCCAATTGAATAATACATCTGAAGACTACATTAGATAGTGTATGAAATGTTACAGGTATCCAATATATGGCTTTTTATTTTCAATCCTTGTTTTTGTAAATTCCATAAAAGTGATAAGACTTCTGTTTAAGAATAGTATACCATTACCTCTAAGAAATCCTGCTAAGATAATGGTAAGGTGAAAGCATAGCAGAAACACAAAGTGGATAAAATCAGAAGGGCAAAGAGAACATGACAAGAAAGAAAATTTGCAACAAAATATTGGAAACTAGAAAGCAAATAGACTATAAATTTCTCATTTAACCAACTGGAGAAAACTGAAACTCAACCCTGCAGGGTTAAACCCACAAACAGAGTTTTTGACCAATGCAGGATTGGAAACACAAATCCTTCTCAAAGTGAGGCTATGGATGAGCCTTAAAAAACAAGTTGATAATCTAAGTAAGGCTCTTAGATTCACCAATCCTCTTTCCCACCCACACAAATGGATAACTGTACCTCCTTAAACTCCGGTAGAAGACTACAGGTTCATTTTCTTGTTTAGAGTAATAGAGCCAGATGATCTCTGGACACAGATATGGCCATAATGAGTTTAGGGAAAATATGCATCTAAATGGTGGCATTCTTATACCATATACCCTCTCCACTTCATGAATACTTCGTGTCAGACTTTTATTTTCTAGGCAAAAGATAAAAGGATTCCTTGCTGGGAAAAAAGACAAGTCTACATTGAAAAGGCCAGCAGATACTGACAGGTGGATCTCTTCAGTGTAATGACTCAGCCTCTTTAGTCTATGGGGAAAGCCCACCAGTCAGCAAGAATTTCCAAATATTCAAAATTGCAGCCAACCAATGAGGTTCTGTTCCTAAATTCGAATGGGACAAAGAGCACCAGGTTTATGAATACTAATTTCAAATGCGACAGAGACAAAAGCACTCAAACAAAGAGGATAAAAGGAAATCAGAAAGAAAATAAAGGACGTAGTGAGTAGATGAAAAATTTTTATCATCTTGTAATATTCTTGAAGGTCAAGGGGTAATATTTTGTCCACAAAACAAGAATAGGTTTTATAAAGAAGGATCCTCTAGGGAACCATAAATATGTCTAAAATTGTGATAGCAAGAATGAAAAACTCTCTAGATTTTATGAAAAATCTCCCACAAAGTATTAATAACTGAAAAATAGTAATAAGAGTACAGATTATGGAAGGGAGGATTAGGTCTGGGAGTTCAAAAGCTGAACAATAAGAATTCCAGAAAGAGAGAACAGAGATGAGGAATGGAAATTACCAAAGACATAACTCAGAAAATAATTCCTAGAGTTGAAAGATATGCATTTTAATTTAGCTCACCAACTGACAAGCAAAATAAAGAGAAATGAAATAAAGAGAAAAAATGCAAAAAGGCACACTCTTGTGAAAGATATCACTGAAGGAAAAAGAAGAGCTTATGGAGTTGGGCAAGAGCTGGTAATGGTTCTGCTATTTTGAATCAAAATCAGGATAACTAAATCAACCTAACCATTTGGATAATTTGGCAAGGATTCCTTGGATATTTGGATGCATGAGACGATTTCCTAATGAAATCTAAAGGTGTAAAGCTGTTTATAATATTATGCTGATCCAATTTCTTCTTTAACTCTGACTTTAAATTTTTCACAGTGTTTCATAAAAATTCCCCCTTCTCCCTTAATTCTGGGATTTCTAGAAGAAAAGATTGCTTAAAACAGAATTTGTTGCTAATATTTTCTATTAGAAACATCATTAATGATTAGCTGATGGAAATCTGCATGCCAAGTAATATGCCTTAAAATCTAAAGTACTATGAGTTGAAGCACTATTCAGAGACCATCTTTGCCTTATAACGGCCATGGTTGCTTTTCTGTGCACTTGCTCTATACTGGGAAGGAATGACAGGCTTCTGTGCTTTCTTAACTAAACAAGAAAAAAAGAAAAGAAAAGAAAAGAAAAGAAACAAAAAAGGGAGCCAATGTAGACAACAAAGTTTTTCTCATTGCCAATTGTGACTGTACCACATGTGAGGCTAACTTGCTCCAGCTGCAGATACATCTGCTATGCTTTTTTTTTTGGACATAATAGACGAAATCCCAATAGGATTTCTCTAAAATAACAATCTGTCAGTGCAAATGTTTACAAGCACCGTTTTCTGGAAGAAATGTCTTAATATATTTTTTCCAATAGAGATAACAAAATATTTATGTGTGCAAACATTTTTTACTGAATTAAAATAAAAACTTTCATTGTGAAATGGCTCAAATTATATAGGAAAGTGAACGAATATTTAACAAACACTCCCTTATTCACCACCTGGTTCTATCAATACAATGTATTAAGCAATATTTGTTTCCGGTCTTCTAAGAATTAAAATATGGCACAGTTGAGAATTCTGTGTTCTCCTATCTAATTTAATTTCTTTCTTTCTCTCTTCCGTTTGTACCTAGACTATGAATTCAAAGTTTATTATTTTTGTACACTTTAAAAAATATTTAGTGATTCAGAATATTACCTAATGACATCTTGCATACAGTCTATTATGTGAATGGAAGTGAATACCACATATATGTGTATATGCATTCATAATTCTGCAACTTACAGTTTTCTCTGCATTATTTTAAGACTGTAAACTATTGAGAGATATATGTATATAACTCTAATTTATTTTTATCTTCTATATAAAGTATTTTAACTAATATACATTTATCCAAATTTCTTTATCTACGTTCAAGTTGATTGTCATATATGCTATTTTCAACTCCTTTGCTATTTTGTAATATGAGGAAATTAAGATCTATATACTGTCTCTATGTACATATGCAATATTTTCTAATTAGTGGAAAGTAATAAAAGGAATTCCTCAATTCTGGGGTTTGATAATCCTCAATTTTACTATAAATTTTCAAGTTTCTTTCAAAAGGGCATGAATATTGCTTGTTATCATAACAACATAATGTTGTCAAATATTTGCCAAAATTCAATGGACATGAAATGATACCAGTTGTAAAAAATAATTTTTCTGGGATTTATGATCAAAAGCCTGCAGAAAATAGAGCTTTATTCTATTGGTTTTTATTGTCAAAATGTATTTGCTAGAATCTGCAGTAAGATCTTTTGACTTAAAATGATGGTAGTAGCCATCCTTTTTTCATTCCTGATTTTAATGAGGATGATTCCAAAGCAAACAAGTTTAATGTTGGATTTTGCTTTTTTAAAGATACTTTTAAAAATCAAATTAAGAAATTACCTAGTAAACCTATTTTGCTGATTTTGTTTAATTTAAGAAAGAATTTTGAATATTTTCCCTGGATTTTTCTTATATATTGTGATGATCATATGATGGTTTTTCTACTTGAATTTTAGAGATTTTTAATTGTCTAATATTCAAGTTTGTAAATTAGGTTTACTGATATTTTATATTAAATTTAATCTACTTTTTATGGGAGGTTAGATCACAGTTTACTTTTTCTTGTATTTTCTTTACCAAAGAAGATTTTTGTAACTAACAATGTCCTGAAAGAGAAGAGTTGCTGCTCCTCTGTTCCTATTCTAAAACACTTAATATAAACTTAAAATGATGTGGAAAGTATGGCCATTCTGAAGGTGGCATAGCATTATTAAATTAGTGTTTGAATTTTCCAGATTTCCTATATAAAAATATATAGAGCAAATAGATAGCAAAATCTGAACCCAGATATAATAGTTATAACAACTAGACGACAAGATATACTCATGAACTCCAAATTGAAAGTGGATGGGAACAATCCACTTTACCATCTTCACACAAGAAAATGGGACATAGTAGAAACAGCACCTGAAACAGGAGAATGCCAAAATATCCACTTCCAGTATTCACTGGAACGCATAGTGGATTAAGTTGAGAACAGCAGCTGGAACTGTAGGAGTCTTTCTCAATTTAATAGTGGTTTAGTGTGAGAGACCAGCAGTGAGTTCTAAGAGGCTGAGTCATATGGACTTTTCTGTACCTTTGAAACAGATGTACCAAACATTCTTCCAGGACAGAATCAAACACAGAGGAAAAACACTGGTAGTGGAATTAAAAAAAACAAATAGGATAGGGAAAATACAGCTGTATGGACAATAAGGTCCAGATAAAATAATGTGGATAACAAAGCTAAGAAATTTCAAAAAAAGCAAGCCATCTTATTTTGGAACACTTCACAAAAACAGATAAGGAATCTCTTTTAGTTTCTTAGCTGTTAAAACACATACCATACAATGGGTTGGCTTAAACAATACATATTTATTGGCTCCCTGTTTTAAGCTAGGAGAAGTAAAAAAAATGAGGTAAGGTGATGCTTACTCCCTGAAGACTGTGGCATTATGGGGCTGGCTGCCAGTGTTCCTTGGTCCTTGACTTTTCTATCACATGGCTATGCACATGGTAGCCTCTTCCTCTTCTTGTTTCTCAACTAGGCTCTTTAAGTTCCAGCTTCTGGCTGCTCCCCGTGATTTTTTCCTCCATCTGGCTTTCACTTTGCTTGTAAAGGACTTCAGTAGCCCAGATTACTTCAATAATACAGATTAAAACCTAAATTGATTCAGTAGGGCCATACCTTAACTGAAAGAACATCTTGATGGGCTCTTATTTTCAATGGGTCCACAACCAACAGAATGCAGACAAACATTAAAATATCTAATCTGGAATATTCAATTCAGTAGCTATGAGACGTTAGAAAAAACTGTCCTGAAGCCTATGTCCTTCTCTATAAGAAAGAAAACCCATCACATAGATAAGGGGAATTACTAAATAAGACCAAATCAAGGGAACAAAACAAGTGCTAAAAACTATATTTCAAGAAAAATTTCCTGAAATAAAAATGATACTAAGTAAACTGTCTATTGAAAAAGCAAATTGCATATTCAGAGAAACTAACAAAAAATCATAGTCTAGTCAAATTATTGGGCTTTAAAGAAAAGAAAATCATGTCCCATGACTCCCGAGAATGAGCCTCTGTGGCATTGAGAGATTATTACCAAGTGTCAACTAGCGATGCATTTGGAAGGAGATCTTTAACAAAAAGGGGAAATACTAAATACAAATGTGTTTTTATGACAAAGAGATTTCACAATAAGTTGGGAGGTCATTCCAGAGGTCATTCCTCTCAGGAGGATTGCATTGATTGCCACAGTAAACAGTGCCTCAAACAGAGGTGTTCTTGAGGACTCAAAAGTTATCTAGACATTATAGGCATGGCAGACAACCCCAGGAAAACGGCACCCTTTTGGGGGGCCTTACCCTGGAATATATGATAACCCATCTCCCCCAATGTATCAGAGTTAGACTCATTTATAATTTTCTTACAAATGGTCCTTCTGCCCCTTTTTATATGAATCTATATTAGCACTAAACCTGTTAAATATATGTCCCAAAGACTTAAATATTTGGTCTGCTCATATGCTGGTTGAGCCCTGAATCTCAGCAGAGTTGCAGCCAACACTTACTCTCCAGTTCATCAGACTTACCTAGGGTAACTAACAAAATGATGATGATGAGGCATTGGAATCATTCTGCATGCTATGCAATGACAGATACAAGCCATTATACATTTTGTCAAAACCTATAAAAGTTTCAACCATAATGTAAACTATAGACTATGGTTAGTAGCAGTGCTTCAATATTTATTCATTAATTGTTACAAATGTACCACACAAATGAAATACGTTATTAATAGGGGAAAATGTGAGGGAGGGAGACGGTGGAGTCTATGAGAATCCCCTATATTTTCAATGTATCTTTTATGTAATCGAATACTTCTTTAAAAATAAAGAAAAAAATAAAATCAAAACTGAAAATAAAATACTCAAAATATGTGAGTCAAAGATTTTATATACAGCAACACTGACTTTTGAGAATAAATGCAACAAATTTATCATCATGTAAGATTTGAGTGTTGTTTCAATGAGACGTTCCTCAAGAATCAGTCTCAAGATAACTCAAATGATTAGATATTACAGAAGCTAGAAAGGCAACTAGAACCCTGCCAAAATGACTCAGAAGCCAATTTAAAGAAGCCCACATCAGCCAAATTGCATAATTACATCAGATTTCTCATCAGAAATCATGCAAGGAAAAAGAGACGAGTAAAATTTTTAGTGTTAAAAGGAACATACACACACACACATGCAATACCACCAACCTAGAATTCTACATCATGAGAAAAAAAAAGGATTTCCTCAGACAACCGAATACGAAAGAAATTTATCTCCAGCAGACTTGCCCTGAAAGAAATTTTAGAAGAAGCTGTTTAGATAGAAGGAAAATGATGTAAGTCAGAAGCTTCGCTCTACAAAAAGAAAGGCAAGGCAGAGAAGGAATAAATGATAGTAAAAGGAAATCTTTTTTTCTTCTTATTCTTAATTGTTCTAATGGTTAACTGTCAAAGTAATAATAGAAACAAAGTATTAGATCATTATAGCATTTGGAAAGTGAAGTGAATGACAGCAAAATCCTAAGGGATTGGAGGGAGAAATTGGGACTACTCTGTTGTAAGTGACCTGTACTACCCATGAAGTGGTATAGTATTTTAAAGTAGACTTAGATTAGTTGTAAATATTTCCTGCGAGCTCCAGTGCAACCACTAAAAAAGTGTGAAAAGAAATAAAATCTATACTCTAACAGAGGGATGAAAATGCAATCATATAAATGCTCAATAAAAATCAGATAAAGGAGTAAAATAGGGGAATAAAAACAAGAAACAAAGAATAAGTGCAACAAATAGAAAACAATTACAAGCATGGGAGATATTAATCTAACAGTGTCAGTAATCACATTTTATTTGGCATGGGAACTTCCCTTTTGGTTGTTTTCCGGGCTCATTTCAGCAGCCTTAGGCAGCACAATCTCCGATCTCTGATCTCTGAGTCTTAGTTCAGTAAGAATGCCAAATGCCATGTTTGTTTCTAGTCTCGCTTTCTATGATGGAGTCAAGTAAATGTCTTCAAGGAAATAGCTAGCACAATAAACATTTTCCCCTAAGATCTTAGTCCTTTCCTTAATATTTGAAAGCTATTGTCTCAAGTATTTTGTCAGTTTTCTAGTTATTTATGGAAAGAAAGCTAGTTTGATATTTACATTGCTATGCCCTAAAGTAAAAGCTAGAAGATTCATAGGGTTTGATTGTGCATTCTCCACAATCCCACTCCATAAAGGTTGTATTGACAAACTATTTTGGTATTCCTATTTTGGTTGTTAGTTCTCTGCTAGTATGGAAACTTTAATTTATTTTATTTATTGATATCCTTCAAATCTTTAAATATTAACCTAAGAATTATTATCTTTCTAACAAAATCCACATCCATCCAATGCTTTGATCTTTTCCTTGCCATAGTATTCTTACCATAAATCAATCATCATTTGAACACCTTCCTCTGATTTTATCAGATATTTAATTTTTTTTAATTTAAATAAAAGTTTTTCTTAAGTTAATTATTAAACAATTTGTCACATCTTATTAATTTCTGTTCTCAACAATAGTTAATATCTTGTTATTCCCCTCAGCATTTTCCTTTTCTTTGATAGTATTTTAGGGAGGTTCTGGGGGTGGTCAAATCTCCTGTTATTTTCCACATGTGTAGCTGAAAAACATTTTAATTGTGCTCTCACATGAAAAATTATGCTTGAATATAAAATTATATGTTAGAGTTATTTTCTTTCAGCTGTGTGAAGACAAATTACCCCATTTTCTTTTGGCATCTATTGTTGCAAATCAGATGTCCATTGTCAGATGGTCACTCCTTTATTGTTAAACTGGTTTTTACTGCAGTCTTTCTGGCTTGCTTTATTCTTAATGTATAGCATTTTCACTATGATGTATCTAGATACATCTTTATATATTTAGTCTACTTATTTAAAATATACATTTTGTTAGAGAACTTTTTTCTCCGTGTTTTTAAAATATCAAAAATATTTATTCAAATGTGATACCTGCTGCATTGCCTCATTCTCTGGTTTTTAACACTTAGTAGATGAATGCTGAGATTTTTCCGTGTATCCTCCATAACTCTTAAGGGTTTCTTCACAAGGTGTATCTCAATCTTCCTCCATGTTCTCTAACTCAGTTCTACTTCAATATCTTTTTAAAAATATTTTGCTTGACTGTAGGGAAGCTAGAGACTTGTAATAGCATTTAAAAATATGTTTTTTCAGTGAAATATATTTCATGCCATGCTTTCTAACCTTTTCTTCATGCTGAATGAAACATTGTTTTCTTTCATAACTCCATGCTACTTCTGAATCTAACTTGAGACTTTATTTAATGTAGATATTTAAAAATATTTGTTGCAATGATAAACAAAATAAAAGTCTTGTGGAGAAAGTTAAAATCCCAGTTACTGCTTCTTTGCTAGAGTTCTTGATGAATTTCTTTACCGTCTTGAATATCTTGACTCTCAGACTTATTTGAATAAGATTTTTTTGTAAGTATTTTTCTCTTACCGTCTCTCTTCAATATAAGACAGTGCTGTATATTTGGAGTTACTTACTGTGGTGATCTAGATAATGTGGCAGCTCTAATCATCAAGCCACCTAAGGTCTCTTTCTGCTTTCCAGTCCTCAGTTCAATACTTGCTATTGGTGTAGCATTTGGCAGAATTTTTCAGCCTCTGATCTTTAGTATATGGCTCCCTAATTTCTTCTCTGTCTGTAGTCTGAAAGTGCCTCCTTCTTGACTGGGGGATTTTCAGACCCTTGTTCTCCACTGAAGCAAAATTCCTGACTGAAACTGCCTGCTTCTTGAACCAGCAGAGTTCATCAAGACCATGAGTTCAACCCCATTTGCCAATTTATATTTTGTTCTGTTTTTTGATGATAAAGATGTGTTTTTTTTGTCTTGTACTTGATTTTTGTTTTATATCCTTTCATATTTTATATAACTGTTTTTGAAATAGGAACTCACTTTATTATTACAATTTTAACTTTGAAAGTAAAAATACCCAGTTTCAGGTAGAATGCATTGGCATCTCATATTCCTATGCAAAATTTTCAAATTATTTAGTTGTGGCTATTCCTAACAGCAAATGTTGTCATAGCCATAAAGCCACAATGGTTTTTTTTGTTGTTGTTGTTATAGTCAAAATATTTTAGAAAGAAATATCATGTCCATTTTTCACTTACATGAAATGCAGTAGATTTTCCAAGAAGATATACCTGTTTCATATATAGTAAATTTGAACAAGTTAGAGTCATCAATCATTAAGAACATTTTGTATTAAAAATAAATTATTTTAAGCCACCTCAGTCAATAATATCATAGTAATTTGAGTTTAGGTTCTGGAATTAGAAATCCTGGGTTCTTATTCTAGCTTTGCCATTGTTGGGGCTATATAATCTTGTTCAGGATCTTTACATTTTCTGAGCTTCAGTTTCTTAATCTATAAAACGGATATAATAAAGGTACCTTAGTTATCATAGATATATTTAAAATACCATCAATGTATATAAAGTATTTAGATGATATATATCTTTCCAGAAAATATAATTGATTGTAACAATAGATTAAAATAGCCTAAGCAATCATTCAAAGATTTAGTATGAATGAAGCAAACAAACAAAAAAACCTTGAAAATGCTTTTCAATTGCTCTGCAGTCAATTTAGGTGAGACAATAGATTCAAAGGAAAGTGACTGGAATGATCTAACTACAGATCTTTAAGAATCCTTGAGTGAATTAGATAACCTTGAGAAATAACAGAGAGTACTATCTTAAGGCATATTTTCTAAAGTGTCAGCTAGCTGATTAACTGTCTCCTATAAGTGGTGGACAGCACAACAAAACAAAAAAACACATGAGCCAGGATTCCTGAATTAATATCTTGGTATAGCCATTTTCTGCCTTGTGTGATCTAATTGGTTCAAATTTAAACACATAAAACAAGTATATTTTCTTGGAAAATTAACTTCATTTTATGTGGGTACAAATAAAGTTAATATTTTTTTGTAATATACTATGACACTGGATAAAAGGACAAAATAACAACAACATCCTTTTTGTAACCTTGAAGTCAGGAAGAATATAATTAAAATAGTACAAATGGTATCATTGACAGTTGCCTTACCAGTTATTCCTTTCATAGTCTTTAATACATATAAAATGTTGGCTTAATCATCTACATCCTTTCTAAAATCCAGTAAGTGAGAGAATCCCCTTTTAAAATCTAGAAGTGAGAGAATTTTTGAGCAGATTTTTTTTTTCAAAAAATAAGTTTTCTTTCAATAACATAGCTTCTATAATACAATTTACATGGGATGACAATTGTCATATAAATGAAAACATGATTTAATGAAATGCTGTTTTTCAAGTGAAGCAAATATTTGAATCATTTATTTAAATTGAATTACTGAGCTCTATTGCTTTAAATAATAAGCATCACTAAGTGCAACAATTCATCTAAAACAATGGGGCAACTGAGGGATTCATATTTATAACATATTAATATAGAATATTCCCATAAATACTAAGTTAACATTCAAAGCTGAGATGATTCAGGAAAAATAAAGGAGAATATTACTCATACTTTTTCCATATTTGAGTATTTTTGCCTTTTGCAAACTATGATTATCCTTATTTTTTTGTTGCTTATGGCCATAAAAATCCTATTTTCATAAAACAGATAATTACCCTTTATAAATATAGAAAATGCTGCATCACAAACTCCACATATTCTCTCAATAGAAAATAAAATGTTTTATTCTGTCTTATTGAACTGTATATTCATTATGCCATAAATGAAAGAAAATGTGTTGTTGAATTTTTCTGGACTGTATTAACCCACTTTGATTTATTTCACTGTTCTCTGCCAGGTGCTGTAATACTTGTTTCCTAATTCCCTTCTGTAAGAGAAAAAGTAAAGTGTCTCAAGGTGCAAAGGAAACTATATCTTAATTGTGCATTACTCAACTACTAAAAGTTTTTTTCTCTTTGATTTTTACTTAAACACATAGTGTTTTAATATTTTAGTTGTATTTATTATAAGAAACATTGTTAACATGAAATATTAAACTATTTCTTCTTCAGTATTTGAATCATAATTATGAAATTTGTAGCAATGCAATGATATCACATACACATGTTCAATTTTACCACTGGTAGATCATTATATCAGTTATTTTGCATTATTACAAATATTTCACAATTATGCCCTTTAGTAATGGCATATTTCTTTTAGTGGATGTGGATTACTTAACAATCACATATATATGTATATATAATGTTATACTTACATATAACATTTACTTATAATAAATGTTCATGTTCTAATTGTTTATAAAAACTGTGTATGTCAGTAAGCAGCTACCTTTGTCATTTTACCTGGCAATGGTGTAAAGTTAACCATCCAGTATCAGTGGTGCTCTGTGAGAGGTTGCATAACACAGGAGATGGAATCTCACTGGTAGAGCATTTGTTGAAAAATTTAAGTGTTAGGGGCTTTCCTTCATAAATATGTTCTCCATAATTGCCCATCATCTCATCGTTTTAATCTCTTTCTCCTATTTCTTTGTATCTGGGGGAAACCTAGTACAGTTGTGCCCTCCATCACTTGGATGGTTTTCCTGAAGTTTCTGTTTTCAATTTTTCTACTTAGAGCATGATACAAATTTTATTATAACATGGTTGATTTCATTATACTCTTATTTCATTGCTCTTATATTTTCTCTCCAATGTATAGTACAGTCTCATATATGTGTTTTAGTATGTTTTATTTGAAAATGATTTTAGATTTACAGAAAACTTACAAAGATAGTACAGATAAATATCATATACCTGCACCCAGTATATGTGCCACAGCACATTTTATAAAGAGAGTATTGCTAAATTGTCATACAAATTGCTAAGAAAAATTTTTAGTCCTATCAATACTATTTGAGACTATATTTTCTCTAGTCTTTTGAAAATACATATCATGAAATGTTAATTTTCCCAATTGTAAGCATGATAAGAGGTACGTCAGAATAGTTGTAACTTGTAATTAATTTGCCTTTAAATGAATATTTTTTCACAGTTCACTTAATAGTTTCCACCCTCAAAACCATCATATTGAGGGAGAAAGCAAGCAAGCAAGAAGAATTTAGACAGTATTTGATAATGAGTGTTGGGCTTTGTTTCTCTTGATTTTTAGAGTTAAGAAAGAGCAAAGAATACAAATGCATGAAAATGTGGGATGTGTTTCAGTAATAGGAGCATACCAAGTGACCAAGACATAGTTTGAATTACTATGAAACAAGATAAAAGACCATCTTGGAAATGTAGATCAGCTCTAATTTTTTAAGTAAATTTAAATTATACCAGTAAAATTGCTTTTCATTCTAACACGATCTGATCATAGAAGAAAAAATAACTCTGCCCATAGTATGCAAATAGATGATAAGAAATTTGGAGTAGAGATATACAAGTAGTGATACAGAAATTTATTTATGAAAAAGCAAGAGTCAGGAAGAGGGTTTTGAGAGGTTAAAAACAACAACAACTCAGAGGGGTGTGTATTTCTTGAAAGAATGTGGAAAGAGAAAAGAATTGGTGGAGCTAGGTATGACTGCAGATATCCATGCATTGGCAACTGGTGGAAAGGAAAGCATTTTACTGAAATTCAAATGGAAAAGATTTGCATTTTACTAACAGCATAATATTTCTTTGAGCATGTCATGGGTTGCATGATACAGGAGAGTGCATCTCACTGGTGCAGTGTCTTATACCAAAAGAATCAGCTGTGGACACAGAAGTGCATCAAAGTAGTCATGAGTGCAATCCATGTGACAATCACAATAAAACAAACAAACAAACAAACAACAAAACTAGATCTGTCTTGAGTTTTGTTTCCCAATCATGTTTATGTTTAGAAGAACGCTCCATGGAACCCTGAGAAGAAGAATCTACAGCTCCTCATTCCTGACTTATTTTCACCCAGGCTGATCTCTTTTTAGCTTTGCCAAACATTGCAATGATTTTCTTACCAAGTTGTCCTTCTCTATCTTCCCAGTCTCCCCCAATTCACCTTATACTTCTCTCTCAGGGCTTATAAAACTTTGTTGGGGGCTTTTAAATAATACTGTCCTTAAAAATGCACCTGGAGGCAGTTACTTATAAACAAGAAGCCTGCCTAGAGTCTCTACCATCCCTCAGTGTAAGTCTGCAGGAAGGAAAATACTATTCCTATCCTTTTGCTTAAAACCATCTTGACTCTGAGCTGTCTCAGGCTGATATCTTTGCACTCCCCAACCTTCCCATTCTCCCAGCATCCAAATTCTGCTGACCAGATGTTTTACTCACTTTCTAAACTAAGCCTGTGTGTAGCACAATTGGTGGGAAGAAAAAAATCCATAATACCAACTTATTAATTTACAAGGAGAAATACAACTATCAAGAGGACCAGAATGTTTGACTTGGAAGAACTGCTGAACGAAAAGTTAATTACAATCTGAGAACCAGCTTATTATTTTACTCTGAGCGAGAAAACATCCAAAGCAAACAAGCACATTCTTCAGGCAGCATTTCCTCTCCCTGTAGACATATTATTTGAGAAGCCAAATTATAATAAAAAATTTTGTGATGATAATTTTGTAATAAGGGGAGCAGGATATGGGATTTTAATTTTAAGTTGCATCTCCTAAAGGTAATGTCATATCGGAACAGATTGCATCACATCTCTTCCGGCTTTATTCTTGAAGCCCAGCACTCATTTGCCTGGACTGTGATGGGTGGGTATGCCTGCCCTTTGTCTCTTGGCTTTCCCCTAGCTAAACAGAAGATTATGCGTAATCATCATAGAGTTGGAAAATAAAGATAAAAATAACATTCATAGAAAGATATCAGAGGAAAGTGAAGGGAACAGAGTAAATGTAAAGAATAGAGAACTGGAGTTGAAAATAAAAGTATCATGAACTGGCAAACTGTGGATTTGGGCTTAGTATGAAAACTATTATATTAAACTATTTTAAAAGAGAGCAGGGAACAATATCCTTAGCATAGTGGAATAGGAGGCCCTTAGATTCTGAACTTCCACAGAAATATTGAAAACCAAAAATGGTCAGAAACAACATTCTCAGAATTCTGAAAAACAGTCAAAGGTTTACAACAAACAAAGTAAGTAAGGAATCAAGAAGGCAACTTAAAAATGGTAGGAAAGCCTAGTCATTCTTTTACTAGCTTTTGCTCCCCTCTGTCCCCAGCATGGCAAAGCAATCTATGGGAAAGCAGCTGCATTTTCAATGTGGGTTACTGTTGCCTGGTTCCAGAGAGAACAGAGCACACTTCCAAAAATGACATTGTATGCAAGTATGTTACAAACTCTCTGGGAATTATTTGAAGGACTGAGCCAGGGCATTTGTCTCTGTCTTGCCACTCCTAGAATTCACTTGAGAAGGAGAAGCAGCACATGTGACCACAAAAACAGTGTGTGAGAGAAGCTGACTGAGTTGAAAAATTACATTTGAAATATACAACAGAGTGCCTAGGGCCCAGGAAAAAAAAAGTCTGTGGAGAGTTTCCATGACAAAGGGGAACATTTGGGGTACCTGAGTATAAGAAAAGATTTAGAAAGCCATGTATATGCCAAGCACAAGACAGATACATGCTCAGTAAAAAATGAGAAAATTTTAAGTTTTCACTATGAGCTGATCACTAAGCCAGTGCAAAGCTAGCTAAGCAGTGAAGGAGAGCTCCATAACAGCCTATCTGCAAAGCCTGGCAGAAGTAGATAATTTTCAGTTCCTGGTATTCAAGGAAATATCTGTCATAGTACTAGCTGAATAAAACCAACAGGGACAAAGACTTTACTGACCACATGGATTAAAGACAACAGTCTTTGTGAAAATAGTATGGGAAAACCACTAATGTAGACTACTGCAGTCTTCACAATTAAAACACAACAAAACCACAATGATGACAACAAAATAAAACAGCAAACCCTGGGGGAGGGGGAGAATCTTATTTTCAGAGCTAAGACATTAAACTATTCATATAGCTATATTTCAACAAAAATTCACAATATATTAAAAAAAAAAAAAAAAAAACAGGATAAAAGGTAGCCCATTCAAACAGTCAAAATAAAGCAACAGTAACAATCCCTCAGGAAACCTAGTCATTGAACTTACTTGAAAAGATTTTAAGTAATTGTTTTAAATATGTTACAAGAACTAAAAAGAAGTATGGGGGGAAAAACTAATGGAAATCATAAAAACTGTATGTGGACAAAATGAGAATTTCAATAAGGTGATAGAAATTATAAAAATGAACTAAATGGAAATTCTGGAGGTGAAAAGTACAATAAACTGAAATAAAAATTCCCTAGAATGTTTTAGCAACAGAGTTATACTGGCCAAAGAATCAGCAAACTTGAAAACAGGACAATTGAAATGATGCATTGTGAGACGCATTAAAATAAAGAATGAAGAAAAGTTAACAGAGGCTGCAAAACCTTTGGGGCAACAACAGGTGTATCAATATATGTATTATGGGAATCCCAGAATGAGAAGAGAAAGAGAAAGTAGCAGAAAGAACATTTGGAGAAATAATGGCAGAAAGCATCCCAAATTTGGTGAAAGGCACAAATGTGCATACTCAAGAAGCAGAGAAAATTCCAAATAGGATAAACTCAAAGAGAACACAGGCACACATTATAATGAAATTGTTGAAAGCAAAAAACAAAAGGAGAGTCCTGAAAGCAGCAAGAGATACGTGATTCATCATATACAAGGAATAAGATTAAGTTAATTTCTTATCAGTAAACATAGAGACAAGAAGGCATTGGAGTGATGCATGTAAAGGAAAAAAAAACACTGTCAAACAAATTCTATATTTGTCAAAACTTTCAACCTTCAGGTTGAAAGGAAAGGACAATAAATAGTAACTTGAAGATGTATAAGAAATAAAGATCTCAGTAAAAGTAATTACATGGGTAAATATAAACACCAGTACTGTTGTATTTTTAGACTGTAATTCAAATTTTTATTTCATTAAATTTTAAAATATGATATTGCTCACACAATGTATAAACATTTGATTTTTTACAAGAACAACATAAGGATGAGGACAAAGGGGTACAAGAACATAGTTTATATATGCTCCTGAAGTTAATTTAGTATAAATCTAATTAGAATGTAATAAACATAGGATATTAAATGCAATTCTCATAGTATCTACAGAAAAACTTTTTTTAAATGCATGAAAAAAATTCTTGAACAGGGATTAAAATATTTCACTACAGAAGATAAACAAACAAACAAAAACCACAACCATATAGTAATGGAAGCTATGAGGGACCCAAAAAATGATATAAGACATACAAAAAACCCCAATTACCAAAAAGGTAGAAATCTTGACATATTAGTAATGAAAGTAACGGTAAATGCTATATGTAAATAGAGTAAACCCATCAATCAAAAGGCAGAGAATGGGTAAATGGGTACAAAAAGTATGAACAAATTATATACTATTTACAAGAGGCACACATTAAATTCAAAACAAAGATGGGCTGTAAGTGATTATATGGAAAAATAGGTGTATTCCAATTAAAGAGAAAACAAAAGAGAATAGAGGTGGCTACAGAAACATCAAACAAAGCCTTAAGTAAAAATTCTTACAAGAAACAAAGAAAGATATTATATCTTGATGCACAGATCAATTCATCAGGAAGATATAGAAATTATAAATATATATGCACTTAACAATACATACCCAAAATACATGAAGCAAACATTGACATAATTTAAGGGAGAAATAGAAAGTTCTACAATAGTGGTAGAAGAAGTCAGTCTACCACTTTAAGTAATGGGTAGAATATCTAGAAAGAAGAGCAATAAGGAAATAGTGGACTTCCAAAATACTATATATTGACTAGACATAGCAGATATTTATAGAACACTTCACGCAACAACAACAGAATACACATTCTTCTCAAGTTCACATGGGTTAGTCTCCAGGATAGATCTTATGTTAGGTAGCAAAACAAGTCTCAAAAATTTTAAAAATATTTAAATCATTCAAAGTACCCTCTGGGGCAACAATTGAATGAAGCTAGAGTTCAATAACAGAAGGAAAAATGGAAAATTTGCAAATATGTGCTAATTAAAAATACACTTTCAAACAAACAATTGGTCAAAGAAGAAATCATAGGGGATATTAAAAAATACATAAAGATAAATGAAATCAATACATCACATGCCAACACTTATTGGTTAGAGTAAAGGAAGTGCTCAAAGTAAAATTTATAGTTGTAAATGCTTATGAAATAAAGAAGACATTCCTCAGACTCAGGAACAAACTGAAAATCACAAGAGACCAATAAAAAGTAAATATATCAAAAATGAAAAAAAAAAAACAAAAACTCTCCCTCAAAATGCAGGACAGGATGTCATCACAGGTGAATTCCACCAGACATTGAAAGGAGAATTAACATCACTACTTCTCAAACTATTCCAAGATTTTGAAGATGAGGTAACAGAATATGAATAATGTTCTTTTATCATTTGTAACAAATGTGTCACAACAATGTAAGATGTTGGGGGTGGGAATGTTATATGGTATGTGTGATTGTTTTGTAAACATACACACACAATATAATATAACAAGACTAAGTGGGATTATCCCAAGAGTGCAAGGAAGATACACATAACAAAATGAACCAGTGTAACCTACCACATAAATAGTACAAGGGAAACTAAAATACATTGTCCTCTCAATTGACATAGAAAAGGCATTTTACAAAATCCAGCATCTATTCATAATAAAAATAAAAAACTCTCAGGAAACAAGGACTAAAAGGGAAATTCTTCATCATAATAAAGGCCAATTATGAAAAACGTATAATTAACATACTCAATGGTGATGATTTAAAGCTATCCCTTTAAGGTCAGGTGCAATACAAGGATGCTTGATTTCACTATTGCTTTCCAACATAATTCTAGAAGTTCTAGGAAGAACAGTTAGTCAAGAAAAGGAAATAAACTATTTCTGAATTCGAAAGGAAGAAGTAAATCTATGTCTTCTCAGATGACATGATCCTATATACATAAAATCCCAAATAATCACATGAAAGCCACTAAAGCCAATAAATGGATTCAACAAAGTTGTGAGGTAAGAGATCAACAAAAAAGGTAGTTTTCTATATATCAGCAATGAACTCTCTGAAAAGGAAATCAAGATAATTCTTTTTACAATAGCATTTAAAAGAAAAAAATATCTAGGAATAAATTTAAGCAAGGATATAAAATGTTTACTCACCGAGAACTACAAAACCTTGCTGCAAGAAATTAAAGATGACTTAAACTAATGGAAAGACATCCCATATGCATGGATTGGAAGACAATATTGCTAAGGCATCAATATTGTCCAACATGATTAATGATTCAATGCAATTTCAAAGAAAATTCCAGCAGTCAATTTTGTAGAAATGAAAAATCAAATTCTCAAATTCATATGTTATTGTTCCAAATTAGCCAAGACTACTTGGAAAAACAGAAAAAAAAAGTTGAAGCTCTCACATTTTCTGGTTTCCAAATGATCTACTAAGCTATCATTATCAAAACAGTGTGGTATTGACATAAGGACAAATAGACCACAGGAATAGAATTGAGAATCGATTAATAAATACATACATGCATGTATGGCCAATTGATTTTTCAATAAAGGTGCCAAACAGACTTACATGGTAAATAATAGTCTCTTCAACAAATGATGCTGGGAAAATTGAATATTGACCTGTAAAAGAATGAAGCTGGACCCCTACCTCACACCATGAACAAAAACCATCTCAAAATGGATGAACAACCTAAATATTAAAATTAAAGCCTTAAAACCCTTAGAAACAATAAAATGTAGGAGAAACTTTTCATGACCTTGGATTTGGAAATGGGTCCTTTGACATGACCAAAAGTACAAGCAGCAAAATAAAATGTGGATAAATTGGACCACATCAAAATTGAAAACATTTGTGCCTCTAAGGAAATTGCAAGAGTTCCAGGAAAAATTACAGAATGGGAGAAAATAGTTGCAACTCATATATCTGATACAGCTTTATTATCAAGATTATATAAAGAACTCCCACAACTCAACCACAAAAAGACAAACAACCTGATTTAAAAATGGGCAAAGGACTTAAATACACATTTATCCAAAGCATATAAATAAATGTCCAGTGAGCTCATGATAAAATACATATCTTTAGTTATTAGGTAATGCAAATCAAAACCACAATGAATATACTACTTTATATTCCTTAGGATGGCTAGTATTAGAGAAATGCAAAATAGTAAGTGTTGTTGAGGATGTGGGGCAATTTGAACCCTCATGCTCTATTAGTATGGAAACTAACATGAGAATGTAAAATAGTACAGAAACTGTGGGAAACAATTTGGCTGATCGTTAATAAATTAAACAGAATTACCACATGACCTGTCAATTCCTTCTATTTATATATCCCAAAGAATTGAAAGCAGGGACTCAAATAGATACTTGAAAACCAATGTTCATAGCAGAATTATTCAAAATAGCCAAAAGGTAGAGTGGGTAAACAAAATGTGGTATATACAGAAAATGGAATGTTATTCTATCATAAGAGGAAATGAATTTTTGATACATGCTGAAACATGGGTGAACCTTGAAAACATGGCAAGGAAAATAAACCATACATGAAAGGACAAATATTACATGATACTGTTTATATGAAATATCTAGAATAAGCAAACTCATAGAAACAGAAGTATACTAGAGGTTACCAGGATCTGGGAAAAAAGCGAGAAGGGATTTAATGTGTAATGATGTCTGTTTGGGATGATGAAAAAATTTGGGTAATGTTTGGTGGTATTAGTAGCATAACATTGCAAATGTAATTCATGCCAGTGAAGAGTACACTTCAAAAGGGTTAAAATGGCAAATTTTATGTTATCTATTTGTTGTTACAATAAAATTTAGAGGAAATGATATCTTTTTTAGCTACTCTCTAAGATGAATATTTGGAATTTATGATTTCAGAGATGCTGAATTCCTTTTAGCTGTTAAAACGCCCTCGGTGTGTCAATGGTGAAGAAAAGCTGAACTGATGCTCTTTGTCATCACTAATAACCAACATCTCCATTCCTCATACCATGAAACGTTGTGGAACTGAGTGGGAATCCAGAGACACTGGATTCAAACGATACTAAAGCCAGGGTAGATTTCATCAGACACCACAACCAGCCTGCATCACTTTTTAAAAAAGTGCAACTATGAGTCCAAATACTTTGTGCAAATGTCATAGAACACCAGAGATAGCAAACCTATGGGTTTGTCATTAAAGATCAAGAATTTTGGAATTTGTTGCCTCCATAGACAATCATCAATAATACCTTAATTTTTGCATCATACGAAGTTATACACTGAATTATAAAATAATCTCCAACAAAATATATTGAAATCAGCCTCTCTCTGAAAAGCTGCTGACAAATGTACATTTCCTATCAAAATGATAAAGACCATGGGCCTTCATTCATTTATCCATTCCACCATTGAAATTCCTAAGGCCTTTTTGACTGTCCTTTGTCATGTGAGACTTAGTAAAGGTTTCACAATTGCAAATGTTTCTCAGGTCATTGACCTTAAATCTGCCTTTAATTTGGTCACTTAGAACATCCATAGGTGATTAAATTAGAAAGCAAATTCTGATTCCCCAATCCCTCAGGGAGATCTGAGCTGGAAAAAACAACATAAAATTCCATCACATATTTACTTCATATTTTATTTAAAGTGTTTGATGACTTTTACTAAAAATAGAATAAGACAGAAGGACACGCTGAGTATTGCTTTAGATGTATTCTGTCTCAGGTAAGTTGAGAACTTGTTGCAGACAGTTCACATTAAACTTGATACATAAGGTCAGGACAGTAAACTTACAACAGGAAAAATTATTCTGTAGATATTTTAGAGAAGCTGGAGAAAGAATCTTTACTGCGGTCTGGCAGTCTGGCTAATGCAATATGATTTTTGTATCAGGTATTCATCCCAGAATTCCTATTGGGATACAAAGCATTTAAGTCATTACTTTGCAGCTTTTTTCCCCCTAGTCCTGAAAAAAGACCATTGTACTGCAGGGTGATCATGAAGGTCACTGTCTAGTCCCTTAGCCAGGCTGGAGAGACGGATGAGCTTAATCCTATAATCCATACCTTATTACTGAGAGAAAACACATTTCTCACTCTGAATGCACTAGTCTTCCTGATTATTGCTACTTGGTAGGCAATCACTTAAAATATAGTCCTTTCTGTATGTCTTTGTAATAACTGAAATGATTGATGCCAACAAGGCTAATCTGATTTATAAAAATAATTGGGGTCAATATGTTCAGACTAGACAGTAGAAGACTTACTATTAAATATGAGTGAAATTATAATCTTCTCTATCTGAATGATAAGCACAGAGAAAGTCAGGAACAACTCAAGCAAAATTCAGTCTAAATAATTATAAGACTTGAAAGATGAATTGCTTGGGTTATAATGTCTACATGACATTTCATGGTAGAGTGAACATAGGGCAAAACATCATTACAGCATAAAATAACCTATCATACCTGAATTACATCTCACTGAACATAATTAAAATCTTCTTAATCATTTAATTGCAAACCATCATGGTACATACAAAAGAAATAAACACATTCCTTAGCAAAATATCACTGGAATCTCTTTTTACAGTGGGTTCACATTCAGAAAAGCACTGGCAAATGACATATAAACAAAAGAAATGCAGTGCACCTTTAAAGATATACACATAATTATAAAATAATCCCCAATGAAGGCAGTGAAAGCAATTTCTCTGTTATACATGCACATGTCATCATATCAGTAAAGACATGAGATTTCATTTGTTTATTTTTCCATTCCACTATAATTTATTTAACACTTCAACATGTTGTGTTCTGTGCCTGGAACAAAGTAGACTCACAATATATTTTTTAATAAATATAAGTAAATATGAATTATGATAATTCTGTTTTGAACCCATGTACTTACAACTTTTTAAACATTTATTTTATTGGGATCATCTGCATAAATAATGTATTAGTCAGCTAAAGGGGTGCTGATGCAAAATAACAGAAATAGGTTGGTCTTTATAAAGGCTATTTATTTGGTGTAGAAGTCCACAGTTACCAGACCATAAAGCATAAGTTTCTTCCCTTACCAAAGTCCATTGCCATGTGTTGGAGCAAGACAGCTGTGGACATTTGCCAGGGTTCAGGCTTCTTGGGTTCCTCTCTTCCTGGGGCTGCATTTCTCTCCGGGCTCAGTGCCTCTGCTTCCTCCACAAGGTCAGCTGTAGACTATGAGGCTCTTTAGGCTTTGCTTCTCTCCACAAGGCCAGGTGTGAACTCACAGGTGAACGGCTAGTCTCAATCCCGGGGCCTTCTCTCCTTCCTCACAACCAAGCTCCTCCATCTGCTCACGTCCCTGGTTCCAACATCAAAACTCCAACATCAGAACTTCTCCCTCTGTCCTTTGCCTTGCATTTTATATTTGATTCCCCCGCCCACCAAGGGATGGGGCTGAACACCCTACTGATGTGGTCCTGTCAATGCCCGAATCATAACTTAATCATACCCAGATTAACCGACCAGTTAACAAGCATAATCCAATATCTCTTTTTTGGAATTCATTATTACATCAAACTGCCCAAGGGCTACAAATAAAATGTGTAAGTCAAACAGTAAAAACTTTTAAGGGTGAATTGTACTTCGAAAGTACTTTAAAAGTTTAAATTCCAAACAACAAAGCTACCATATATTTAGAAATGTATTACGTTCATGTAGCAAAATTAATAGCAGCATTATTAACACAGTGTTGGCTGTGACTGAATGTTTCATGGACTCTGTAGAGATGGAAACCCCATTGTGGCTCCCCCATGCCTTTCCACTCTTTCTTATTTGTCCCCAACTCATCATAGGGTGAGGTAAGACCTTCCTTTCAAAGGAGAGTTTAACTGAGGGCATACAACCTTGCTCAAAATGATAGATCAGCTCTAACCACTAACAATGGGAAAATGCTATCCCAGTTGGATGCCTTTGTGTAGGCCACCAGATAATTGTAAATTGTAAGTTTGAAGGGAAACAGCAACAACAACAAAGAAACAAAAACAAACTTAGACCTCTGACTTGGATAAGTCAACCATTTACTTAGGTGCAATTTACTGTACAGATTCTTGCCCAAAATAAAGGCATAGCATAAATACATTGAATGTTTTGAACAGACCTATTTTCCATAGAACCAATAGAGGGAGGAGAAAAATATCCCACTGGAAATTGATGTGATACTAATAAGTCCTTATGGAGTCCATTGTTTCAGATGTGAGAAAAATGAAAAAGATAGTATGGGAGAAGGCGTATTGAACATCAAAATTACTACTGGCATTCATTTTCAACATTTCAGTTTCTTTCACTCAAAGGGAATTGGCCATTTGAAAGGAAAACTAGCCTATTGGTTATGTTTTATTCTTTTTTATTGAGTTATGATTTATACACATTCAACTGCACACATTTAAACGGTACTATTTGATATGTGTTGACATATGTACTCCTGATAAACCATCACAACTAGGAGAGTGAACATCTCCATCACCTCTGAAAGTTTCCTTGTGTTCAACTATTCTCTGCTCCCATCCATCCCCATCTCAGGGAACTATGTGTAAAATGTATCTGAACTTTAATTCTATTACATCAATTTATTTGTCTATCTTGATACAATAACATATTCTAGTGGTTACTGTAATTTTATAATAATTATTGATATCAAGTACTTTTATCCTCCATTTTTTTTAAATTGGCTTATTGCAGGTCCTATAAATTTTAATATAATTTTACATTCCACTAATCAATATCATGTCAAATCATTATGGGATTTTGGCTGTGATCGCATTGAATCTATAACTCAATTTAGGGAGAATCTGGTCAATATTGCATCTTCTGACACATGATCAAGTCATATTTCTTCAGATATATGTCTTCCTTAATTTCTCTCTGCAATGATTTGTGGTTTTTATTTTATATCATTTCTCAACTATGTCCCTAAGTAGTTTATATCTTTTAGAAGTGATTGGAAATTGCATTCTTTCTTACTTCAATGTCTAGTTGTTTGTAGCTTAAATATAGAACTATATTGGATTTAGAATATTGATTTTGTTTCTACGACTTTGCTAAACTCACTCATTACTTCTTGTAGACTTTTATGTAGTCTATCAGATTTTCTACATAGACTATCATGTTGTCTGCAAATGCAGACAATTTTACTTCTTCTTTTACAATATGGATACCTGTTATCTATTTTTCTCACCTTAAAACCCTTGCTTGAACTGCCAGCAAAATGTGAATAGAAGTGGTGAGAGAGGATATCCTTGTTTTGTTCCTGATCTTAGGGAGAAAAAGATGTCCATATTTCAATATTAAGTATGTTAGTTGTAGTGCCATTTATCAGGTTGAGGAAGTTTGCCTCTTGACATAGTTTGCTGAAACTTTCTATAATGAATGGATATTGGGTTTGGTTAAATGTTTTTTCTATCTCTATGAGATATATTGTATTATTTTTCTCTTATAGAATGTTAACATGGTAACTGCATTGGTTAAGTTTTTAATGTTAAATTAAAATTTTATTCCTGGAATAAATCTTACTTGGGTATGATGTACTATCCTTTTTACATACTGTTCTATCTTATTTGCCACGTTTTTAAAGAAGATTTGTGTCTATATTTATGAAGAATATTGACCTGTACTGTTGGATTCTTTTTCTTCTTAATTGTTCTTTCCTTGAAATGTTTTGGTCTGGTTTTGTTAATAGGGTAATTTTGGTCTTATAGATTAAATTGGGAAACATTCTTTTCTTTTTAATTTCTAGTAGAGTTTGTTTAGAATTGTTAATATTTCTTTCTCAAAAGTTTTGTTGAATTCCTCAGTGAAGTGAACTTGTCCCTCGAATATAGAAGTTGTTTAACTGAAAATTAAATTTCTTTAATAGTTATAGGGATAATTGGTTTACTAATTTCCTTTTCAGTAGATCTTGGCAGTTTGTGTCTTTCAAAAAATTTGTCCATGACCTAAGTTGACAATTTATTAGCTTACATTTATTCACAAGATAGCCCTATTTTCCTACTAAAATATGTAAAATCTTTAGTTTCACCTCTTTCACCCTCCAAACTGGATATCTGTATTTTCTCTCTTTTTCCCTGTCATACTAGGTAGAGATTTATCAATTTTTGCCCAATAAACCAGCTTTTGAATTCAATGATTTTTTTCTCTTTTTCCTCTCTATTTCTTTGATTTCTACTGTGACGTTTATTTTTCCCTTTCTTCTGCTGACTTTGGGTTTATTAGCTAATCTTTTCCTACTTTGTTATGGAGGAACAGAGGTCATTGGCTTTAAACCTTTCTTCTTTTCTAATATTTGTACTATAAATTTCAATTTCATTACTGTTTTAGTGGCATCCAACAAATTTTCACTTTCATTCATTTTAAAGGACATTTTTAATTTCACTTTTTCATATATTCTTTGACCCATGGGTTATTGAAAAGTTTGTTAGTTTCCAAATATTTGGCAATTCTTGAAAAGTCTTTCTGTTTTGATTACTAATTTTTTCATTTTTGACAAAAGCCATTCTTAGTATCACTTGACTTGTTAATATATTGGCAATTGTTTAAAGATCTATCTTGGTAAATATTCCATGAACGCTTGAAAAGAACTTATATTCTGCTGTTCTTGGATGGTGTGGTCTATAAGGGTCAATTTGATTAAATTGAGTGATCACCTCTTTCTATAGCCATGCTATTTTTTTTGTCTACTTGTTTTCTCAATTACTGAGAGTGTCACTGAAACCTCTAACTATAATTGTAGATTTCTTTAGTTCTCCTTGCAGTTCTATCAAGTATTGCTTTGCATATTTTAAAGCTCTGTTATTAAGGTCATACACATTTAAGATTGCTGTGTTTTTGTGATAAATTGATCCCTAAAACATTATGAAATTACCTCCTTTACACCCGATACTATTCTTTGCTCTGTAAACTTTTTTGTCTGACATTAATATAGCCTCTACAGTTTCTTTCTTTTTATTTCATTTGTCATCTCACAGCTGTAAAAGTTAGGATTCTTGACAGGCTTAGAGGTGTTTTATAATATGGTACCCCTGTAGAAATCACTGTTATGAAGTTATTTAACATACATTTCTAAAAATTTCCTAGCCCACTAGAGATATGATTCACTCATTGACCCTGGAAATATTTTTAAAGGAAAATGCATTATCTAGTTTAGTTAGTCCTTGAAATGAAAATATGCATTATATTGTGGAATATCTTGATATGTTTTTACGTAAATTTTATACCATCATGAACTGCCGTCTAACTAGAACAACAAATGAGCAATGCCAGATTAGACCCAGTTGGGCATCTTCTGTTGATCCCAATGGAGCATTCAATTATCGATGACATAATCTAGTTAATTCAGTTTTCCATGTATAAATCCTTATACTGACACAAATTATAATTGATTTTGCTACCTTTTAGTACATGGAATACATTTTTACATTGAACATAAAACAGAAAAATGCATATGCCATATGTCTTATATTACACTATCTTCTAAGATTGATCTCTATTATGAAGGAGCTTTGGTTTGTCGAGCAAAAAAAAAAAAAATCTCTCCATTTGAATATAATGAAAAATCACATAGCTGAAGAATTTAGTAGTCACTGGAATATTCAAGATAAGATTTAGAGCTAGGGCTAGAGTATATTGATCTAAACAGGAATAGGCAGTGCCAACAGTTGCACAGAACCAGGTGATCAGAAGGTTCCCACTCTTGATTTAATGCTCTGTGGTTTACCTCTTGAAATTCTCAATAATTTTATTATCTTTGGATCCGTATTTTGTAATTCAAGGCTGAGGGGACAGTGAAATATATGCCAAGGCCTTGATACTCAGCTCATGTGCAATACCACCTGCCACTGTGTCACCTGTTTGCTGAGAAGGATTTAGGGTGCCCCCTCCCAGTACTGACATGGGCATGAGAAGGGCTAGGGTTGGTGCATACCCACACACCGAATGGTGGGGCAGGCAGGGCACCTGTGAGCGCATGTGCTGGCCCTGCCAGGTACTTTTGCCCAAGAAAATGTGTCGTTAAATGGCATATAAGTAAACATTATGTGTTACCTAGAGAGAGACCAGAAAAGAAAGGAAAGCTTGCATTCTGCCATTTGAACAAAAGTCTCACATTTTCATTTCACACAGGGCCCCCCAAGTTATGCTCTTTACCTAAGATTGAAGCAACAAGGAAAATACCTATGTAAGGATACAGGAGGGCTTTAGAGTTTGATGAAGAGGCTAAAGTTCAAAACACTGAGGGCAAGAGGTAAAAAGACAGAGAAGAGGCTGCTATAAGATCAAAGAGAAGGATGTATAATGGATACTTTGTTTTTAGTGAAATTCTGCATATTGTTCCAAATAAATATTTACCCTTAAAATCTTCTAAAAATTTTATATTTTGTACAAATTCAATTACAGGAATGCAGTATGCTTTATGGTGATAAAAAGCAGTGGGAACATAAGCAATATAAATATAAGTAATGTAAACATAAAGTAATAATAATAATTGACTATTGTAAAACTGGTTTCTTCCTCTCTCCACTAAATAAGCACTCATTGATAACTTAAATATTATTTTTAAAGGGCCTTAAAATATTTTCTTTTTATGAGACCATATCATGGTACAGAGGAATATAATGAGAAGCTGAACTTGCGATTTGCTAGCAGGAATTAAAGGAAGAAGGAGTTGATAAGGGACAAGTAGGAAGTTCAACCAAGAGAATGTGACACATTTGAAAATTGAAGAAGGCAAATGAAACAAAAGACTTCAGACTTTGAAACTAGATGGTTACAAAGGTAATATCATTAACAGAAGCAAGATATTGGGGTATTGGTATATTTTATTTGAAAGGAATTGAACAGATGGAAATATGAACAGAAGAGAAGCTAAGGAGAAATAAATATTTAGAAATTATGTATATTTTATTAAATTAATATAGGACCTATAAAGATAAAAATGGAGGCTATAGTGCAATGATCATGTAAGTTGTCTCAGAGAAGGAGATTTTTGTACTGAGAATTAAATGATAAGGTGTGAGCCATGTATTGTGAATAAGGAATAGTTTTTCCACAGGAGATTAACAAGAACAGTATGGCCAAGTTGTGGGGAAAAAAGCTTGTAATTTTCAGACACTGAAAAATGTAACAGTGATATGGGAGGACAGAGAGGAGAGGGAAGAGTCACTTATGTGCGGAACGAGATGAGACAAGCCTTAGCGGCAATATGAGTAGTTGGATTTTATTTCTGTTGTAATGAGCAACCATATTGAGCCGAAAGCTTGCATCTAAGGAATATTACAATCTTATTTTGTTTTAAAATCAACCAATTTATTTTTTTAAAGAGTCTTTTGTGTGAAGCATGGGTTGAAAGGCTACAAAAGTAGAAATATGAAGACTAATTTAGATCATTTTGCAATTGCCCTGGAGAGAATGATGATGTCTTAGGCCATAATGGTGACACAGATGCAAAGAAAAAGATGATTATAGAACTCAAAATTTGTCCTGATGAATAGGGTTGAAAAGTTTTTTGAGACTAAAGGAGCAATCAATAAAGAATCCTAGATTTCAGGATTCTTAAGCTCAAAAGCCTAAAACTAAGTGAAAATAACAAAAGAGAGAACACTGGAATCAGGTAAATAGTCACAATTTTAAATGTTTATCTTGAGATATGTATGGTATATCCATGTGGTGAAACCAAGTGGAAGTTGGGCATGCACTTTTTCAGACTAAGGTGGAAATCTTTCATATAGATGTAGATTTTAGGGTAACACTAAAATCTATGGTAAGAATGCAATAACAAGAGTTAAATGTAGGTTAGGAGAAGGTCCCAAATTATAGATCTTATGTACATGGGGTCATAGCATAAGAGACTAAACAAGAGTGAAGAATACTGCTTGATGTTGAGAAATACGAGCATAGAATTTGTAGCCAACAGTTGTTGTCTGTTATACTGGCAAGATTAGTTGCACTGGACTGTTTGAGGCACACACTACAATGTCTACACAATTTATTGGAAAATTTGATCATGAAAGAAAGCAAAGAAATTAGATAGTAGGTAGATAGGGATGTGCACAATAAAGGGTTAACTTAAGATGTAAGATAAGAAAATATTTTTGTACAGAAATAGGAGACCTCCTGGGCAAGGAGGATCATGCAGGAGAGAGTGGAAAAACCCAAAAAGAACAGACTTGAAGGAGTACAAAGAATAGAATCAACTCAATATTGAAGAAGTTTGTGCTTGAAAGATATGAAGAACTTCCTTCTTTGAAACTAAAAGAATG
This sequence comes from Tolypeutes matacus, assembly GCA_026826555.1. NCBI lineage: Eukaryota > Metazoa > Chordata > Mammalia > Cingulata > Chlamyphoridae > Tolypeutes > Tolypeutes matacus. The sequence goes on from JAKSZT010054030.1 coordinate 9,787,249, forward strand.
AAGAAAATGATTAAGTGAAAATAAAATTGTAAATTTGAAGATGAAAGAGGAGGCAATGACTTTTGTTGGTTTCCATTTATTCAGTAAGGAGAAAGAATTGTGTGAGGTTTGAGGAAAAAAGTGTCATTAAGCAATCTCATGGAGTTCAAAAGCATGATCATATTACAACGACAGATATAGGCCATTTTACATCAGTTTATAACATGCAGAACTGTATGGGAGAGAGTGTGGTCTACAATGTGAACTATGGTCCCTGCTTAGTGGCAAAACCCCAGGATATATACATCCATTGCGTGATGTGCCACACTAATGAAAGATGTTTATGTGGGAGGTTGTGGGAGGTGTGGGAGGTGGGGAACATGTGAATACCTGTAATTTTTGTGTAACATTTATTTATTTTTTTAAAAAAGCATGGTCATTAGTGGATAGGGTTGAGGACAGAATTGCTTAAAATTTTCATGTGTGATATTATTTGTTAAAGTGAAACCAATCAACTTGGTTATATGACTTCTCACAGAAAAGTCATGATTATTGTCCTGGAATAGCATATAATTGTCAGGATGCTGTTGCCAGCCTATAAACAATTAGAACACCACAAGTCTTGATGACAATTAAATTGTGCTGAGAATAGAGAAGCTGACATTCTGGAAGCATACATGCCACATAGGCGCAATAGGGACAATGTCAGGTTGCTTCTTGCTCTAAAAGACAATCAGGGATTGTCTTCTTTATTCTTCATATTTTACTTTTTCACACCAGGCACTTTCAGAAGTTTTCTTATTCACTTTTTGACCACTCTTCACCATATTGCTCTGGAAATCCCTTAATCTGACACAATGCTTTCCCCAATTCATGCTTTTCAATAAACATTTCTTACCTTCTTATTGAAATGCCAACTCATCAGTATTTGCTTCCCTTGTATGCTCTTAAGGAGAGCCTTTTTATGTTGCTATATATATATTTTTTATTTAAGTATATCTTTCATACATAAGCGTACATAACAATAACTGTATAGTAAAAGTTGTGAACTTACAAAATAAGCATGCATAACATCAAACAGGAGCCCCATACATCACCCCTCGACCAACACCTTGCATTGTTGTTAATCATTTGTTACAAACTATGCAAGATCATCATCAAAATATTACTACTAACTATAGTCTATATCTTATATTTGGTGTATTTTTCCCCAACCCAGCCTATTATTTGTTTTAATTAATTTTTTTACAGAGGTTGTGAACTTACAAAATAATCATGCACATGTGTAGAATCCCATACAACACCCCTTCACCAACACACCACACCGTGGTGGAACATTTGTTACAGATTATGAGATATTATCAGACTATTACCACCAACCATGGTCTATAACATACATTTGGCACACTTTTTCCATACACCCCTCCCCCCATTACCAACACAGTACATCTTTCAGACTGATGCAGGAATATTACAGTATTGCTGTTAACACACAGTCCATAGGTCACACCAATTGTATTTTTTCCATGCTTCTCCACATTCCCAACACCCTTCAATAGACATTAGACTTACATCTGCTCTAGCTCACAGAAGGACACTCTTGCAACTGTACCATCAACCACAATTCAGTACATGGATGAATCTTGATGACATTATGCTAAGTGAAGTAAGCTAGACACAGAAGGACAAATATTGCATGATCTCATTAATATGAACCAAATGCTAAGAATAAATGCATGAAGTTAAAACCTAGTATATGGGTTATTAGGAGATAAGAAGAGGACTGCAAAGGAGTACTGATGCTTAATGTATGTAAAAGTTTTAATTATTTGACTGTAAAAGTGTGGAAATGGCTAGAGCTGATGGTAACACATTATAGTAAGTAGCAGCTGGTTTATAAATGGTATTGTAGCTGAAAAGAGTAGTCTAGGGAGGTAGATGTCAATTGAAAGAAAGCTAGAGAATAATCTAGGGACTGAATAACACAGAGCCTTTAATTTTTTTGCTGTTGTTTGTTTGTTCGGTAGCTTCTCTTGCATGCTCCTAAGTAGAGCCTTTCTTTCTTAGTTACTTTTTCTTTTACTTTGTTTTCTTTCCTCTCCCAGGGCTGAGTAGAGATTGGTATCATTCTTGCTTACCGGTTTTGGTCCCTAGCATTACTCTTTATCTTTGCAATATCCTGCTCCTTGGAGTTCATGGATTCCAGCTATACTATGCATGTCACCTGCTCAATGCTGACACCCACCAATTCCCTCTGTCAGTGGAGATTTAGTTCCTGTTTAACAATCTTCCTTTTCAACCAACTACTGTCTTAAGTTTAGTGACTTAAATTGAAATGTGATGCAATTATTCATCCCTCATCACTCAGGTACTTGGGCTTATAATCATCAACGAGTCTTTTCTCCTAATCACCTCAATTGATCCTAAAACCATTCCATTGATTTTCTTCACATTCTGTCCATTTGTTTTTTTATTGTCTTCTTTCCATTAGAGTTTAGTCCATTCTCTATTTAAACTAGTATTTGTAATGATTCCAATCATCTTACTCTAAACCTCTCTAATGTATATCACCATGTTTTCATCTTAAATCACAGAAATGAGAAAAACCAAATTATTTTCTCTTCTGTAAAAAATATAAATATAAAACATGATAAATATGCATATATTTCATGGATGTTTAATAAGAACTGCTATAGATTTATATGTGCTGGGGTAAAATAAAGAGCAGAAAAGATATAGTCCCAATCCATATTTAAATTACAGTCTAATATGAAAAGCAATACTAAAGCAAGAATTAAGAATAAAGCATAATTAAGTTAGATGAGAGAAGAATAATGGGGTCATGTCCTACAAAATCTGATGTAGCTAGGTGGTGAAGTAGGGTGGGATAGAAAGAAATGAAAATAGAAATTATAGAGAATTCTTTCAAGATATTTGACTCCAAACGGGGACAGAGAAAACAAAGGAAGTTACAGGAGAATTAAAGCCTGAGGGCATTTTGTATTTTAAGTCAGGAGAGTCATACTGTTGATGGGAAAACATCAACATTATGAAGAGATGATAATAAAATAGAGAGAGAGAGAGCTTAATTGAGAAATGAGTCCTTGTTAAGGCAATAGTGAAAACCTCCTTTGCGAGAACGCTAGTAAGAAAAAAGAAAGAGATCTTTGTAATAGAAGGAAAGAAATTGTAATTAAACACAGGTATCCGTGACTTCCCTTCTTTTTAAATATTGGATACTGTCTAAGAGAATATGGGTAATCTGGGGAACAAAACTCTTTAGCACTAGAAATTCAGATATTTCAAAAAAATTTGGTGAATTAAAGGAAAAGATTGAAGGGAAATAAGTACCAATTTTCTATCCAGATAAAAATAAAGTAGACTGAAACCGATGGACATTGAAAATACAGGTAGTAAGAAAGAAAGAGAACATTACATTGAGCCTCTTTAGGTATTAGGGATTTTGGACCTGGAGAGTTTATGTGGTGCATGGAAATTTACAATGACAAATATTACCAGAGCTTGGAAATAATCCCCGTCAATATGGCAACACTTCCTTCCAGATGCAACAAGTGGCAGGATCATTTATAATACTGAGATAAATAGTTAAATTTGAAACTGCTTTCCTGAAATTCCCATGACCATCATTCAATTTATAAACAGCACATGCAATTAGTTTTTTTTAAAAACTTAATTGAGAAATATAATTTAAAAAGGAATTCAGATGGAATTTTAAGGTACCTACTGAGAAGCCTGGGGAAATGGTAAAAACTCAAATCCAAATGTTAATTTAAACATTTGGTGGTCTTGTCTTTGGGACCTTCACTGGCAGAGGCTCTTCATTAAAGATTTTATATTTTCACAGGTCTAGCCACAGAATTAGGTGATTCACAAAACACAGAAAATTGGAGAAAACAAAGTAGAATTTCTCCTTATGTGATCAAATATGTGGGAAATCACTGAATTGAAGGTACCTCTTCACTATAATCATATTTTTGTACTACTGGATACATGTAGAAAATAAAGGGCTCCAAAAGAACTCTCTAATCTTAGTTCTAGGGCACAAATAAGCATAATTCTTATTTTGTAAACATGAACAAAACTAAGATAGCAAGAAAAGATTCTCAATTTTATGGACTGAAAGCAAAGCAACAAACAAAAAACTTAAAACTAAAAATAGTCAAGTCTTCTGATTAACATGATTTTTTGAATATAGGAATATTAAAGAGATACACAGTTAAATATATAGTGTGAATTTATTTTATTTTATTATTTTGGATTTCAAGGTCCAAGAAAAAAATATGCCTATAAGGACACAGTCTGAAAAGTAGCAGAAAAAAGGAAACATCCTGGTATCATAAATTTCAATGACAAGAAAAGAAAGAAGAAATGGACTAAAAACTGAAATGTTTTGAAAGAAAAATGTTGCTCAAGATTTCCACACCCAACCAAGTTATCATATATGTGCTAGTACAATAGCAGGATATTTTGAGCAAAAGAAAGAATCTGAAAATATAAAATCTTTCTACATTTACTGAAACATATTTACTCAAAGAATTTGAAATAGAGAAGTGATCAAAGTAAAATATTCCAAAGGGAGGAAATGCAATATAGTATAAAGAGTGGTTAGTTAGGAAATTAGGATAACATTTTGAAAGCAGAAAAGTATGACTTTTTTAACAAATCAATTTTATTGATACATATCAATATAGCATAAACCCATCAAAGTGTAAAATCAATAGTTTTCGGTATAATCACATAGTTGTGTATTCATCACTTCAATCATTTTTAGAAGCATTTCATTATTCTAATAATAATAATAATAAACACACAACAAGTAAACAAAAAAAACCCTCATCACCTCTCAATCTCTGTATGGTTCCTCTAACATACATACCTGCTATTCTGTTTCCATCTCTCTAGTTTATTTGTACTTATATTTTGTAAAAACATTTTTATATATGCAATATGACCCATGTTCATATTTTACATGAGGTTTCACTATGTTATACAGTCCCATGTTACATTCCTTAGCTTTCCTTCTAGTAATGTACATGACCTTAGACTTTCCTTTCAACCACTGTCATACCCATATAATAGCTCTGCCAGTTATAAACACTATGATGTGCTTTTGCCATTTCTATTTCTTTCCAAAGATTTACAAAAAGCTTTTTACCAGTTTCGCACAATTTACCCTCAGCTTTCCATTCTTTACACTCCTTCTATTTTCAGGTGATCTATATTCTAATTATTAATCCACGAGTTTACACAATATATTTAGTTCATAAGAGCACAGTCATACAATATTTGTCTTTTTGTGTCTGGCTTGCTTCACTCAACATACTATCCTCCAGGCTCATCCATGTTGTAAAGTACTTCTAATTTCATTTCTTCTTACTGCTGCATAATATTCCATTGCGTGTATACACCACAATTTGTTTATCATTTCATCAGTTGATGGACACTTGGGTTGATTCCAACTTTTGGCAATCATGAATAATGTTGCTATGCACATCTGTGTGCAGCTGTCTGTTTGTGTCACTGCTCTCAGTTCTTCTGGGTATATGCTGAGTAATGGTATTCCCAGGTCACATGGCAAGTCTATATTCAACTTCCTTAGGAACTGACAAACAGTCCTCCACAATAGCTGTACCATTCTACATTCCCACCAACAGTGAATAAGAGGTCCTATCTCTCCACATTCCCTCCAATATTGACAGTTTTCCGACTTTTTAATAGCAGCCGGTCTATTAGGTGTGAAATGATATCTCATTGTCATTTTGATTTGCATTTCCCTAATCACTTGTGATGTTGAACATTTTTCATGTGTTTCTTCATCATTTGAATTTCTTCTCTAGACAATTGTATTTTCAAGTCTTTTGCCCATATTTTAATGGAGTAGTTTTTCTTTTTATTGTTAAGTTGCATGACTTCTTTGTATATCATGGATATTAAACCCTTCTCAGGTAAGTGATTGTCAAATATTTTCTCCCATTGAGTTGGCTGGTTTTCACCCTTTTGACAAAGTCCTTTGAGGTGCAAAAGTCTTTAATTTTTAGGCGGCCCCATTTATAATTTTTTTCTTTTGTTACTCGTGCTTTGAGTAGGTGTAAGGTTTAAGAAACTTCCATTCACCAAAAGATCTTTTTAAAGATATTTTTGGCTTTCAGGTCCCTTACCCTTCCAAATAAATTTGATAATTAGATTTTCCATTTCTGCAAAAAAAGGCTGTTGGGATTTTTATTGGGTTTGCATTGTATCTGTAAATCTGTTTGGGTAAAATTGACATCTTAACGCTATTTGGTTTACAAATCTCCTTCCATTTGTTCAAGTCTTCTTAAGTTTCTTTTAGCAATGTTTTGTAGTTTTCTGAATACAAGTGCTTTATGTCCTTGGTTAAATTTATTATTAAATATTTGATGCTTGGGAAGCGGCTGTGGCTCAATCAGTAGGGCTCCCGTTTACCATATGGGAGGCCCTGGGTTTGGTTCCCGGGGCCTCCTGGTGAAGGCAAGCCCGCCCGCACGGCGTGGTTAGCTGACCCAGCGAGCATAAGCAGCAAGGGGGGGGATAAATGAATAAATAAATAAATAAAATCTTTAAAAAAAAATAAATAAAAAAAATAAAATAAATATTTGATGCTTTTAGTCTCTATTATAAAAGGATTTTTTTTTTCTGATCTCCTCCCCAGATTGCACATCAGTAGTGTATAAAAACACTATTAATTATTTTTTAGGTCAGTAAAAAGAATTCATTGGGAAATGGAAGAAAAGAACAGAGCTTGCTGAGAAATGGGACAGAAGGAGGGAAATATGCACTGAGATTTGATGCGGGCTCCTCTAGGCAGAGAGAGCAGGTTTTGGCTTGTGTGGTCACCTTATAAGCTATAATTGATTTTTGCATATTAATCTTGTATCCCACCACTTTGCTGGACTCGTAAATTAGTTACAGTAGTTATGTTGTGGATTTTTCAGGGTTTTCTAGATATAGGATCATAACATCAGTGAATAGTGCAAGTTTTACTTCTTTCTTTCTTATTTAGGTTCTTTTTATTTCTTTATCTAGCATAATTGCTCTAGCTAGAAATTTTAGCACAATATTGAATAACACCGGTGAGAGAGGGCATCTTTGTCTTGTTCCTGATCTCAGCAGGAAAACTTTCAGTCTTCAATGATGAATACAATGCTAGCTGTGGGATTTTCATATATGCACTTTACTATAATGAGAAAGCTTCCTTCTATTCTTCTCTTTTGGCATGTTTTTATCAAGAAAAGGTGCTCTATTTTGTCAAATGCCTTTTCTTCATCAATCAAGAGGATCATGTGATATTTCTTCTTCAATTTATCAATGTGGTTTATTACACGAATTGATTTTCTTGTGTTGAACCACCCTTGCATACCTGGGATAAAACCCACTTGATTGTGGTATATAATTCTTTTAATGTACTTTGGATCAGTTTGCAAGTATTTTAAGGATTTTTGCACCTATTGATTAGAGATATTGGTCTGTAATTTTCTTTTTTAATAGTATCTTTATCTAGTTTTGGTATTAGGGTAATGTTAGCTTCATTGAAGGAGTTTGGTAGCATTCTTTCCTGTTCAGTTTTTTGGAAGACCTTGAGCAAGATTGTTATTAGATCATGTTTGAATGATTGGTAGTATTCACCTGTGAAGCCATCTGGTCCTGGGCTTTTCATCTTTGTGAGATTTTTGATGACTGTTTCAATTTCTTCATTTGTGATTGGTTTGTTGAGGTCTTCTATTTCTTCTAGGGTCAGTGGACGTGGTTTATGTGTTTCTAAGAATTTGTCCATCTCATCTACATTGTCTGGATTTTTGGTATACAGTTGTTCATTTTATCCTCTTATGATCTCTTTTATTTCTGCGGGTTCAGTGATAATGTCCCTCCTCTCGCTTCTGATTATATTTCTTTGTCTTCTCTCTCTCTCTCTCTCTCTTTTTTTTTTTTTTTGTGAGTCTAGCTAAGGTTTGTTGATTTTGTTGATCTTCTCAAAGAACTAACTTTTTGTTTTGTTGATTGTCTTTATTTTTTTTATTGTTTTTGTTTTGTTTTGCTCTCAATTTCATTTATTTCTGCTGTGATCTTTACTATTTCTTTCCTTTGGCTTTGTTTGAGAATAGTTTGCTGTTCTTTTTCTAGTTCCTCCAGATGTACAGTTATAGCTTCAATTTTAGCTCTTTTTAATGCTAGCATTAAGGGCTATAAATTTCCATCTCAGCACTACCATTGCAGTGTCCCATAGGTTTTGACATATTGTGTTATCTTTTTCATTTGTCTCAAAATATTTGCTCAATTCTCTTGCAATGTCTTCTTTGACCTACTGATTATTTAAGAGTGTTTTATATAATCTCCATACAGTTATGAATTTTCCCTTTTTCCATCTATTATTGATTTCCAGCTTCATTCCATTATGATCAGAGCAGTGTTTTGGATAATTTAAATCTTTTTAAATTTAATGAGTCTTGTCTTGTGACCCAACATGCAGTCTACCCTGGAGAAGGATTCATAAATGCTTGGAAAGAATTCATATCCTGCTTTTTTGGGGTGCAGTGCTCTATAGATGTCTGTTAGGTCTAGTTCATTTACCATATTATTCAAGCTCTCTGCTTCCCTATTTATCCTCTTTTCACATGTTTTATCCAATACTGAGAGTGGTGTGTTGAAATCTCCAATTATTATTGTAGAGACATCTATTTCTCCCTTCAGCTTTGCTAGTATGTGGCTCAAGTGTCTCAAGACACTCAGGTTAGGTGCATAAATATTTCGTATAGTTATTTCTTCTACGTGAATAAATAATACACTTCCTCATCCCTTATAACAGTTTTGTATTAAAATCTACTTTGCCCAATAACAGTATTGTTACTTCCCCCTTCCCCTTTTTTTTTGGTTACTATTTGCATGGAATATCTTTTTCCAAACTTTCATTTTTAACCTTTTTTGTGTCCTTACATCTGAGTTGAGTCTCTTTTAGACAGCTTATAGATATCTCACTTTTAAAATCTATTCTATCATTCTATGACTTTTGATTGGGAAGTTCATACCATTAACATTCTTTGTTAAAACTGTAATGGCATTACATATTTCATCCATTTTGTCATTTGTCTTTCTCTTGTCATATCTTACTATTATCTGTCTTTTAATCCTCTAATTTACCCTTCTTAATATTCTTCATTTCTACACTCTTCTCCTAGTCTCTTGCCCTTGTTTTTTTTTTTTTTTTTTTTTTTTTTTTTTTTTTTT
>JAKSZT010054030.1:9796588-9811682 GCA_026826555.1 Tolypeutes matacus
AATGATAATCACACAACTCTCCTAAATCAATTCAAAGAATTGAAATAAAATATGACTAAAATATAAAGAATATTATGAAGACACTGGGTAAGCATAAAGAACAATTTAAATGACTGCAAAGAAAAGTAACAGAGCGTATGGGAATGAAAAAAGTGATGGGTGAGATTACAAATACATTAGGGAATGGATATACGTTCCTGGAACTACAAGTGTGACTTTTTCTTGTAAATGGTGTTCAAATTTTTAAAAATGAGATTAATGTTGAAAAAGAAACTGCTCCATCTACTCAATCAAGTAGTAGAACTAATGAATAAAAACAAGAAACATTTCTTTAAAAATATTTTGACTCTTGAGTATTCTAATGAAAAAGTAGAGAGTGTATGTATATATATGTAATTTAGAAAAATAAAGTATATAAAATATGATCTAGAGAACATGTAAGAGAATATAAATATGGACAAATGTGAAAATTTTGACAAAATGAATTTTTTTCCTTATATTTCTACAATAAGCCTATCCTGATGCTTCAGTTTAATTGACTATGGAATTATTCACTAACAGTTTGTTTATTGATGGTGACATTTGTCTTCACAAAAATAATCAATTTTATTTTCTATCCCTTTGCTATTTTTATTATCATGGTTGGTTCATGAAAGAAACAAAAAAGATTCCCTTCCTCCCATGTATTTTGTAATACTTTAAAAAGAGTTGCACTATGTTAAATTCAGCCCTTATTCCCTCGTCAGGTACATAATTTGCCTTCTAAAAATGACTGGGGGACATTTGGGATAAATTAGGTCAAGTTTCCTTGAGGAAATAGCTTTGGTCTGAGAAGGAAAATATGAGTTGATATTAACTAGAGAAAATCGATGGGGATTTTTTTTCTTTAAACAAAGGAGAGAGTATGTACACTATGAAGACATAGAAGAAATGAAAGGAAGTCAGTGTGAATAGGATGGAGAAAGAATAATTTGGTACAAGAATTCTTTTTCCCTGAAAATATAGGGAAAAAACAGATCAAGCTGCCATATGTAATTTAAAGATTTTATCTTTTTCCTTAAAAAAAATGGAGCATCATTCAGAAGTTATAGTATTTCCCAATATAACTTACTTTTACTTTCAGGACACCACCTGTCTCTGCAGTTAGTATTTATATCCCCAGTTTTTGTTAGTCCTTGAGCTTTGGCAGAGGTTTGACAACTTCAAATTAGGAAGTCTATCTTTTCCCACACCAAACAAAGCCAGCCATTTGGCAAACCCAAGCAACATAAACAGAGCTCCCAATCAAATTCTAATCCCGCAAGTCTCCTATGGGAAACATTGCTATCTATAAACATTAGAGGAAACTTATACCAAGTATATTAAAATCCTGATTCTTTAATATCAATGGACAGCTAAGTTTCTCCAGGCATAAGTGAAACAACAGAACTATGAAAATGAAAGATAAAGATTAAATAAACATGAATAAATTAATAAAACACAATGCAATGTAATTTAGGGTATGAGAAAAATATTAAAAATTTTAGTATCTTAAGATATATACCAAAAATGTAACACCCATAGAAGAGTACAGAGTGACCTAGGAACAAATTTTAATGCAAATATTATTACCAGACAATGTTGAGGCAGTTTCAGATATATCTAATCAGCTGACGAATTATAACATCCAGAATTTGAGAAGCAAGGCATCTTGGTTAGTTCTCTAACTTCTCTGAATATTGCAATCACCTGCAGGAGCTTTTAGATACTCCAAAGATTTTGTCTTTTTGCTTTACCCCAGAAATTCAGATTTAATTGGTTCAATGTGATTCCTGGACATCAGCAATTTTCAGACTTCTCCAGAGGATTCTATTGTGCAGTCAGATTTGAGAACCATTGCATTAAGGCAGATATTGCTCTTCTCCCCTCAAATTTATTATTCCCACATTATAGTTTAAATTCTTTCTGATTTTCTATGCCAGTTAGGGAATACTTTTCTTAGAAATTTTTCAGAGTCTGTTCAGTGCTGTGCTTAATTTTAACCTTGACACTCTCTCCAGAGTTCATATAAACATATGGTCCATAATGTAGATTATAAGGAAAAAAAGGGTCATTTGAGGCTGATATTCCCTAATTCCAAAGGGAATCTACAAGTTCTAAAAAAGTATCATTTATAATGTATTATAATGCATTATTAATAATGTCTTATGCTTTCAAATATATTATAAACTATAATAACAAATATTAGTTATTTGTGATTCTATTGGATTACCCTCATTTTATAAATTGTTAGCTGTTCCTTTCTCTGGTTCAGAAATGACTCCAAACTATACTTGAGGGGAAGAAAATGTATAGCTGCTATGCTTTATGGTGGTACCAGAGCCATTCAATAGAATGATTACCTTTTCCTATTATATATTATTACATAGTGCAAAATATATGAATGTTCTGCCTTTGAATAGTGAAAGCATATCTCCTCCATTGCATGTTCCTACTTATCAAGGACCACTCTATTAATAAATCTACTTTCTCTTAATATTCCTTTGTGAATTGATTAAGTTTTCTGCAGCAGGACGTTCAAACAGCCTTGTCAATTCAGATAGCAAGCATCAATAAAAATGTAATTGAAATAACAAACCCATGAGAGCACTTAAAGATTTCAAGAATATATTTACAGGGTATAGGGCTACCCTGTAGGGTGTTTTTGTTTGTAAAACTAGAATTTTATGTTAGTGTTTAAATATATCAGTGCTAAGAACCATGTAGAATCTCATAACGTTCCATGAACTATTATGTTTATATCCATAAAGTTTTAAACAAGTTTGTTAAGGACACACCCATGCAAACACCATCTTATTGTTAAAAGAAGTGCAATAATACTTCTGAAACTGGAGTTAGAAATTTCCAAGCATTCCTGAAATGGTACAATGCTTCTGAACTCTTAACTAACAGAATCATCGAATGAGATTTTTTTCTTAATAAATTGGTCAGGTATGATAAAAAAAAAATATGCAAATTATAATCAATTCCTGATTAGACAAAAGTTGAGGAGTTATACAAATTATTCTTGCTTTCAAAGAATTAAGTCATCCTCGAAATACGAAATTTAACAAGTATATTCTAAAAAATGGGAATTAAAATACAAATCTGTCTTTTAGCGGCATGTGGCTATTCTTGAAGGGCTTTGAGGAAATTTATTAGGATGCTTTTTTATATGATAGTTACAATTTAGCTATATTTCTACTATGGATTTCTTATAGTGTTGAGAGATGATTTTTTTCATAGATTTCTTAACTTTCTGCAGATTTTGCAAACAGAAGCACTCAATGTCTTTATTTATGGACTATTTTTCCTTGGGAAATAGAGTTCAGAAAGACAATGTCTCTCTCAGGGGCAATGGTGGGACAGGTTCCCTGGTAGCCATTACAAAAGATTAGTTTCTGAATCTCAGATTCTTCTGCTGTGATGCACTCTCACTGTTTGCCACATCCATCCAGATTCACATGCTTCTAGCTCTTTAGAGGCAGGACCTCTTTCTCACAAGTCTCCTACCAGCCCATTTTACCATCAAATTGACTGAAAGGGCTTACTATTACTGGTTTATAACAATGATCATCCAGAATCTGGGAGAGGTAAGCTACATGAAAGAAAGGGGGGAGGTTTTACTAGGGGGAGTTTTGAAAATAGAATCTATGCGGAAACAAATTGTCATTACCTGTGAAATCCACCCCCCCCAATATTATTATTTTTTTTAGGAATTACTGGGGATTGAACCCAGGATCACGTACATGGGAATCAGGCACTCAACCACTAAGCTACATCCGCTTCCTCCCATTATTATTATTTTCTCCTTTTTTTTCCCCCATTATTTTTTAACAGCATAATTTGTATCACAGTCTGCTATTGATAGTTTTATGTATTATCTAGTCTCTTAGGATAATTTAGTATTTTGAATAGATCCTTACAGTATCTTCTGGAGTTTTCTAGATATGCAATTATGTCATCTCAAATAGTGGTAATATTTGGAGAGAGGAGGAAAATACAGACCTCTCCTTATTCTCTTTTTTGCATTAGTAAATCCAGAGCCACATTAAATCATGGTGAACAAAATAACTGTTCTTGATAATTTCCTTTTTAAATTTGTTTCCTTTCCTCTAAATATTTCCTTACAAATATTCCTAAATGAGGCTATCAGTTAAAAGTGACCAGTGCAAATCACAAAAAGATATTTTTGGATCTTGAAAATGGCAATAAAATTCATCTGGAGAAAATATTAAGAATGACAATGAAAAAATAAAGTACATTGAGCAGAAGCTCTTTACGGGTATAGAAACACATAATAAAACTACTGGAATTAAATCAGTTTGGTGGTGGTAGAGGAATAGACTGAGATATCAGTGAAAGAGTATAAGCATTTCCAATATAAAACCAAATACATGTGACCATTTAGTATATGATAAAATGAAATTAAAATTGTTATGAAAATAATATACTCCAAAAATAATGAGAACACAAAAATATGGATACCTATTAAATTAGTGTAGAGATGTATGAAGGATTTTTATGTAAATATATGAAACAATAAAAGCACTAGATTAATAAATTTAAAATAATGTCTGAGTAGGAATGCTTTTATTAAGCATGCCAAGATCTTATAGAATGCTAGGTTTGTGGTAATTTTTTATGGAAGCAATAGAAAATTATTACAGAAAGTCTCCATTTAAGTAATACTTTGAGAACAATTTGGCATCAGTAATAAAATTTCAAAATCAGTTATACTTTTATCTAAATGTCTAAATTCTAACAACGTATTTTTTAACCATCTTACATGAACATTGAGAAAAAAGTGTACATAGATGTTCATTCTAGCAACATTTGTAATACCAAAGCACAACAAATAACTGGAAGCTGAATAAATAGCCATCAATAATTTAATATCTGTAATAGAGTGATCTAATGAAGTATGCTGTAGTCATTTAGAGAATGACATAGACCTTTCTTGGATAATAGGGGCATACCAATGAGATAAAATATTCATGACAATTCATGACCAGTTGGGATATGGAAATATTATGATAATACATCATTGTCTCAAAAACCTGGATATACTTTTGTACATAAGGTTGTGTCTTTATATAAATAAATAAATCTGGAATATGTTTTAATTAATAATCAAATCTGCTTTCATACTGCAGTAGTATATTTTTTGGGTAATAGGAATAAGTTAATTGGGAGGGTTTTTAATCTTCATTTTTCACTCCTTCATTCTCTTTGAGTTCTGACACAAGCCAGTATTCTTTTAATAAGTGTAACAAGGGCAAGAACTCTATCCATGAAGTACTTTCTGTTTTAGGGTTGTGGATATTGCAGACATGTGTACCTGTTATCACATCCGATCCATATCCTGAAACACAGGATTTACATTTACATGGCATAATAATAAGGGCTGATTCAATACTGAAACCTAGAGTCAGGAACTATCCATTTTTGAGAAAATTTAAGAAACACTGTTGTAGCGAACATAGGTTAGATTACAGTCTGTGCCAAGCATGTCTGCTTAGCTTCCTTTCCTGAGAGACAGCAGCATCTTTGCATAATATAGGTAGAACACATTGCAAAAACACTCTAACATTCCAGATTTGTAGGTGAGGATGGGAGGCGAGCATCCACCACGGTTTAGAGGAGCAACAAGCCACAGGCACTTTCCAAATGTAATCAACAATATTGAACAAGTAACATGTAGGTCAAAGGAGTAGTGCAATGGAGATCGCCTGGAGGAAGATAAAAGGCCTAGGGCCTGTCTCTGAGAGGCGAGCCACAAAAAGGAGAAAGGACTCAAGCAATTAGCAGTCAGAGTGGGAAAAAGCCAAATAAGAAAAGCAGCGCCTTCATCAAACAGAAAAAAGAAAAAGCATAGAGATGGATTCCACTTGTTCTGCCAATGACTCCAGCGCCCTTCCCAATTAAGCTGATTCATTGCTCAATCTACATAAATTTACATCAACTAGACCTGAACTTAAGCTCTAAAAGGGCCTTCCAACAGATTGGAAGCGGACAGCTCTTGGTGCCAAGGAGAAGCCACACACACAGTTTCCAGGGGAATGAAAAATGTCTACATGTCATTTATGTCAGTTCATGAGAAAAAATACAAGAAAAATAACCTCAAATTTAGAAATGTATATGTATATATGTGTATATATGTAAGTGTAAGTATACGTGTGTGTGTGTGCTTATGGGTGTATGTGTTTGTGTGTGTATCTATAATATTTATTATATATTATAGATCTACACATATTAAATTAAGGATTTCTACTTTAGACCAAGATTGAATAAAGGGACTGAATATATCTTTCTTCCTGAAACAACAAAAATTGGAGAAGATGTATGAAACAATGGCTTTCAAGGCATACTTTCATACAATAAAAGACAGTGATCCTTAAAAGATGGGAAACACACAAGCTGAACCCCACAAATACATCAGCTCAGTGTCTTAAGAGAGTTTCCAGGCTGTGACACAAAGAGGGAGACCTCAGGCAGGGTCTGCCAGACTCCCTTAGTTAAGGAGGCAGATCTGGGGGTATGGGAAAGCTGCATTGGCTAAGGTATGCAGGACATTGTAAACAGCGAGGAGATAGCTGCACAGAACATTCCAGAAATCTGCAGAGGGTGCCCCTCAAATATTCAGCTGAGTAAGTTAGCTATGCATATCTGTGAGGAAACCTGAAACATCTGTGAGGAAACCTGAAACTCTCTCGAGAACCACCTGAAAAGCTTTGTCTGAAAAATACCAGTATCCATGTGTATTAGTCAGCCAAAGGGTTGCTGACGCAAAGTACTAGAAATCTGTTGGTTTTTATAAAGGGTATTTATCTGGGGTAAAAACTTACAGTTATAAGGACCTAAAGAGTCCACCTCAAGGCTGCTTTTATACCAAAATCAGTTGCCACATGTTGAAGCAAGATGGTTGCTGATCTCTGTGAGGGTTCAGTCTTCCTCCCTGGGCTTCCTCTCTCTCAGTTGTAGGCTGGCACAGGGCTTATCTTTCAGAGTTTCCTCTCTCTCCTGGCAAAGGGCTCATTTATTTCTGGGCTTTCTATACCAGAATCAGCTCTTCTGTTCTCTTCCCAAGTCTAGCTGCAAAGTCTTAGGTGAATTCCTCATCTACCCCCAGGGCCCCAGGATAAAAAAATGACAGAGCTCCCTTTTCCCATGTGTCTTTTTTTAGTGACTGTCCAAGGGTGTGGAGATACAACCTGAGTCATGCCTTTCTGAAGTGGTTGAAAAAAAGCCCTAATCTTAACACGTAATTTAATTGAGCCCTTCAACTGAATACAATACAATCAAAGGGTATCACACCCAGAAGAATAGATTAGTTTACAAGCATAGTCTTTCTCTTTTTGGGGTTCACAAAACTAATTTCAAACTGTCACACCATGCAAGGCCTGGAATCTGCCAGTTCACAAAGGTTGGACTGGAAATCCTCAATTCATGGGCATTTGGGTAAAGAATTTAAAAGATCTTGTCTCCAAAGTTGGGAATAATTAGCTCTAGAGTAAATGCTGCTCTGATCCCGGCTAACATATTAAAAAGCAAGACATAAAAGGATCAAACTCTTTCCAAGTAATATAATTGTTTCCTAGAACAAAGCTCAAGATTACCTATAGATTACGAAAGTATCAAGCACTCAACAAACTGAAATTGATAATATCACATCCAATAACAAATTTCCAGGCATGTGATGAAACAGAAAAATACAACACTTAATGAAGAGAAAAATCTACAGCCCTTAGTAAAGGAAAAAAATCAATCAATCCCAAATGACCCAGAACTGACACAGATGATAGAATGAGCAGGCACAGGTGTTAAAACAATTATCATGACTGTTTTCCATAGGTTCAACTATTTTGGAAAACAGGTGGCAAGTTTCTTTAAAACAAAACAAAACAAAACATATACTTACCATACAATCCAACCATTCCACATCCTTCCAGAATGAAAGTATATGCTGGCACAAATATTTGTGCATAAATATTCATAGCAACTTTATTTGTAATGACCAAAAATTTGAAAACATCTCTAATATCCAGCCACAATAAAGGAAAAAGCAAATCACTGTATGCCCATAGAATGGAATATTACCCAGCAGTACAAAGGAATGAACTAGTGATACATACAGCAACATGAAGGAATCTTATCATAATTATGCTGAGTGAAAGAAGCCAGACAAAAAGTCTAAAAAAAATGCAAACTTCAGAAAACAGATCAATTTTTGCCCAAGGACAGACAAGGTGAGGAGAGTGGTAGAATGCAGAGATGACAGAAGGTCAAAAGAAAACTTTTGAGAGTGAAGGATATGTTCATTATGTTGATTGTACTGATTGTTCACAGATACACAAACACATATAATACACATGTGTGTCAAAATGTACCAAATATTAATGTGTATATGCCTATAATAACCAAAATTTACAGCAACCTAAATGTCCACTCACAAATTAATAAACATTACTTTTTATTATATGACAATTTATACCTCAATAAGACAGATTACATTGCCTAGAAAACAATGTTTTCACTGAACAGAATTATCAAATTTGCAAGGAATATAAAATACCTGAACTATTTTAAATGCATATCAGAATAGAAAATGAGGAAATTTTAGTAAATATATTTACCAAATTAGGATGATTCTTACTTTTTCCTTAGCATAAAATCGTAAAGTACAATGAGTAGTTTTAATAACAGGAATTTATTGGCGCATGGTATTGAGGCTTAAAGTCCAAAATTGAGGCATCACCAAGGCAATGCTTTCTCCCCAAGACAATGGCATTCTGGGGCTGGCTGCCTGCGATCCTTGAGGTTCTTTTGCTTTTCCATCCCATTTAGATGTCCAAACTCTGTTAAAATCAGAAATATTTCTCAATTGCCTCCTATCACACTACTGTGTAACACAATTATATAAATGTTGAATAATTAAATTATCTAACAAAATACACACATGAAGAAAACAAAAAAAATATTGCTGTTTTCAAATGTTTGTGTTTGTGGAAACAAACATTAAAATAAACAAAAAATTATACTAAAGAGATCATCAATAAGACATCTGTCTTAAAAGTCAAAAATACAAAAAAATACCATTTCCTATAGTTCTACAATAATCAGTTAGAAAATGAAAGAAATACAGTTTTCATTCCTGAAACTCTAAAGGATTACAAAATACCTCAGAATAAATTTGGCTTAAAATATATCAGTATTATATGCAAAAAGCATTAAACTCTACCCAAATATATAAGAAGATGAACATGTTGAAAGTCATTTCTTATTTTTGATAGGATAATTTAGCATTCTAAAGATGTCAATTGAACATTTATTAATTCCTTTAAAAGCTTGAGGATATCTATGTTCTAATTTATAGTCTTGAGTCTTTTAAATCAGTTTTCCAAGAATCATTTTCTGAACTTTAACCTCATGTTTCTTGAAAACAATCACTTTTTCACAGTATAGATTTTCTACTAAGTCATCAATGTATTGATTTACTTTTACATTGAAGCAGAAAAGTGAAGAGGGATTATGAACCTTTCTGTTTAGGAAGTCATTCCAAAATATGGGCTACTCAAAACCATATAGAAATTTTTTTTTTTTTTTTTTAAAGTGTCCTGTGGAAAAAGAACCTGAATAACTTTGCCTGGAATTTCCTGTAAGACATTTTATTGTGTCCTAGGAAGTTCCTTTTATTAAATTGCTACTCCAAGAGCCAGGTCCTTAGGAACTCCAGGCTTTCATTCATTTAGCCAACGTCCCAAATGTCTTGGAATATTAATATTCAAGGGATGGCTGTTATATCATACTCTCATCTCCCAGTAGTTTTTTTTTTTTTTTTTTTCCCTACAAATCAATATGAACATGATATTCCCAGTTCATCAGTAACTCTGTTATCTCTACTTTGGTCTTCAGTCAAATACTTTAGATATAATTATTAGACCAGATAGCATATTCCAGTAAAGAGTTTTAAATTTTATTCCCTGGCAAGTTCTAAGACATTGTATCTGAATAAGAATACCCAACATCAAACTTTACAGTTCATCTTAGCATCCTGCCATGCTGAATCACACTTTGGATTCACAATTGTTGTTTCTAGGTCTATCGAGAGTTTTCCTATGGTTCTGTCATGGCATGCTCATTATTTTTCTCCAGAAACATAAGGTCATCAAATTGAAAAGAATGGGTAAAAATTCCTATTTTTAATAAGTCTCTTCCATAGAGCTTGAGGACATATGAAATCATGCCCTTTAACCAGCCATAGGCCTATCCTGACAAACCATAAATATATTAAATTGTAAAGCAGGAATATATGTGTGTTACAAAATTTACAAATACTTTATACTTAGCCCCTGGAGAATCCCTTGAAATGATTCAATTCAACAATTATTTATTGTGTACTTGCTATACGTAGGCTCTTGGTTTGGGGCCTCAGAGGACATCAAGATGAGTCAGGAACAGTCCCTGAGCTCAAGCTGCTACTACTTATACTACTTATCTTGAAAGCTAGACAAATGAGCAAAATTTTATAATATAATTTAATAAAATGAGTATAATAGAAAAGCATAGTGATGTGTTTTTTGTCTGAGACAAAATGGGTAGGCATTTTGAGATTCAAAGGAGGGACAATTCACAGCTTTAGAAAAGAGAAAAAAACAAAACAAAAAATACACTGATGAGGTAACATTTGAAGTGAAGGAAATGTTGAATTCCAACATCTCTGTATTTGTACAGAAAGAGTAAAGTGGTGTTGTTCTGAACATTTCTATGTTGGTTTGCTAATTTCACCATCAATGCAATGAACTTGAGCAAGCAATTTAACCTTTCTAGGCATCAATCTATCACGTATATGATGGATATAATAGCATGTTATAAAGCATGCAGCACAGATTCTGGTTTATAGCACGTTTTCACTCGATGCTTTAATATTATTCCAACAATAACTATTATTTCTATTCGTGAGGAGGGTACAAGAGCAGTGAAAAGAATATCATGAACAAAAGTCTGGAAGCAGCATAGCATAAGCATTTTTAAGAAACCGTGGAAGTTCATTTGGATTTGAACATATGGTTCATTTGGGGAATTGTGACATAGTGAAAATGCTGGAAAAGTAGGTTAGGGATTTATGGAGGGGCTTAAGTGCCCGGTTGATAAATTTATAATTAGTTTGGCAGAACATAAACAGAATCACAGACATTAATTGAGCATGCAGGTGATATAATTGAGTCTGTTATTTAAGAAGATTAGTCATGGATTTCAGTGGAAATAAAAGTGAGGCAGGAAGGCCAGTTGAAGGCTATTAAATTAGTGGCTCTAAAGGAAATAATGTCCTTAACAAGAATAGTAGCTGTAGTATTGGAAAGTAACCCGGGAGCATTATTGAAGAAGAAGCTGCATGCTGTGCCTCTGCATAGAATTCACAAAAGCAGGTGGCTGAATGGACTGTCTGCTTTCAGCAATTGAGTCTTGAGTTGGTACATAGATAAAGACAGGGAAGCAAGGATGGAGGAACTGGTTCACTAGGAAATGTGGAACATTTTGATTGGTACATAATAACTTTAATAAGACAGTGGGACATACAGGTTAAGCACAAGAAGTCCATTAAACCCAAGTTATTTTGGATATTTTGGAGATATTTATGGTGAGTGTCAGTTAAAAGCATTGGAGATGCTAAGTCTTAAACATGAGAATTTTGAGAAAGTAAACAAGGGATCAGATAGGAGACTCCTAATTCTATTCCTTTGGTCCCTCTAAGCAGTTCCAATATTAATAGTTCAGGTAAAGAGAACAATCTAAATGGTAGGCTTATTTTTAAACAACAGCTCTAATTTCACATCTCTCATCTTAACATGGAAACTAAAATGTTGATTCTTCAACATTATTATTAAATGCTACTCTTATTGCTGGAAGTATATTCTTTTGCTTTATCCCTCACATCTGAAAATCTGAAAATAAAGCCAGAGATTCCTTAGAGGCCATTCTTAATAGCTTTCTTGTTTTTTTCTAAATACATTTTTTTTATTTTTTTCTAAAAGATACTTAGATTACATAAAATGTTACATAAAAAAATATAAGGGATTCCCATATGCCCCATTCCCCACACCTCCCACTTTCCCCCAAATTAATAGCTTCTTTCATTAGTGTGATACATTCATTGCAATTGATGAACACATTTTGGAGCATTGCCACTAAGCATGGATTATAGTTTACATTGTAGTCCACACTCTCTTCCACTCAATTCCGTAGGTTATGGCAGGATATATAATGGCCTGTATCTGTCGTAGCAATGTCATTAGCCTTCTTTATTCCATTCCATCCCACAGACAGCTCTAATTTTGTTTATCAAAAAACTTGCAATATCAAACTTTTTTTTCTGCAGGGCTTTCTCCATCATTCAAGGAAATATGAATTGAAGCACTCAGCATCTGTAAACATTCCCATGTGTTATACCAGGCATATTCTAGACTCTCTATAGTCTGCCCTTGTCTGGATAGTCTATAACAATCAAAGCTTAATCATAGCTTATTCTTGCTTTACTGTGATCCTCTATTTTTCTTGACTCTTCTAGACCTTTCTGTAACTGACATGCATTTCACAATTTAAAGCACCCTACAAATACTTTCATGAGCATAACATATGTGAATAAATTTTGCAATGACTTCTAGCCCTGGCAATTAAAGCTAATCTATGGTCCTCTGTTTAAGAATCTCCATTCTAAAGACAAGTTCAAAATTATTAGTATCTAGATAGACAGACAGACAGACAGATAGATAGATAATCTCCAATCTCCTGCCCCCATTGATTTCATTATTTGCTATATATCTCCTTCTTAAGTTCAGATTTTCCCTCTATGTGGAGCTAGTTTAAGTCCTTTACGATTTATTATTCACTCTTTTGTCTGTCATTCTTTTCTCTGCAATATCATTAGAAATGATGGCATTTGTTCCTCACCAGTGTACCCTCAGCTCCTTTGGAACAAGCAGTTCTTGACTCACTCTACTTTATGTTCTCATGCTCACAGGCATTAAAAAATCCAAGAAGGTAGTGTCCCCTGAATTTACTGCATTCACACATTTTTGAATCCACACATTTTGTTTCAACTTATGTTGCTATCATCTTCCTCTTCAAGATAATATACAATCCCCGTCATCAATAATTTCTATTTAGTACTGATGGCAGAGCCATGAAGAACTTGTATTTTTCACTGGGCAAATGATGGAGGAGTGATAGAGCTTTCAGAAAAGTAGGAAAAGGAGGTTTTCACAATGTAAGAAATCCCACCGGAAAAAAGTTTTGGGAAAGGATAGCTATCAAAAATATGCAATTGAATAAGTAGTGTGTAAAAGACATTTTAATAATTGACAGTTTTTTGACAGATGATGCATTCATTTCTAAACAATATTAACTGAGAAAGTCATAAGAGGAAAATGGAGTCCACAAATATAGTCAGGTCTTTTGAAAGTTAGGTATTTATGAAAGAAGTTTGGAATTTTAAGTTTAATATAACTACCCTATTTATGGTCTTAATCATTATTGTCCTACATTGTCATATTAGCAGGACAAGGAAACAAAATGTAAAAGTATGGTAAAATCTTATCTTACAATATTTGAAAATATTATTTATAAATATATATATACTCATATTAATTAATATTAATATTAGGTACTTGTTTCACTTTCACTCTTTGCCTCAAATATTGAATCTAAAAATAAACAAATCAATATTTCTAGCCTTGACATCCCATTCAATTTCCTGGATCTTATTTCGAAACTATAGCTCCAATCTCACATCTCTCATCTTAACATGGAAACTAAAATGTTGATTCTTCAATATGTCTCTTACAATTATTATTTAATGCCATTCTTATTGCTGGAAATATATTCTTTTCCTTTATCCCTCAGGTCTGAAAAAAAAGCCACAGATTCCTTAGAGGCCATTCTTAATAGTCTTCTTTATTCCATTCTATCCCACAGACAGCTCTAATTTTATTTATCAAAAAACTTGCAATATCAAACTTTTTTTTCTGCAGGGTTCTCTCCATCATTCAGGGAAATATGAATTGACGCACTCAGCATCTGTAAACATCCCCATGTGTTATGCCAGGCACAATATATTTCTTTATATTCTGCCCTTGTCTGGATAGTCTATAACCATCAAATCCTAATCATAGTACATTCTTACTTCACTGTGATCCTCCATTTTTCTTGACTCTTCTAGACCTTTCTGTAACTAACATACATTTCACAATTTATAGCACCCTACAAATACTTTCATATGAATATCATATGTGAATAAATTTTGCAGTGACTTCTTGTCACTTCTAGTCTCTTGCCCTGGCTATTAAAGCTAATCTTTTTCTTATGGTTCAATTGAACACATAAAAGAAAACATTAATTGCCTGCCTGTACTATCTATAGTTAAATACTTCTATAGCTATTATAACTTATTCCCACTTTGTTACTGAGGAGACAGTGGTTCAGCGAGGTTCATTTGTCCACACAGGGTAGCTTGTATATTTGGGGCAGAGAAAGTCTCTAAATTCCCTCACTTCAAACTCACTATTTTCCTTCATTCTCAATTACTTTCTTCACATAAATATAAAAACCTAGCACTACAGCATAAAGCAATGTATATAGATTACCATTTTTATTTTCTTTTTCTTTAAGGTGCTGAAGTATTGGCATTAAATAAGAACTTTGGGTTTGACTTTGCTTTGGATAATACACTGGTTAAGAGATGCAAGTTTCAATCATATAGGATAATAGATGATCAGCTGAAGAGAGAAATTGATTTTGAAGTTGTAATTTACTTGAAGTGTTTTGATGATCTCATAAAATACAGGCACAAAATTGAAGTTATTTAGAATTTAATGGCTCTCTTAAAGCTTGAATTACTACTTCAGTACCAAAGTCCCCAGGAAAGATCCACAGGTTCTTGTATTACAGACTATATATTTATTGCACTGTGAATATATTTCCCAGCACAGAAGCTTTTCCTTACCCTCTCCATCCATCTCTAATTCATAATCTCTCTCTCTCTCTCTCTCTCTCTCTCTCTCTCTCTCTCTCTCTCTCT
>JAKSZT010054030.1:9811692-10000000 GCA_026826555.1 Tolypeutes matacus
TCTCTCTCTCTCTCTCTCTCTCTCTCTCTCTCTCTCTCTCTCTCTCTGTCTGTCTCTCTTTCACTTGCCCTCTCTCTCATATTGTTTGGGTGTCTGGCAAAGGGTCTAATTTATGTGACAGATAGTTTTATTTAGGATAGCAGAAGTGACCCTGTGCATATCACATCTTTAACCATCAGCCACTTTGCTTAAACGCGATTCTAGTGGTGTTATATTATGGGAGGCTTTAGTCATCATACACCTTTACCATTTACTACTGGGCATCTCCTTAACCTAGAACAATAACACCTGGAAATAAGAAAACAGTCTTCTTTGATTTATCTCCTCCTTGGGGAGAATGGTAAAAAGAGTAGCATGAAAGATTGGAGGGTTGCCCATGTGTTCTAGTACAGTGTTCTAGCAACATAATAGATTCACCTGGGATACATATATTTAAAAACTGACAGGTTAAATCAGAATCTCTGGATGAGGATCTGGGCAGCAATCCTTGTTAAAGCCCCCAGGGTGATTTCAATGTG
Source organism: Tolypeutes matacus (assembly GCA_026826555.1). Taxonomy (NCBI): domain Eukaryota; kingdom Metazoa; phylum Chordata; class Mammalia; order Cingulata; family Chlamyphoridae; genus Tolypeutes; species Tolypeutes matacus. The sequence continues at coordinate 9,812,211 of JAKSZT010054030.1, forward strand.
CAGCAAAGTATTAGAGCCACAGCTCTTATGGTGGTGCCTTCATTAAAACATGAGTGTAATAGAAAGCATGATCCCTCTAATACTGTGTTTCTGTGCATGTGTGTGTGTGTGTATTTATAGATATAGATAAATAGGTAGGCAGGTCTGGAGATAGATGATAGATAGATAGATAGATAGATAGATAGATAGATAGATAGATAGATGATAGGCAGGCATACAAATAGGCATAGATTAGATAGTTATAAAATATAATAAAAGAATATACATTATATTTTTCCATCAGTTCCAAACCTAGAAAAGTAAAAGGAATGTTACCATTCACTCAATGCTTCATTTGGGAGGAATATGCCACCTAAAATATACTCTGCATTTCTCAAAATTTGGTACATGAATTCATTTAGGAAAAGATTATTTAGGTGGCAAGCAGATGAAAATGCTTTACTTTAATATTTTCCATATACTTTAATGTGTAAAAGAAAAATTGTAATAGATAAAAACAACTTTTACTGACTTATTTTCTGAGAACAAGATGAAAATAGAAATCATTGCAATCATTCCCCTTTATTCAGGCCATATAAATTAAGATCACATATAATCCTAACAATGGTGATTCCAAGTCAACTGTTGCTAAAGCTTTTATAAACAGTTATAAGTATGGATCACATAAATGATATGGATCACATGTTGATTTTTGAATACTGAAATTTTATATCCCCCCTGCAAGTTTTTCAGTAATAACTCTAAAGACCACTTTTAGAAGAGGATAACTGTTTAATTAATCAAATTTGTGTATATATATACAATTACTAAAAGTAAATGGGACATTGTTGCTGGGACTGTCATAATTTTGATGGTTTTCGAAGCCATCATTAAGCTGTTATTAAAATAGGAATATTTCAATGATAAAGGTGCTGAGTTTTGATAATAGTGGACTTCATATAGAAATGAGCACCAATCTAATGAATCAATTGAGTAGAATCGTGGTATTACTTATTAACCCACAGCAAAAAGATATGATGGAAAAAGTTTTAAAACTTGTTTTCAGGGAAAGGCAAAGAAAATAGGTATATTTCTGGTTTTTTAAAAGCATCTATGAAGACCATTCACTAATTCTGATATTAAATCTTTCATTTTGCAGTGATGTTTTAAACCAAACAAAAAATGATAAAACCAATCAAATTTTCAAAAAATTAAGAAAAGAATAAACAATATTCACGGCAAATATCGTATGATCTCACTGGCTGAAATAATTGAAATGAGCAAACTCATAGAGTCAGAATCTAGAATATAGGCTTCCAAGGGACAGGGTGAGGATAGGGAACGGAAGTTAACCTTACAATGTACAGAGTTCTTATTCGCAATGATGGAAATGTTTTGATAATGGATATTGGTGATGGTAGCACAGTGTTGCGAATGTAATTAACAGCACTGAAATATTTGTCTGAATGTGATTAAAAGGGAAATTGTATATGTGGTGAAAGAATAATTTGGAACTACACTATACAAACAGTGACTCCCAAGTTAAAACATGGTCTATAGTTAATAGTACAATTATAAAAATGTGTTATCATTAATTGTAACAAATGTTCCACATCAATGTAAAGTGTTCATAAAAGCATGCTATATGGGGATTCTGTATTTTTTGTATGATTGTTTTATAAAGCCACAACTTCATTAATAAAGAAAAAAAGAGAGTGACTATATGAGCATATGGAAAACAAAACAAAACAAAACAACAACAACATTCACCCTTAATAGAAAAAGTTATTCAATGTGACTAGGAGTAGCATGCTCAATATACAAAAACTCATATAAATCAAAAAAGGACATGACCCCATATTTATAACTGGGCAAAGAGAAAAAAGGCATTTCATAGAAAAAGAAACATGAATGGTGCTTAAAACTCGGAAAAATGTAAATTGAGATCTTAATTTGATGTCATGTTATAACCTGTGTATTGAAAAAAATAAGAAGTCTCAATACCAAATTTTGGTAAGGATGGAAATCAAAATTAATTCTTTAGGAATTGTGGGTATGTGTGGAGATTGATAGAGGCACTTGGGGAAATAATGTATCACTAGGTTTAAAGATCAATTCAAAACTTCAGAGGGGACACAGGATTTGGAACAACTAATCAAAGAAATTCAAACAAATCTCCTTAATCACTTCAAAAACATGAAGGAACACATGGATAAAGAGGTAAAGGATATTAAGAAGATAATGTACTTTTAATATGCTTCATATAAGGAATACTCTCTAGTATATTTTATGTATGTTTCATATAAGGGATATGCTCTAGTTTTTTTAAAAAAAATGTTTCATTTGAGGGATAACCTCTAGTGTATTTTAAATATATATTAATGTGCCTTTATTTCCATAATTTCTATGTTTCTTTTTATACTTTCAAATTCCTCCTTATGCTCACACATTACCTCCTTATAATCCCTTAGCTCTTTATCCATATGTTCCTGGAAAAATTCTGCCAAATGTATGCTATGGACCATGGTTGGTGGTAATAGCCTGATGATATTATCTTATAATCTGTAACATATGTTCCACCTCAGGGTGGTGTATTGATAAAGGGGGTGTTGTATGTGAATTCTACACATGTGCATGATAGTTTTGTAAACTTCACAACTTCAGTAATAAAAATATATTTTTAAAAAATACATTAGAGGCATACAAGAACAGATTTGAACAGGCAGAATAAAGTATCAATAAACTAGAAGACAGGACAATCAAAATCAAAATCAGAAGAATAGATAGGAAAAGAATAGAAAAAATTGAGCAGTGCCTCAGAGATTTGAGTGATAGCATTCAGCACACAAGAAAGGTAATATTGGTATCCCAGAGGATAAAAGAAAAGAAAAGGGGCAGAAGGAATATTTGAGGAAATAATGGTAAAAAATTTCCCAACTCTTATGAAAGACAAAAATATACATCAAAGCAGCACAATGTATTCCAAACAGAATAAATCCCAATAGACCAACTCAGAGATACATAATAATCAGAATATCAAAGCCAAAGATAAAGAGAGAATTCTGAAAGCAACAGGGGATCTTCAATAAGGCTAAGTGCCAATTTCTCAATGAAAATCATGGTGGCAAGAAGGCAGTTGTAGGATATATTTAAGGCAATGAAAAAAAAAATGCCAGCTAAAATTCCTTTATCCAGCAAAATTGAGGAAGAGTTTAAAATATTCCCAGATAAAAAAGAAATGGAGAGAAATTTTCAACAAGAGACCTGACCTACAAGAATTACTGGGGGGATTTCTGTAGGTTAAAAGGAAAAGACAATATAGAGTAGCCTGGAGTAGTACGAAGAAAAGCAGATTTCCATTAAGGGTAACTAAAAAGATAAATACAAAACCCAACAATACTGTATCCTCAATACACAACTCTGTTTATTCTTTAATTCTTATTAGAGTCACAATACAACTGAACAAAAAAGAGTATGTTCCCTGATAATGGACATGAGATATTAAGAGGTAAATTGGGACAAAAGCAACATAAAGAGGGGAAACAGAGGGATATGGGAGCAGGGGACATATATGCTATTGAAGATAAGTTTGTATCTTTTAAAATGAGTAAGCTATAGTTGTCCATTGTATGAAATAAAATGCTGGATAACCACAAAGAAAGTATTTATAATATATACAGTAACAGAAATGAAGAGTTCAATCAGATCAGAAAGATAGCATTGAGCTGATATATAGCAAATGAGGTTGCAATAGAGGAAATGAGAGACAAAAAGATATGACATATAAAATCCAGAGGGCAAAATGGCAAAATCAAGTACTTCCTTTACAATACAATAACACTGAATGTTTTTATTTATTTATTTATTTATTTTTAAATTTTACCAGGAGGTCCCAGTGATCGAACCCAGGTCCCCCCATATGGCAGATGGACGCCCAACCATTTGAGCCACATCTGCCCCCAACTCTGAATGTTAAAGCAATAAACTCTACAATCAAAAAATACAAGTAGGCAGAATGGATTAAAAAACATGATCCAATGATATGCTGCTTAGAAGAGACTTATCTTACACCTAAAAACATAAATAAGTTGAAAGGATGGAAACAGATATTCCATGTAAATAGTGATTAAAAAAAAGAGAGAGAGAGCTAGGTTAACTTCACTAATGTCAGACAGAACAGACTTTAAGTCAAAAGCTTTTATAAGACACAAAGGAGGGCACTATATAATAAAGACAGAAATTATGCAAAGCTTCTTCTCTGACCATAATGGAATGAAGCTGGAAATCATTAACAGGCAAAGATCTGAAAAATCCACAAATATATGAAAGTTAAATAACATACTCTTAAACAATCAGTGGGTCAAAAAGAAATTACAAAGGAAATCCATAAATAATCTTGACAAATGAAAAAGAGAGCACAATAGATCAAAATTCATGGGATGCACCAAAGGCAGTGTTAAGAGGGAAATGTAACACTTAACACTTACATTAAAAAAAGAATAAAGAGATAATATCAAACAACTGTCTTCACACCAGGAGGAAGTAGAAAAATAACAGCAATCCAAACCCAAAGCAAGCAGAAGGGAAAAAAATAACAAAGATTAGAGCAGAAATAAATGAAATTGAGAAAAAAAATAGAGCTCATTACCAAAGCAAATGTTGGTTCTTTGAAAAGATCAACAATATTGAAAAACACTTAAACTGGCAAAGAAAAAAAGAGGAAGAATCCAATAAATAAAATCAGAAATGAATAGGGAGACATTCTATTGACCACACAGATATAAAAAAAAGATCAATTAGGATACTATGAATACTATATGCCAACAAATTAGACAATTTATGTGAAATGGACAAATTCTTAGAAACACATGAACAACTTACACTGATTCTAGTAGAGTCAGTCAATAGCATGGTACAGGAACAAGGATAGATAGACCAAGGGAATTGAAATGAGCGTTGAAAAATAGACCCTCACATCTACAGCCAGTTGATTTTTGACAACTGGGAAATAATAATCTCTTCAACAAAAGGTCTTGGTAAAATTTTATATCCATGTGCAAAAGAATGAAGGAAGACTCCATCTCTCAACATACATACAAACTCAAATGGATTAAAGACCTAAATATAAGAACTATGGCTATGAAACTCCTAGAAGAAAATGTAGGTAAGCATCTGTTAGACAATGGTTTCTTAGACATTATACTCAAAGCACAAGCAGCCAAAGAGAAAAATAGGTAAAAGGGACCTCATCAAAAAAAAAAAAAAAAAATTTTGTTACTCAAAGGAATTTATCATGAAAGTAAAAAGACAACCTACCTAAAGGGAGAAAATATTTGGAAACCGCATATCTGATGAAGGATTAATTACCAGAATATATAAAGAAAACCTACAAACAACCCAATTAAAAGATGGATAAAAAACTTGAATAGACATTTCTCCAAAGAGGATATACAAATGGTTAAAAAGCACATGAAAAGATGATCAGCATCACTAGCTATTTGGGGAAATGCAAATCAGAACCACAATGAGATATATCATTTCACACCCACTATTTAAAAAAAAATTACAAGTGATGGAGAGGATATGGAGAAATAGAAACACTCATTCATTGCTAGTGGGAATGGAAAATAGTGCAGCCATTGTGGAAGACAATTTGAGAGTTCCTCAGAAAGCTAATTATAAAACGGCCATATGACCAGGTGATCCTTCTTTTAGAAATATACACAAAAGAATTGAAAGAAGCGGTTCAAACAGATATTTTCACACCGATGTTCATAGCAGCATTATTCACAATTGCCCAAAGATGGAGGCAATGTAAGTGTCCATTAACCAATGAATTGATGAACCATGTGTGGTATATACATACAATGGAATATTATTCAACCATAAAAAAGGAATGAAATTCTGATACATGTGACAACATGGATGAAACTTGAAAACATAATGAAGGAAATAAGTCAGACACAAAAGCTGTCTATTGTATAACCTCACTGATTTGCAATAATTAGAATAAGCAAACTCATAGAGTTAGAATGTAGAGCATGGGTTACCAGGGGATAGATTAGAGGTAGAGAATGGGGGGGGGTGTGAATGCTTAATTTGTACAAAATTTCTATTTAGGTTGAATGCAAAGTTTTAGAAATGAATGGGTGATGGTAGCACAATATTTTGAGTATACTTAACAAGATCTAATTATATTTGTGAATGTGGCTAAAAAGAGAAATTTTAGGTAATATATATATATGTTCTAGAATAAAAATTAAAAGATAATACACAAAACTGTATTATACAATGAACCCTATTGTAAACAATGCTCCATAGTCAATAGCACAAGTATAAAAATATTCTTTCATGAATTATAACAATTGGACCATATTAATGAAAGATATTAAAAATAGGGTGGTATATGGGAAAAATATCTCTAATGTAAACTATGGACTATAGTTAATAGTACAATTTAATATTCTTTCTTCAATTGTAACAAAAATATCACACTAATGCAAAGCATCAACAATATGGGAACGCTGTATTTTTTGCATGATTTTTCTGTAAACCTACAACGTATCTAATTAACAAATCTAAATGTATTTAATAAGATTTAATATCAATTTCTATTTAAATATTGAACTCTTTTTTTCATGGAGGAAATTTATAAATTCTAAAAAAAATATATTTCAAATGAAATTCAAAATTTTATTGGGTGTATAAGTCCTGAACATATATCATTACAATTAAGAACCAATTTAAATGAATATTTTTCTAAAAGCAGATGTGAAAGCAATTAGAAAAGATATATGAGGTTTTTATTAAAAACACTTAAATGACAATTGTTATTTGAAAATTATTTGATTGTAATCCTAAAATAAATCAGAAAATCAAAATGATATAACAAAAAACAAAAATTAGATGTCAAGATTGATCAATAAGTAACCTCCTACTTATAAATAATATGCAAAATGTAAAGGACTTATGTATTAAGAATACCAAAATAGAAAATATATCAAGGATTTCCACTTGCTTTCTGAAACATCATAGGGGCCCCACTGACATGCTAGATAATTTTTTAAAAGTCATTTAAATGCATAATCAATTGTAAAATTGTGAAATAAATATATATTACCAGGAGCCCAAATTAAAAGGGATCTGAAAGCAGATTATTATGTGGGGGAAATGTTATACAAATCTGCTGTTAAGAAAAAGGCATCTCTAACTTTACTATATTGGAATGTAAGTGAATTTGCTCTTGGGAGGGACTCAGCATTATTACCCTGAAATATATACTTATCTGATCCAGGAAAAGACATTTATATTTCCAAAGACACCTTCTATACAAATGTCCTTGACATAACAGTCTGGAGCAAATTATCTGTAAATGTCCTTGAAGATGTTGAGAAATAACAGAAACCTGATGATGAATTGCCTCTTAGTAAGTGATATAGAAAATCTTGGAACAAAGCATCCTGCCTTACATGATTTTTGAATTATGTATTTGCAGAGTTTGAGTGGGTTTCCATGGCAGGTGGACATGAAGATAGTCACACAAAGTGATGTTCACATTCAGAGAATGAGATATCCTTGAATCTTATAATTTTTATGGCTTATAAAAGGAGCACGAATGTCTACTAGACATGGCAAACTGATCCAGAGAACCCTCATGTTTGCTACATGAGGGAAACAAAAGATGACTTAGGACCTGGCAGTTTGAAGCCTGTGAGATTTGAAGCTTAAGCCATAGAAGCTAAAGCATAGGTGTTAAAAACTGAAGATCATACCTCAGAGAGGTTGGTACGATGGATGCCAGAGGCCATATTAAAAATACAGCTCCTTTTTAATACCTGAATAGAAATGTGAAATACACAAAAATGGCTATGCTTTCCTCGAATTGGTAAGATTAAGTTTTCTACCCCCAGAAGAAATGGAACTTTGGCTCACATTCTAAATTATTCTGTTAAAAAGAAATTAAAAGTTTTATATTTTGTCTCCCTGAGATTTTCAAGTGATAATTCATCTAAAGTGCACACATTCTGTCCAAATAATTGAAGCACAAAATGTTTTGTCACAAAAAGTTTTATTTTATATGTATTTACTTTAATCCCCTTAGCATTAATCATTGGAGGTGGAATTGCTTGGCAAAATGAATAAACATGTTCCAGGCAATAGTTACACATTTCCTGAATGTATTCCAAATGAGTTTTTATGAGTTTTCACTTTCAACAAGTTGAGAAGAGGTTCAAGAAATAAAATGAAAAAAAAAAAAAAAAAAAGACTGGAAGAGGGAGTGCAGGCAATTTTTGTTAAAAGTTGTGCTATGAACTGGAGAAGAGAGTTGGGCTGATAGCTGGAAGAAAATCTAAAGAAGGTACCTTTTTAGATCAGAGATATAAAGAATGGTTACATAGTGCTAGGTGTACTCTATAAGAGATAGAAAAAATTTATGTGTAAAAGGTAGATGGAGAAATTACTGAATTGTATTATTTTGGCAAGAGGAAGGGTTCTAGGTCTTAGATATTGTAGGTTATCCTGGAAGTAAGCATTAAAACTTCCATCGTGTTAAGAGGGGTGACATGTAATTGCTATGTCTAAGACATTGGGAGTTTCTCCTTGATTCTATTTTCCCTGGAAAGAGGAAATATGATGGAGAGTGAAAAGCAGTGGATATTTGCTGGAGATTTGAGGGGATAAAAGGTATAAAATATTTGTCAGCGAAAGAATATTGGAGAGTCCAAATACAGGGCAGTAGTATGTAAACTACTTGTGTGTGCATCCATAGTTAAATCTCTCTTTTCCATTGAAAAAGAAAGCTTACTCTTCCGAGCTCCTTTGCAGTTAGGTGACTTCATGTGATGGCTTTGAAAACCATCTATACATGGAAGAGGCATGTGTGATTTCTGATCTAAAATACTAGGGAAGTCAGTACTATGGAAGTGAGCTGTTGAGATGGTGCGTTTGTTTTCTAAGTTCTCACCTTTGAATACACACTTAGTTTTAAATCTATATGATGTATGAGTGATATACGTCAATAGAAATTTGTTTTTAAAAAGTGAGCTAACTCTTGATGCAGAATTGTAGGTTGGAAATGCACTCTGGAGAGGTGATAAACGTGTAGCACAATTGCATGAGTGGAAAATAAACTTCCATATGTTAAGTGGCTGAGACGTTGAGTTTATGTTTTACTGCAATATACACTATTGTATCCTGAAATGACCAAGCACTAAAAACACAGTCTGTTCTTAGTTGTCATGAGTTTAAAGTGTTTTCTCTTGCCATAAGTAGCAGCACGAATTTGGGGACAGGATAGGGAGAAATACGATATTTTCAAGCACATATAAAGAAGCAAGAGAAGGAAAGGGAGTTGAATTAGTGCACAATGAAATGCTAGAATACTGGAGCAATGAATTTAAGCTAGGTTAGGAGGAAAGCAAGATACAAATAAGATAGAAGTTAGTGGGTTCTATGGGCTTTCTAATAGAAATTTTTGGAGTGTAGGAGTATATGAGTACCATGGTCCACCAATGGGAGTGGTGGATGATTGAGTTTGAAGAACATTGGCATAGAGAGATTAACAAATTGAGATGCCAGGCTATTTAAACAACTAGGAATTTTATGATAATTAATTCCCTGTAGTTTGTACACAATGAATTTTTTGGATATAGATATTTTTTTCTCAATTACTGACATTTTCTTCTACTATTTCTTTTACAATTCTTTTTTCATTTTAAGTAATTCTCTGTAAGCTACTCTACTTCTGATTTTTCTCTTACTATTTTTATATTAACCATTATATTACATTACAAATATTTCATTAACACAGCATTTGTCTAATGGCCTGAGTTCAGGAACAATTTCTCAAGTTACCTCTCATAACAATATGATATTCTTCCCTTTCTAAAATACTGTATATTGCTTTCATTGCATGAACTATTTAGTAATGGTACATTATTTTTATGGTATATTATTCTAATATATTCTATTTTAAAATCAAATTGTAAGACATAAAAATACAAAAGAAGCTAATTTATACTGCAAAGAAGCAACATCACTTAATTTTCTGTCATCTTTCTGTGGCAAAAAGTTATATTTTTGTGTTTTGTAATGTGTAAAAATCTGTTAATATTCAGAGTTTCTAAGAAGATATATCTGTGGTTGTATCTTATCTTTTATCTTTTAAATATGCAGTTTGCCTCTCCCTAGCTCATTCTTACTATAGGAGATAAAATTAAATACTTTCCTTGTTCTTTATATACATATTTCATTACAGAATACAAAAGCAATCAAGAATAGCATATATATATACATATATATATATAAAACTTCATATATATAAATGTTCAAAATTAAGAAAAACAGTAACTTCTATGTTGCCTTGTGCCCAATTGACTAGTCTTATATTAAAAATAAATAAAATATGACAAATATTAATGAGAGCAGTAATAGTTGGAAAGAGCATATTAAATGATGAACAGTCAGCTCATTCTAGAAATGCTAGAATTTGAGACAAAACTGAATAAAGAGAACTTTTATTTATATCATCAATACAATGGACTTGAACCTGGGGGAAAATAGAGTATTAATTAAAACAATGTGTGTGGTTTGTAATTTGCTATTGCATTTATTTGTAAAAAATATAAATTGAAAAAATATTCATATAGACTTACTTTCAAGCAAGTTAAACATAAGATTATAATCTTATATCACCCAGGAATGGAAACCTCATACACGAACTTTAAAATATGTTGAATTTATTAAAGAGTTTTAAAATATTAATAGAACTTTAACACTGAGATAAAGATGATGAAATATTTTGGGAATACCCTTTTACCTAATAAAAATGGGATATCTAACTTATATAGCATTTCCTTATTCAAGAAGAATGAGAGATTTAATTTAGACTATGAGTGGTATAGATTTTTAAATTGTTGTAAGATGTGCCTTGTTACAATTCAGGAGAATTTAATACAACGATGAATACATGAATATATAGACATATATTTTCACTTATCCTTCAATAAAGTGAGTGTTTAGAAAAAGTATACTTCTTCCTTACCATAAGATCACAATTATGAAATAGAAATAATCTTTCATTTGAAAATTTAAAGAAGAGGATAAGAGAAAGCTGGGTTTTTAAAGGGTAAGATATTTCATAAATTATTTGCCTATGTTTATGTATGTAAAAAGAATCTAGATTTTTCTGATAGGATGGGTCTTAAAATAAGAAAACTCAGTATTTTACATTTCCAAAATTGCTTTTAAATAACCATAAAAACAACAAAATTTATATATATTTTATTATATTTCCATTATGGAATTTCCTTTTGTTTTATAGTTAATTTTATCTTTTGCCAAACATTTGTTTTTTTCTTTTCTGTTTTTTACTTTTTTCTTTCTCCAGGAAGATATTCTCTAACACTCACTTTTATCATAAGGCATATAGGTAGTATATGGGAAGACAGATGCATATGAAATCATTTATTCATTCTTATACTATTTTCTCAAAAAAAAATCCCCACCTTGAAAATTTCAGGAATTCTGCTATATTCGGAAAATAGGGGATGGACTTAAAACTTTTTCAGGAACTAAGTTCTTGAAAAAATTTAACTGAGAGATGGAGGTGTAAAAGAAATATAGCTATTTTATTGCATATAGGTAAGCATAAATGAAAATAATACTGATTTAAATTTAAAGGTTAAATTTCTTCCACTGAGAAGAATGGAGCTTTGCAAATTAATTTTGGGTTTTTCCTAAGAAAATAAAGCAAATGATGTCTGTACTTTTGAGTGTGTGGATGATATTCACAATTACATGCCATTTTACAATTCCAGAGCAGAGAGAAAAGTAGTGTATGTGCTGAGATGTGTCCATCTCTTCCCTTTTGGCTTTTGCGTATGTCTCTATTTTTTGTTTCCTCTGTCCTGCACTAATGACATTTATGTAAAGTAGTAATAGGCTCCTATAGTGTTGTTTGTTTGTTTTTTAACTTTTAGGGAAATATAGTGTTTCCAAACTTTGAATGCATTGTATAAAACTGTAAACTTTGTTCTACAATCTGTTTTTTTCATTCAATATTTTGTTTGTAGAGTTAGCCACACTGGTGGATGTGGTTTTTGTTTATTCCTTTTAACCATTTTAGAGTGTTTCACCGTATAAATAAAAGATTTATTTATTATCCAAGAGTGCAAATGTTTTGTCTTATTTTGCTTAACTATCACAAAAGGTGTTACAATAAACAATACTGGATGTATTTCTTAAGTTATGAATATGTAGACAAAACATTTTAGGTAGACATTGAGTATCAGAATTTCCTTGTGGTCAGGGCAGTGCGTGAATATCTGTCTACAGAAGTCTTCCTTCTAGATCTCAGACCACTAATTTAAGGCTCAATAATGCTGTGCCAGTCTGCTGGGGGAAATGGCATTCCTTTGCCTTCATGGCTAAGGTTAGTTGCACTACAGATGAAATTTTCTTGCCTGGAAAGATTGTAAAATGAATTTAAGAAATACAGATTTCAGTATTTATCTTATTAGCATATCACAAAAAAGAAGTATTTGTTCAGCTCTCCTTCTTTCTGAAAACTATCACATATCTATATAGGAAACCTAAATTCTGGTGGACCACTCTTTGCAACTCTACCCTTATCTCAGTCCAAGTGAAATTTTGAGAGTCCCTGTTAAATATGCATATTCATTCTACCTAAGTATTCTGCTAGAAGACTCAGGCATTTCTTCTAGATGACCTGTCCTTGACTGTACTTTAGAGTGTATAATTAGTCTATAATTGCATTAGTACCAATGTAGCTGGTATAATAAAGGATTTTGTAAATGATTCTTCTTATGCCTCTACTGCAAGCAGCCATTTATCTTGCTAAACAGAATAAATGCATCTGATCCTTCTTGTCTTCAATTATTCACAATTGCTACTTCGTTTCTCAGTGGAATTTATTCATTATCTCTTCCCTGTCTTGAGGCTTTTACTGTAAACTTGTTTTTATGCTTTATTTTTATTTCACTCTCAAGTATACGGGGAACATTCTACTACTCCAGAGTGACACAGATAATGAAGTCCCTGAGATTGTACCAGATGGATCTGTTTAAACAAATAATGCAGATATTTTGTTGCTTCTATATCATCTCAGCAGTCTTATCACCTTTCTGAGATGTTCTTTAGATTAGGAATATGCTCAGATATGCTCCTGGAATTCCAAAAACAAATAGGTACATGTCACTGATTCTGCCAGTGCACAACAAGGAGCCTCTTTTTAGGGACACAATAGTGTATAAACTCTTTATTTCTTCTTATAAATTATTTTTTCTAAAACCTGTGAAATCTTTATTTTGGTTAAGGTAGGATGAGACTGGGGGACCTTTTTCTTACATATTATGCATGCCCCTGTGGCAGTTTGAGATTATTTGTAATTCCAAAAAGAAATATTATGTTTGTAAACTGGTCTGTTTCTCTGGGTGTGAAAACACTTTGATTGTATTAAATTCAGCTAAGATGGCTTTGATTAAATTATGTTAAGATTAGGACTTTCATTTGGGTGTGCAGGGTTGATTCCCCATCCCCTTAGTGGGATGTATATAAAGGGATAATCAATCAAGAAGGCAAGAGCAGTAGATACACAGAGAAGATACAGGGAGGATCCTGCAGCCCAGGAAGAGAGAGGAGCCTGATAGTTTATAGCTGACCTTCTGAAGAGACCAGAGAAGCTGAGAGACTGGGAAGAGAGGCCAGCCTTATGCCAGCCTACAGCTGAGATTAGAAGAAGCTGGGACCATGGACCCTTAAGAGGAAAGAAGAAGGCTGAACCCTTGTAGATATTGCCACCATCTTGTTTCAACACGTGGCAACAGACTTTGGGTAAGGAAATAACCCTGAGTTGGACTCTTTAGAGTCTTATGACTGTAAGCTTCTACCCCAAATAAATACCCTTTATAAGAGCCAACAGAGTTTTGGTACTTTGCATAGCACCCCTTTGGCTGACTAATAGAACCCCCTGCCCCCATATATTTTGATTTTACTAGGCCTTTACATCTAGAAACAGAAAAGCCAAAATCTGGCCACCCTCCCCTCTTTGCCTTATATTCTGATCAATTACCCTTCCCTTTGAGGCATTAAGCATAGAATGCCTTGGTTAGATTTCAGGGCTAAAAGACATGAGAAAGAAACAACCAAAATTAATGTAAATATATTAATTCTCACATTTACACTTATGGTAAGATGATCTGGAATCATGCTCCATCATAAGCAATTAGAACACAAGAATAGAAAAAGAAAAACATCTATTTTTTAGATATTAGACAACAGACAGTGGAGGAATGTGATTCTTGAGAATAAGAAAACAAATTAGGTGAGCTTTCTCATAGGCTAGTCTTTCTGCCTGGAGGAAATTCTTGAACTGTGTTGCATCAAGGGGACTTGAAATATAATTTGGCAAAATTGATATTTTGAGGAGACATTGATGAGGCAAATTAAGCTATTATTTGAGGGACAGATATCTGACATGAGGCCACTAACAGACAAAAGACACCAGCAATCTGGTGAAGGGGCTGCTTGAGATTTTGGCCAACTGCCCATCTGTACATGTGTAGGATAAACCTACATGAGGTTAGACAAAACATGATTCAAGGAAATAAATATTACCCTAGAGCTGTAAGACAATCAATTTCTAGGCATGTAAAGGACTTGGACACATTTGATTTCCATCCAGCCAGAGGGAAGAAGTATCACTGAATATACAGGGCACCCAGTAATGACAAAAGAAAGTATATGACTTAGTGGGACTAAATTAGCCTAAGAATAAAAGTTAAACTAGATTTGCTCTAAAAGAGCTTGAAAACAAACTTCAAAAATACCAAGCTCATTCACTTACACATTAACTGTGTGCCAGAAAAAATGCAACATTTATTTAAAGAAATACAATGAAATCTAGCATCCCATGACATAAAAGTCAAACCATTTGCCTTCCAATGAAAATATTACAAGGTATATAAACAAACAGGAAACTATAATCATATAATCAGGAACAAAACAATAGAGAAAGTGGAAAGAATGAACAAAATGTATGTTGGAGTTTGCAGAAAATGACATTAAAATAACCCCCCCACACACACACACACACTTAAGATTGTAAAAGGAAACCTGAACTTAATGGTGACAAAAATGGAGGGTAAAATAAAATTTCCAGAGATAAATATATACCGTCTGAAATGAAATGAAAAATACACAGGATGGAAGTAACAGCAGATTAAACAATACAGGAAAAAAACACAAAAACCAGCTTATATTAAGTCACGTTTCTTATCTTTAACTTCCTTAAAATACAATTTACTGATAAACACTACTTATAATACATTTAGAGGTTTATACGTAGAAATAAAATATACAAAACTATAACAACAAATAGGAGGTGGACATAGAGTATTTTATTTTAAGGTATAACCCTATACATAAAGAGGTATAATCTTACTAAATTTTAACTGAGAATGCTAAAGATCAATATTGTAAATCCTAGAGAAATCATGTAAAAACCCCAAACAACAATAACACCAACAAAAACAGGGAGAAAGAGTAAGAAAAAATGCTCTAATAAATCCAAGCATAAACCATAAAGCCAAATAAGGAAGATGAAAGGAGCACAGAACCCATGCAATGATTAGAAAATAACCATATGGTAGATTTAAACCCTGCCAAAATCAATAAATACATGAACTGAAACATTCTAACCATTCCACTTAAAAGGCAAACACCATCCAATCGGATAAAAATCCAAAACTCAAATATTTATCATCAACCTGTGTGATACAATTCTAAAGATAGTCCCCCAAATATCCTTTCTCCAGATACTCACACATTAATCTAGGTCCTGCTGTGAAGGAATTTTTTCCCCAAGTCAGTTAAACTAAAGCTAGATCTAATCAAATCAGAGAGATTTTTCTGTTAGGAAAAGAGGAAGTCACAGAAAGGAAAAGCGAATGGAGAAGTTTCGGTGCCATTGGTGGTGCAGGCCACTTGAGAACTCAAGGCAGCCTTAAACTGCGGAGAAGGACCAATAGCTCACAATCAGCAGGGAAACCTGAACCTCAGGCCCACAACCACAAACAACTGAATTTGAGCAGTCATTTGAGTGAGCATGGAAGTACAGATGTTTAATAAAGTCTTATCAAGTAGTATCCATATATAAAAGGAAAGAATCTCATGAAAATGAGCTTGACCCCATGAATGCCAGGTCAGCTCATATGTAAAATTCATCGTTGATCACCATATTAACATGATAAATGCCAAAAAACCATGTGATCAATAGATGAAGAGAAATTACTGGACAAAATTGCATGCCCATTTAAGTCCAAAATTCTTAGTAAATACTAATAGGTGGGAACTTTCTTTAAAAAATAAATAAATAAACTACAGCCGTTATTATACATCATTATGAAAGACTAAATGCTTTATCTCTTAAAATGTAGAAAAAGGCAGGGTTATCTGCTCTCCCTATTTCCAACATTCTTTTAATTAACCTTTTGCATGGTATTTCTTTTTCCACATTTTATCTTCAAATTTCCAGTGTTTTTATATTTAAGGCAGGTTTCTTATATACAGCATTTAGCTAGGTCTTGTTTTTGTTTTCAGTGTGACAATATGCTTTAAAGAGTGGAGAAGTTATTTATATTTAGAGTTAATAGTGTTTAACTTTGTTCTGGTACACAATTAAGCTACTTTGAATCAGTTTGTTTCTTTCAAGCTTTACTATTTTTAAAATTTTATTTTTAAAGAAGCTTTAGATTACATAAATATTACATCAAAAATATAAGAGGATTTCCATATATCTCATCTCCTCCCTCTTCCACACTTTTCCCAACAACATCTTTCATTAATGTGGTCCATTTGTTACACTTGATGAGCACATATTGCAGCATTGCTACTAACCATGGTCTATAGTTTACATTATGGTTCACACTTGACACCACACAATTTTAAAGGTTTTGACAAAATGTGTAATGGCCTGCATGTGTCATTGCAATGTCATGCAGAACATTTCCAATGTCCCCAAAATGCCCCATGTTACAACTGTTCTTCCCTCTCCCTCACCTCAGAACCGCTGATGACATTTATATCAATGTTACAAGTTCTTCTATTACTAGAATAATAATGCCTACTTTAGTCCATAGTTGTATTCCCCCTTATGCTTGTTCTTTCCTCATTCTCCGGGATTTGGGGATGGTGATGCTCACTCTGCTTCCAACTGAGAAGGTGCTTAAATCCCGTGGGGCAGATGGGGGGAACTGTCTTGCTTACAGTTGTAAAGACTCTGTGTTTAAGCTTTACTTTTAAATATTATTGGGAAACATCCAGAATAGCCCTTAGTCTGGGGCTAATTTATCCCATTACTAAGGCAACCATCTAAGTACTTGACACTGTGCCCTATAAAATACGAGTTCTGTCTAATCTGGTGTACAAGAATGTTAACTCTTCCCATCCTAGTGAGTTTCAGGAATTTCTTGCCTACTTCTTTCTAGCGGCTCTTTCCTGGTCATTTATAATCAGTGTTTAACCAAATATTCTAGGGTACCCCTCTGGAGATCTTTGAAGCTCTCTCTCATAATAACTATATCTAAGGTATTATGGCCTGGGAAATCTAGCTGATTCTCTGAAATGTTATCTCTTTGTCTTTAACCCACAGAAACCTTCTGTGTTAGTTTCCAAGCTGATAAAACAAAAATCATGTAAGTGGATAGTTTAAACGATAGGAATTTATTGGCTCATAATTTTAAAGCTAGAAGAAGTAAAAGATTGAGGTGTCAACAGGAGATGCTTTCTCTCTAAAGACTGTGGCATTCTTGGGGATGGCTGCCAGCGATCCTTGGATCCTTGACTTTCATATCACATGGGAATCGCATAGCCTCATTCTTGTTTCCCTTCCAATTCCATTGAATAACAACTTCTTCAGTGGGTTTCTCTTCATAAAGCCTCCGATAACTGAATGAAGGCCCAACTACATTCAGTTGGTTACACATTAACTAAAAATAATAGCTTTTTAAGGTCTGATTTGCAATGGGGTTCACACCACAGGAATTAAGATTAAAAACATAGTTTTTTTTTTTTTTTTTTCTTTTGGGTTACATAATTCAACCTACCACATCATCATTTTCTGTTTGGGGTAATACTGTCTGTGCTGCAGGCAGCAAGGAAACTGTTAATAGGTAGTAAGTTGGGCGATTTTTATTGGTTACCTTGTCTGTCCCTGATGTCAGGAATCACAGTCATTAGCTGCCTTTGACCCAATGTCTGAAAACTATTGTTTCATATCATTACTCCAGTTTTACAGTTAAATTGGGAGATTGAGTTCTGTCTTTGGTTATTAATATTTTAGAAAACAATATTTGATGCTGTTGTAGAATGTTTTATTGGCATCCCTTAAGAATTGCTTTTGAAAATTGCTCATTTATGATTACAATATATCTCAGGATGTTGCCTAAATACCAGGAGGTCCCTTCACCTGGTGAGACATGGTACATCTCATTCCTGCTGATCACAAGGCTATTCTTGGAGAGGCCTTTCATTTATATGCATGTTCAAAAGTAATATGTATATTAGATATTTTTAAAGGAAAGATTTTGTAACAGACACTCTTCATGTGGCTCTTGAATGTTCTCTATTTCCTCCTCTCAAAGAATTTAGCAATGAAAAAACCTTTATTTTAGATACACATATTTCAACAATATAGGTCAAAAATGTAACACCAGTTCTGGGGATATCACGAACCCACCCTATGGCGTGTCCCAGCTCTTGACTACTCCCATCTTTTTACCCTCTTGCTTGTTTGCGGGCAGGTGTTCAGTATGTTTCTATTTAGCAAGTAATTTCAAGTAGCCCACAGGAGACATTAAATCTCAAACCAACCCCAGCGGCATGCAAACTGTTGCTTGATGAATGCTTTTTTGCACATTGTCAGGGTCCCTCCCCTCCTGGATGTATAAAAACCAATACTGGAAAAAATAAATAAATAAATAAATAAATAAATAAATAAATAAATAAATAAATAAATAAAAACCAATACTGGGGTAGCACAAGCGTCCCTTATCTCTGATGTGAAACAAGGTGTGTGGAGCCACCATCTCTCTCCCCTGGCCTGAACCATTGGCCTCCCTGGGGTACCGGTCATGATGTAATCTCTTCCTCTGCTCTTTTGAACACTTTGTTCTGTGTAAGTAATAAGGCAGTCATTTGCTGAAAGTCTGTGTTGTGCCTGAACGTGTGCTCCCATGACACACCATATAACAACTCACTGCACAAACAGATGATTAATTTAATAGATACCAGGAAGACATTTTTAAAAATGTATGTACATTTCTTATCAAACCTTTTAGAGAAAGAGGTTTTACATGATAAATAATATACATCACAACTTATCATACAGCTTTCTACTGAAAAAGGAAACACTAAAGGCTTATCATTTGAATACATGAATAAGAAATGATAGGAAATTTATTTGACTCATTTGAAATATCTGAATAGAACTTTACTGAAAAGTATAAAAGGGACCTGATTAAATTACAATATATAGAATCTTGTTTGGTAGGAATTATAAATTGTGTAACAATTTTCTTTTCCATATTTTTTCCATACATTGAATATATCTACACTGAAAACAGAATGCTATTTATTTATTTCATCATTTTACAAAAAAACTCTATATCTATAGTTCATTTGGAAGAGTAAGATTCTGAAAATAGGTTTAAAAGGTTTTAAGGAAGGAATAACATAATTAGTAAGGGCTTTAATCATATACTAGAAAAAAACTGAAAGAATTAGTGAGCTTAAAATAATGTTTCTGCTAGAAATTCCAGAAGTTGCTACCAACATCTTAGAGAGGATGTTTCAGATTAGGTATTTAGGATTATTTATTTTACAATGGGGTATGGAAGCCTGGTTACCAATTGGGGTTAAATAAGAAAAAAAAAACTAACTCACGTCTTTTGTATTACTTTGTTAGGTTTGCCATAACAAATTATCACAAACTGTGGCTTAAAACCCCAGATATTTATTCTTTAATTCCTAGAGGCCAAGGTATCAACAGAGCCATGTTTCCTCTGAATTCTTTAAGGAAGTGTCCTTCTTTAACTTGCCCATTTTCCGGTGGCTCTAAATATTCCTTGGCATGTGACAGCATATACCAATTTCTGCCTCTGCTTTGACATGACTTACTTTGCTGTGTGTCAGTGTGTTATCTCCTCTTTTTATAAAGAAACCAGTCATTTAATTTAGGGTCCAATTAACTACATCTTCAAAGACCATATTTTCAAATAAGGTGATATCCTGGGGTTCCAGGTAGTCATGAGTTTTTGTGGGAAAATTTTCAATCCACTACACCGAGGGTTCTTAACAAGGTGTCTGTGAGCTTCAATTGAAATAATAATAATAATAAAAAAACATTATTCTTGTGGGGACGTATTGGTGCGGGTGTGTTATATTTATTAAATAATACACAGTACAATGTAGACTTAGTAAGGGGTCCGTGGCTGTCACCTGGCTGGCAAAGGGGTCAGTGGAACAAAAAAGGTTAAGAACTCTTGCAGTACACCATACTTTAAATAAATTGCAGACTGATATTTTTTTTTTTTCAATTTAGGAAAATTTGTTGTCAAAGAGTACAGAGTCACTCACCTTAGTCCAAATATAGGAAGTTCTTTATACAATAATAAGTGGAATATTAGTGAAGAACAAGAAAATGAACCATAAACAGAATAAAAAGAGCATAAAATAATGTTGATGAAACTATAGATATGTATGTTTTTCATATTCATTAGTGAGATTATAAAATATGTTTTATATGAAATTGTATTCTAAGCGTATCATCAAGTATATAAATGAGCAACAGTTTTCATAGTAACTTTTCTGGTAAGTATTATTATACATCAGAAAAATGAGCTACAACTTAGAAAAACTAAGTTATTTTTATTCATGCGATGGATGAAAAGTTAAATTGTGTTTGAAAAAAATTGCATTAGGTGTTACAACCAAACATATGCTGTAGTTAAATTAAAGAGCAAGTTAAAAGCAATAAGTAAACATAATTGTTCTATGTGCTGGAACACTAAAAGTAATGTAAGATTCTTGTCCATGAAATACAAATCTGAGCCCAGAATCTTGGAAAGGTAGTAGGAGATAATTCTTTAATAACTCTTTTGTTTCTTATTTTAATTTATCTGATCAGGCATCCTGTAAATATTGATAGTTCTACCACTTAACAATTATCAGGTTTTACGTTTAGCATGTACTATAACAAATACATATTTTATTTGTCGAATCTCTTGTGTATCTGGAGCATGATCTATTTTTTCAGTTGTAACAATGTGTATTAGTATTTTCTTTCCGTTAAATTGATTAACCTTACTCGACTTTAACTATTTCACTGATTTTTCAAGACATGTTTCATAAAACAGTTTTGTGCTATTGATCATGATATAAGCTGTTTAGGATTGGGAAATCTGCACGCATATTTGGGGAATTATTTTCATGGAAATAAATTTGAACTAAGATACGTGAGGGAACTCTGTATGCTGCGGAAAAGTCTTTCCCTCAAGGAAATAAATACTCTGGAATGCTTAGGCAGAGTCAGTAGTTAGCTCAAGAATAACATGGTGGTGGTGTAATCAGGTACAACTTGGTGGTTGTTTCTAGTGCCTATTGGTAATAAAGCCCCATTAGCAGACTTTGCCCAAGCTAGTGAGAGAAAAAACTGTAAGTTAAATATGTAATAAAAACAACCCTGGAACCCAAGCAATCCTGCAATGAAACCTCTGGAAAAGCATTGAAATCATGATAAAGGGAGTCATTTTCCTCTACTAACTTTACAGTAGCAAAGTAAGCACTATTTTGAGCAGAGCAGAGTTGATGTCTTAAAAGAATATGGCTTGAGTAGAAAATAAGAGTTTGCCCTGGAACAAGTGGAATGGAGGCGTGATGGCAGTTCCTGAGCAGGAAAGCATCTGCCGTGTGTGTGTGAGGCAGCCGAAGCACTAATAGATGTGTACTGGCAACCAACAGTGAGAATTTTTCGGTTAAGGGATAATGCAGGGTTTATTTTGTATAGTTTATAATTATGTGTATTTTCAAAGTATTTACAATAAAATTGGATTCATACTTATATGCTCATTAAAATAATAGAAAATGATTACTTTGGGAATTATTTGATATCACAAAGCATGCATTTATTTATGATTTTTCAAACGATCACAACTTTACAAATATAACAATATTGTTTGAAATGCACAGAAATCTTTTAAAAATGTAAAATGTTGGCACTCCAATTCAACTTTACCTACACAACTTCGCATTAACCAGAAAACTTTCATAAGCTCCGAGAAGCTCAAAAAATGACAGGGTCAAAATGAGCAAGAACCCAAATTTTTTTTAGCTTGAATCCTAGCAAAAAGACAAGATAACTCCTTAACAAGTAATTCCCAGGGAACAGAAAATAAGTCATTGTGTGGAAATAATTGACAAAGTAGAATTTCTGGTCTAGTTTTTCTTTTGGTCAAAATATGGGCTTAGAAGCCAAGACACACTAAGGATTGACTTCAGCCTCTTCCATTTGCTAACTGCATACTTTTTAAAAAATTACTTTAAGTATACATTACTTTTTCCTTGAATTTAAAATAGAATTACTAATACCTATTTCATTGGATTTTATAAACATTATATGAGAAAAAGTATAGGAAGCAATGAGCCCAGTGGCCCATAATTTTTCTCAAAACGTTAACTATGATAAATATATAAACATTAAAAATATTATTTAATCAATGAAATTATTAATGACCTTAATTATAATTTTACCTTGATAAAATAAAGAGCTTTCCAATGGTATTTCTGATTTCCTGAAGAAGTCTCTCTTCTTAATTTCTTATGCCATGAGAAGGTATGAAACGTTTTGGAAGTTTAATTAAGAATTCCCAATATCCCTGTTATAATTACAGAGATTACAGCCTCTATTAACATGCAGTATGCAGAACACGTTTCATAAACCAGGTTCTAAGTAGGGGTAGACGCAGAGGTCCCTGAAGGCAGTTACCAATCAGCAGACTGCTAAGTGGAATAACCTCAGAATTGCATTAGAAGCTTTGATCAAACATAAAGAGCTCTTGTTAAACAGCCATAATAAAAGAACTCATTAACAGTGGAAAGCTACGTGTGTCTGTACTTGTGAGTGTGTGTGTACATGAATGAGTTCATGCTCACCATGGCTCAATTAGAGAATAGTTAACTAATTGTGTGGTATTTGCCTTACATGTGGACACAGAATCCTTCCTGGTCTTAATTCAGCTTGGGTAGCTAAAATTCATTTGTCTCTCATTCTTGGGCTTTAGAAGCTGCTACTAAAAGCTAGTAATATTTTATTGACTCATAATTAAAAGAGCCTATTGGTTTGTGGGTCTACAAAATTATAGAATTCCCCAACTCAGTTGAACTCCTTTTGGTAGGATTTGTAGAAGGACCAAGACCTGATCACTGGTGTTTAGATCAAAGAATTAAAATTTCTAAATCTTATCTTGGCTCAAATATAAAACCAAAATAAAGCTGTATGCAAATATTTCCTTTATTAGTAGCTGGCTTTTGTACCCAACTTAGTTTATCTCTTAGCAAACTTAAAATGTTCTTAGGGGAGTGATAGGAATAGAAAGAATGGTCTGCTTACTTGTCACTTTTCCCTAGCTTCCATCCTAATCTCCACATTCTAGAACTGTTCCCTTAAACTGTGATTGATCAACAATATCTGTGTTGCTTAATAAAAATTCCCAAGCACTAAGTCTATCCCAAACCTAGCATGAGAGTTTCTGGGAAGTGCGTGAAGTACTCTGCTTTAACTTTTACCATATTTATGGCTAGCAGACTTACAAAAGAAGAGAAATTACTCTAATAAAAGTAAAAGAAAATAGCAAGGCACATGTGGTGGATAGAGTTGTGCAACCTGGTGTGGATGGGTTCTCTGTTGTCATCCACATTGTGGTAGGTGCGAACCCACTATAAATAAGATTTCTTCAAGGTGATACTTCATTTAAGATGTGGTCCACATGAGTCTGGTTGGGCTTTAATCCTTATTGCTGGAGTCTTTTTATAGGCAGAGTGGAATTCAGAGGGAGAGAGAACTAGGAGAGAACTCCATGGGACTGAAAAGCAAAAGACAGGATCACTGGCATTGCCTGGTTGACACTTACTGGGTTTGCCAATGATTAAACAAACCCATTGCATGGTATTTTTTTTTTTTTTTTTTTTTTTTTTTTTGGTAGCTGGAAAACTGAAACAGAAGGGAAGGGAACATTTTCCCTAAAACCTGGAGTAAAATTAGTCTAATCTGCAATCCCAAATCCTTCACAGATGAGTGAATCTTCTGAAGCTTCAGGGAGCACGAAGCTCATATTCAAAAATGTTTAACTTTGACCTGTTACTTTGCAATTCCTTCCACAAAAACAAGACTTAAAATTTTAATTTTTCCATGTCTTGGTAGTTCAGATTCTTTTACTCTATAATATAGTGGTGCTTTGTTTATTGTTTTTGTTAATTAATCAGTTAATTAAGATATGTTTACAAACTTTAATTTTTGTCTATTCTGAAATTTGTTTTTCATTTTTTTTTTAAACAGGCAGCTAGAGGGTGGACATTGGCTTGAGACTAAGGAAATGATTCTTGGGAAAGTAAATATATCTCGAAATTGTATTCCATTTGATACACAAAATTCTTCTCATGTATAAGTTCTTGAATTTTCCAAATTTTTTATAAGACATTAGTAAGATCAAAATGCAAAAGAATATTCCATAGTACTACACATTATTTTAAAGCCAAAGATCATTGTCTAAAATTGAACTCTAAATTGACAATCTATGTGATATCTTGAGATATTTATTTTAGCTGATGGACAAGTGTTCAAAATCATGGTACAAACTTTAAGGTCTATAAATAATGGTTTAGTTTCTTAAAGAGTTCACTGTGTAAAATTGAACCCACAAGAATAGAATACTTACTTGTAATAATGGAATAGAAAATTTTAAACACATTATATTATGTCTTGCAATTACATAACTTAAAAAATATACCACACTTTTAGACTGTCACTATAGGCCTTTTTTTTTTTCCAAAAATATCCGAACATACATATTTCAATAATCTATCTTTACTTATTAATTCCATCCTTTTCATTCAGTTGCCCTGTTGTTTTACATAACATACTACATGCTTTTTCTCTGAGGTTTCAGAAAATGTCCTACTTCTCCAACAAGGCACTTCAGGATTCACCTGTCATTTTGCCTCTGTGATTGTTTTTGACAGTGCTTAACACAGTTCCTTGTTATTTGTTCATTTGCATTGATTTTTTATAATGTGACTCTTCCATTAGAACATAAAATCCATGAAGGCAGGGATCAAGCCTGGTTTCCCTTATTATTATGTCCTTGTTGCTTTCCAATGTGTTTGGAATTGTAAGAGCTTGATAGATGTAGTAATTATGATAATACTTGTGTTCATTATTGATATTAAGAAGAAAAGAATGAGAACACTATAAAATGCCTCAGTTTAGGGAATAAAGAATCAAGATGCTTGCTTTGTACATTTTAAGTTTATATATATGGCAGAAATAAATGAAGAAAATTCAAGAATTTAGTAGGAATACAAAATACACACAAGGTGAGTTTTCTGAGCTAAAGATGTATTTAATTTCATGTGTGCTAAAGCAATTACAGAGGTAAAGAATAATATACTCAAATAATTCCCCCAAAAGAATCTTAAAAGTCATCTTCAAAACAGCCTAACTTCTAAAATATTAGAAAGATCAGTAGTATTATGTTAAAAATAAATATTGGGTACTTCTGGCTTCCACCCCAATATGTAGAAAGCTAGAAGTGTTGCTCTCCCCTTCAGAACCTGGGTTGGAGTTTGAGAATTTGTATTTTTAACAAGTTCCCAGATGAAGTCAATATTGTTGATCAAGGGACCACATTTTTAAAAGCACTGGTTTATTCATACTTTCTTGGTGCAGTGCTTCACTTTGCTAATTTTATTTTAAAGCTGAAAAGTGATAAGTGTCTACAACACCAGAAATTAAACAATTTAGCTGACAAGTTTGACTTGATGCTTCCAATGAAGGTTAAATTTACCTCTTCTCTGTGCTTTATTAAAGTGAAGGATTTTTCCATTGGGTTTTCCTATCATTCAATGCACCAAGAGAAGGACTCCCTTGTTTTTCAAATTATTTTATTCTTAAGACAGACCTGACCCATATGAAATGTAAGCCTCTATGTTTACCAAAAACTTTTGTGAAATATGGTTTCCATCATTATGGGAAGTCACACAGCATGTTGTCAAAGCAGAAAAACGGCCCCTCAAGTTGTCATTACTATAATCCCTGAAACCTGTAAATGTGTTAACTTAAATAATATAAGAGAGATTGAGAGGTGATAAGTTGTTTGTTTGTTTGCCTGTTTTTTAAATTATTATTATTGGAATAATGAAAATGCTCTAACAATGATTGAAATGATGAATGCAAAACTGTGTGATTATATAAAAAAACATTGATTGTACACTTTGGATGAATTGTATGCTTTATTAATGTGTATCAATAAAATTAATCTGTTAAAATAAATAATAAAAAGGATTTTGCAGATGTGATTAAATTAAGGATCTTAATAAGGAGAGATTATTCTGCAGTATATACGTAGGTCCAATATAAATCAAAGGGATCCTTATAAATTAAAGAAAGAGGTAGGAGTCAGAGAAGGAGAAATTACAATGTAAGCAGAGATTGTTGGCTTCTAAGATGGAAGGAATGCAGCCAAGGAATGCAGGCAACCCCTAGAAGCAGGAAAAAGCAACTGAATTGATTCTTCCTAAAGACTTCAGAAGGAACTCTGCCCTGCCAACAATTTGGTATTAGACCAATGAGGTCCCTTTTGGACTTCTGACATACAAAATTATAGCATGATCCTTTTGTGTGGTTTTAAACCAGTAAGTTTGTGGCCATTTGTAATAGCAGCATTAAGAAAGTAATAAACATGTTAAAAGTGGCAAGAATTATAATTCATAAACTGAGCCCTTGACTAATCATTTTATATTTACTGAATTTATGATAAACACGTTCTCCCCCTTACTTGGAAATATATTTATTATCACC
The DNA here is from genome assembly GCA_026826555.1 of Tolypeutes matacus. Taxonomy (NCBI): domain Eukaryota; kingdom Metazoa; phylum Chordata; class Mammalia; order Cingulata; family Chlamyphoridae; genus Tolypeutes; species Tolypeutes matacus. Next base: position 9,839,341 of record JAKSZT010054030.1, read on the forward strand.
AACATCGAAAAGTTTAGAGAGCTTTTAGTTTTTGAGAAATCTTTTCAGCCCTTCAGTGAAAGGGTTTGCCTCTTTATGAATCTAAATTTTACAAATATTCTATTACCCACTGATTTTTTTTTTATTTTTCACAGTTCTCTTCTAGCAGAAAGTAAGCTAAAGAATGAAGCTGTCTTGTTTGTAATTACATTCCCTGTACCTAACATTTGGTGGGCACTTAATAACCATCTCAATGCACAACTAATTTATAATTAACTTGTAAATAATAAATTAATGTATAATTATAAATAAATTAATTTATACTTTATATGGTAATGGTGCCATATTGAAGGTAATAGTATCCCGCATTTTCAGTGAATAATATACCGTGAACAACTGTTTATATTGATAAACATTAGTGCAAAACATGATTTTTATTTTATATATATATACATATATATATATATATTACCACCAAACAATATTCAATTGTCGTGTATTACAACTGAAAACACACTAATCACTCCCAGAAGAAGGTGCAAGTCCTTGGGTAACATTCACTTTTAAACTTGACATTCTTAAATACTATGACATGAAACTAATAAATATGTAGACATACCCATAACAACACAAAGAGGAAATATTCATGAACATTACATTCCTCATTACTGTAACTAGTCACATGGTCGAAGTTTGTATTTATCTCTGCTTTCTTCCACTACCATTTCTTTTTTCTTTTCTTTTTTTTTTTTTTAAGGTACTTAGATTACATAAATGTTACCCAAAAAAATGTAGGGATTCCCATATGCCCCGCTCCCCCATCTCCCATACCCTCCCAGGTAAGCAACATCCTTCATTAGTGTGCACATTCATTGCAATTGATAAATGCACCCTGGGGCATTGCCACTGAGCCTGGACCATAGTTCACATTGTAGTCTACACTCTCTCCCACACAATTCTGCAGGTTACAGGAAGATATATAATGGCCTATATCTGTCGTTGCGATGTCATTTAGGATGATTCGCAAGTCCCAAAAAAGCCCCCGTATTATACCTGTTTTTCCCTCTCCCTGCCCCCAGATCCTTCAGTGGCCACTGCCTCCACATCAATACAGTAATTTCTTCCATTGCTAGAATCACAACAAGTCTATTGTAGAATACCAGTAAGTCCACTCTAGTCCATAGTTCATTCCCCGATCCTGAGGATTCTGGGATGGTGATGTCCACTCCACCTCTAATTGAGAGGGGGCTTTGATTCCATACAGCTGATGGATGGGACTTTCTTGCTTGCAGTTGTAGGCTCCCTTGTTTCCTTGGTATGGTGATTGTCCATCCTCACCTCCTTGTTAATTGTCCTAGGTGAGTCCAAAGAACTGGAGAGTAGGTGTTTCAACTCCACTGAGGCTCAGGGTCCAGCTGGCACAGGGACAGCTCAAAGATTCAAGTCTCTTGGATGTACACCTACCAACTTCAGCACCAAGTATAAGTTTTTTAAAGTGCCTTCCTAGAATTCCCTTCCATGAATATGTTACACTACATTCAACACTTTAAGAAAGTGAAGCACTTTGTAAATCATGATGTTAGGTATGAGTGTCATTGTTCATCCAGAGTGGTTCATCTCTGTGAGAATTCCCATAGGATAAATAGACAGATGGGAACTGAAGGATCAAGGGGGAATGTGTCGCCATGTTTGTGAGAGGCATGAGTGTCCAAACTACGCAGCACAGACAGGGCTAAATCGTCCTTGAAGTTGGAACCAGTGTGAATAGTGAGACGTCTTCCACCGATGTTTAAACTTTCACTTTTTTTAACTATTAGGGAGGGAAGATTTGAGATAAAAACAAAGCAGATACAGCAAAGGGAATACATACATGTGTGCCTGAAAGCTCACTAACTACTGTGAACAGCTCAGCACAAGTGTAGTTGTTATTAGATGACTCTTCTAAGCAGTTATGTGTCTGACAGATAACTTAGAGGAAATAATCAACACACTTTTCATTCAATCATGTGAAAATACAGGCGTAGAATGATTTTGGAACATAGAAATAAGAAAAACAGACATCCTCAATATAATAATATTTCAAAAATATATAAGAAAGGGTGATTCTTTTTTGTTCACTAGTATTAGAAAATAATCAGAAAATTTGAGCCTGAAAATAAAGGACAAATAAGGTATCGACATCAGTCTTTCCACTAGGAGTGAAGGAAAAATGTAGAAAATACTGAGGGATAGAAGAGGAGGCATGCATCTGTGTGTTTGTTTCATTTGGAGCTTAATAATTAGGTAAAGGGGAAGTTTGGGGATGTTTAACTCATTCCATAATTCCCTTAATGTTCCACCCAACCGGCGGTAGTCAATCTCCTCTATGACCTCTTGAGACATCAACAATCACAAAATGTGGATTTTTATATAAAGGAAAATACAACAGTAGCCTTAAAGACAGTGTCTTTAGCTAGCCCCAGGAAATAATGCCTTCTGAATTTTTACACTGAAACAAATATTCCCTATCATAAAATCTTGTAGGAGAAGAAATCCACTGTGAAAACCAAAGCATCCAGCACCAAAGATACTGAATGGAATACAGATGAAAGAGCATGGAGTTAGAGGAAGTTAGGGGTTATGGGCAGGAAGAAGAGTTTTTAAGAACTGTGTCATTAAACACAGGTTACTCTATTTTTCTTTGAACACTATTTCTTTGTATGATTAGTATTAAGCTCCTAGTATTAAAAGATTCCAGAATCTGTGACTTTGAATAATCATGAGTGTTTGATGATGTGATTTGAGCATCAGATTTGAAATATAGTTGAATTTGAAATATAGGTCTCAATGCCTAAAAACCTGAATTCTAACCTAAGCTCCGGCAATTACTTATGTGTGTTAACTTTGTAATTCATTTAATCTTTTTGGAACTCAGTCTCATGATTTCTAAAATGTTTTGTTATGAAATTATAAATGTTTAAAGGAATGTGAAATTATTTTTTAAAACATTTTCTTAGCTACAAATCTAAGTGGTGTTTTTAAGTAATTAATTTTGCCCACTGCCTTCCTTTCTTCAAGAAGAACTTTTCGTCATCTGACTTTGTGTCATGTGAATGTAGTGGAGACTATAAAGCATAACATCCTTAACTGGGAGGGTAGGAAGATATTATCTACCTCCACCTACAACCCAATGAAATTCATTTTCTGGGAATTTTCCAGTTGGAACCAAAGAAAATGAGTCCTTTCTCTTGGGGAAGTTGTAAATGTGGACTAGATGGAAAGAATAAAAGCAACCTGCAGAAGGAGGCTGATATTTAATGCAGAAAGAATGCTGGTATTTTCACCCTAGTTCCCATCTTTAGGGTCCAACTGCACTGTCGCTCTTCAGATGGTGTTATTCCTTGAAACAAAGCATTTTGCCTTTTCCCTAAGTGAGACTAAGTTGTATCTTTGTCACTTCAAGCAAAACATTACTCATATAATTATGAGTACATGGCTCAACCTTTTTTGGCTTGCTGGTGTGCTTCAGACCATAACTGTCAAGAATATGGTTGCTTGCAGAAGGTTAAATTATTTTTTATTAAAAAAAGGAGTATTAGGTGTTAGTTGATAGTATAAAGATGTGATAATTCATTATAACATTTTCTCCAGAATGCAAGAAGAAGGTAATGGAGACAAAGGAGAGCTATAATTTTAAGGAAACCATACTGAAGGCGTATTTGGTCCTTCCAAAATCATTCCCTTTAATTCCCTATCAAACACTCTACACAGCCCTGTGGCCATTGGACCTAATATGGTGTAGCATTGAATTTTCATGGGTTTATTTGTCACTCTGAAAAAAAGAAAGAAAGAAAAATGCTGTGATCTTTTAGAAGATAGGTGGAATATTGCATTGATATATTGCCCCCCAAACTAGTTCATGGTCGATGTTCTAAGATTTTTTTCACTGTAATGAAATCTTATTTTAAACTTTTATTGACTTCTTCCAATTTATTCATTATTTCTGATACATTTTGATGCCATTCAAAGATTCAAAGTTAAAATTCTGGATTTCCATCATTTTTGCATTTTTTTCTTTTTCAAAGCACTTCCTTATAAGTACTTGAATTTGATTAGAAAGTGGAAAAGTCTTTATGATTTATAACTCTCATTTTAGAGAGTAAGTCAATTGACTGTACAGTTTATTAAAAATAAATGCATTATAAATTGCTGTAATAAAGAGCTTGAACTTTATAAAGAGAAATTTTAAAAGAAAATAGCATAATATTCTATTTCATTTTAAGTGATAAATAAAATCAGAGAAAACATTTAAAAACACATTATAATAAGTGAAAACCTCTTATTTATCCTACATAGGCATTTATGATATTTGTATAATCTAAAATATCAATATATATAATATTTTATATATAAAGTGAATGTGTCAGAAATTGTCTTCCTGTGAGAAAGAAAAAAAAATCACTAATCAACATTTAATAATGAATACGCTTCTATCTTAGAGTGTAACTGAAGTACTAATTTTACAATTATGAGAACTATTACACTATGTCATTGGTCAAACTAAAAAAGTTCAAGTAAGCTAATCAATGTGGTAATAAATATATTGTTTGAAATAAAAACAACGGGTTTAAAGAATAAAAAAAACAAAATCAAAGGTGGAAAATCAGAATATTTGGATGGCAGAATCAGACAATATACCTATTACTATTTTATCAATATATTCATTCATGTCCCTATAAGCTTTCTCCATCCTAGGCTCAGGATATTTTTAATATCCACTTTTAAGGTTTTCAGCTAAAAAACAGTCTCTAGTTTTACTGAGAACATTGGGAAAAGTTCAATCTAGAAATAAAACATTCCTTTTCTAACCTGCATGTTCTGTGATTAGGTATATATATATAAGCATCCTAACTGTGATTACTTGTCTTCTCCACCAAGACCCATCTCCCCTCAAACTGTAACCCTAGAAATTTTAATAATTTTCCATTGATTTCCTTGGATTTTCCAGGTTTATAACCATATCATCAAATAGCAATGATTTTATATCCTGCTTACTAAACTTTAATTCTCTCATTTCTTTGTATTTTCTAATCTTATAAACTGGTTATTACAGAATGTGTAATAGAAGAATAGTCATTACTAGAAATCCTGGCTAGCAAGTTGATGCAAGAACTGACAAGATTTTGGGATGTCTCACTGTGGGAATTCTATGAGTATAGTTTTAATTGTATGAAGGCTAGTAACATTATATAATATGGGAGTTATTTGGTGTTGGCAACTCGTGGATTCAGGTTTAGGTTTTTTTTGTTTGTTTGTTTTTGTTTTTTGCATTTCTTGATTCATGTCTTTAACAAAGGAAAAATAACAGCAATTACTACTACAAATAATGCCTCTTTTACATTTTCTCTATTCTATTTATTTTACTGGGATGACTATTTCTTTAGATCTTCTCAGTATATCTTCTGTATCTCTCAACATCTCATTATTATTCCATTTTTCTATTTTTTTTTTTTTTTAGTTACTACCTGATAATATCTTTGGCTCAGTTTTTTGATTCCCTAGTTTTCCTTTCAGCTGGTTTTTTTTTAATTTTTATTTTAAAAGAAACTTTAGATTATACAATCAGAGGCAGGGTGGTCATCACCGTCCCCAAATCCTCAAGAATGAGGAATGAACAAATATAAGGGGGAAATGCACCTATGGACTAAAGTAAATTTATTATTATTCTAGCAATGGAAGAACTTGTATCATTGCTATAAAGTCAATGGCCACCAGAGATTCTGAGGGATGGGAGATGGAAGATTAGGTGTAAAATGGGGGCATTTTTTTTGACATTGGAATTGTCCTACATGGCATTGCAATGAAGTATACAGGTCATTGTACATTTTGTCAAAACGTATAAAATTATGCAGGGCAAAATGTAAACTAAAATGTAAACTATAGTCCGTGGTTGGCAGCAATGCTTCAATATGTGTTCATCAATCGCACCAAATATGCTATCCTAATGAAAGATGTGCTTTATGTGGAAAAGTGTGGGAGAGGGAGGGATGTTGGATATATGGGAATCCTCTATATTTTTAATGTAACAGGTTTAAGTTTACAATTAAGAAACTAATTGAAATACTACAGCTATTCCGGCTACCATATTGAATTCAGAATACCTGAGAAGTTCCTCTATCCATATAAATTAAATGGAATACTGAAATTATATACTCCATTCTTGGTCAAGCACTCTCACATTCTACTCTCACACATTTACTCAATTTTTTTAATTTCCAATATAATTGATAAAGCTCCAAAAACTATTCAGAAATAAAAGGAAAAAAAAAACTCTTTTCTGCATTTGACACCCTCAGATTTATCCCCATTTAGATATCTGGAAGGAAAGATACTTAGCAAGCTTGGTGGAAGTAGAAAATAAATACTTTCCTCTTGCAAAACACTCCCTTCAGTGAGGAAGCTACAGAGTTTTCAAGCAAATGGATGGACAAACAGGAGGAAGGTATGGTACTCATGGCCCCAGGAAGAGTCTCATTACTCAGAAGATGAAAAATTTTTTTGGTTTTCAAGGGAGGCTGCATGGCCAGGTGATGGTGGGAGGGTGGTTCAAGGTTTCCAAGCTGTTCAAGGCAGCTTGGAAACCTAAGCATTTCTATTCCAATGCTTAGTTGTTTCCTGACCCAGAGTGTAACTTTGGCCTAAGAGATCTTGCAAAATTGTGAGATCAAAGATTATAATTTATATCCCAAAGTATGAAACTTTCTGAGTTGTTTTAATTAACTCATTTCCTCGGCAACAAAATATAAGAAATAACTTTAGTATGCTAAAGAAAATCTTTAGCCTTTGGTCCATCTCATCTAAACTTTTAAAGATTAGAGTTTGTCATTCTCTTTCTTAAGTTCCAATATTAGTAGAAGCAGAGATTCTAATCCAGAGCACTTGAATTTCTCATTGAATTTATTCTGTTCTATTGAAGGAGGCGCTCAATCTTCCAAGCTTGTGTCCCTAATGAAGCATTTTTTTACCCTGGTGCCATCTGGATGACTATTTAATGAGTTTTATCCCAACCATTCCGTAGATTGTCAGATCCCCATCTCTGAATCCTAATTGGAGTTTTCACCACACTCATTTACAACTAGTCAAACAAAACATTATCTCAGTGGTCTGTTGTCTTTAATACACAACAGTTTCTTGGCTTTCAACACTATCACCATCATCACTAGAGACTGAATGAAACTGCCGGAATTAATGTAATGTTTGTTTTTTTTATTACACACTTCATATTCAAAGATCTAACAGAAATGTTAGATTAGCTGTTTAAGTCACATTGTAAGGGGATGGAGAGAGTGGGTGACATGAATTAGCTTCTTGGTTTCCCCAAACATATCAAGGGGCCTAAGACGCTTGACAGCCAGAGTACACAGCAACTGGAATATCCTTTTTATAACAGGGTCCTCAAAATGATTTCATAACAATTACCTGTGGACTTCAACACTCAGATTACCTGTAAAGGAAATGAAAGAAATCCATATAGAAGCTCTTGGTCGTTCATTTTACCTTATAATTTCTGGGTAGACTCTAGTAAAAATATAAAGGATTTGAATTTTTCCAGGTTTATTTCTATTTCTATTTTATAGGTTTTAATATCACATATCTGGATTAAAATTAATACTATTCCTCAACGATTATTTGTGGGTAAGTAAATTTTGGGTTCTTCTGCATAATCTAATTTTTTTATTTCTTCTGTATAATCTAATTTTTCTACTGAAACATGAGTGCTTTTGGTAAGGGGACGTATCTGCATTTGTGTGTATGATTAAGAGCCTCCATTACTTAAAACATTTTTGAAAATGCCATCTTCTTCTTTACCTTGTAATAAATTATTTTAATAGTATGTCACAAAATCTTTCAAAACTAACCCCCGTTTCTGACTTTCAGCCTTTTTTTTCCAACACAGAACCCAAACCAGGTGGACCTCAAAACTTTTACAAAGCATCAAATTCTTCTAAATACTCTTTTTTAAATTTAGCATATGGCTCTGGAGTAGGAATTTTAATTTGACATAAAGTACCACCTTAAACTAATGATCAATTAAAACATGGTCAAAATTTGTACTTACAACACTCGATGGAGTGAAGTTTTTCCCTTTAACTTTTTATTTTGAAATAATTTCAAACTACAGGATAGTTGCAAAAATAATACAAAACCATACAGAGAACGCCAACCTTCCCCCACACAGATACCTAGATCCACCGATTTTAATATTTTTGTCACATTTGCTGTATCATTCTAACCATACACTTATCTAGTTCTATCTATCATCTATCTAACCACAATTCATTTTTAATGCAAGCATTCTTACCATTTGCTGTATTAATACAACACTATGTAAGAATTTGACATTTTGAGGGGAATGTTTAAGCAGAAAATGTAAGTCCAGTTTCTATACCAAAGAAAACGATATGAAATACCAACGTGAAACTTTTTAAATGAACTGTATCAAAGTACTTTTTCTCATTCAGTATTTCAGATTTGCCACAGGGTACAATTAAGTGCTTCTCTCTTTTTAATATATATTGTATATTAGAGAAGTTGTGACCTTAAAAAAAATTATGCATAATGTGCAGAATTCCCATATTATCACCCCTGCACCAACACCTTGCATTATTGTGGAATATTTGTTATAGATTATGAAAAAATATCATCAGATTATATCATGAACTATGATCCATTATTTACATGTGGCATATGTCCCCCTACTATTAGCACCATTTATTAGTAGTAGTGTACATTTGTTATAGTTCACAAGAAAACACTCTCATATTTGTACTGTTAACCACAGTCCATCTTCCACCACATGGTTCACTGTGTTATACAGTCCCAAGCATTGAACTAATCAACCCAAAGTGTACACTCAGAGGATCTCACGTTCATCACAAAGTTGTACAGTCATCGTCTCAGTAAATTTTTGAGCGTTTTCCTTAGTCCAAAATAATAATAATAAAATATAATAATAATAATAATAATAAAATATTATTGACCCTTAGCTTTTTCACAGTAACTTTTTTCACACTGATGCAAGAATATTACAATATTCTTGTTAATATTGCTGTTAACTTTAGTCCATAAGTTACATTAATTGTATTTTCTCATGCATCACCATATTCCTACCAGTTTGTAATACTGAGGTACATTTGTTCTAGCTTATAGAAGTATATTCCTGTATTTGTACTATTAATCAGAATCCTCTTCCATCTCTAGGTTCACTGTATTATTCAGTCCCTAGATTATTTCTAGCTTTCTTTCAATTGACTAAACCTTTCAGTCACAGTCCCGTTTATAAACCAGCTCTGTTAATTATACTCACTATAATGTGTTCCCATCAAATCTATCCATTTCTACACTTTTACAATCAAGCTAATTGAAAATTCTACATACATTAAGCATCGGTACCATATCCTTTCTTAACCCTCAACATATCTTCTAGTAACCTACATTCTAGGTTTTAACTCCATGTACTTATTCTTTGTATTTAGTTCATAATATTGAGAGCATACAAAAATTTTCCTTTTCTGTCTGGCTTATTTCACTCAGTGTAATGTCCTCAAGATTCATCCATGTTATCATGTGTGTCCCAATTTCATTTCTTCTTACAGCACCATAGTATTCCATCCTATGTATATACCACATTTCGTTTATCCTTTCATTGGTTGATCGACACTTGGATTGTTACCATTTTTGGCAATTGTGAATAACACCACTATGAACATAGCATCATTGTTTTCAGTTCTGGATATATCCTTGTAAGGAATTGCTGGATCATATTGCATTTCTATATTTAGCTTCTTGAGAAACCACCAAACTTTCTTGCACAGAGGCTGCACCATTCTACATTCCCACCAACAGTGAAAGAGTGTTCCTATTTCCCCATATCCTTTCCAGCACTTGCTGTTTTCTGTTGTTGTTGTTTTTTAATAATGGCCATTCTATGATGTGTGAGATGATATCTCATTGTAGTTTTGATATGCATTTTCCTAAAAGCTAGTGATGTTGAACATTTTTTTCATATGCTTTTTTACCATTTGTATTTCCTCTTGAGAGAAATGTCTATTTAAGTTTTTGCCGATTTTTAATTGGATTGCTTGCTCTTTTATTATTGAGTTGTATGATCTCTTTATATAGCATAGAAATAAAATCTTTATCTGATATGTGGTTTCCAAATATATTCTCCCATTGAGTGGGTTGCCTTTTCACCTTCTTGACAAAGTCCTTTGAAGCATAAAAGTGTTTAACTTTGAGGAGGTCCCTTGTATCCATGTTTTCTTTCATTGCTTGTGCTTTTGATGTAAGGTTTAAGAAACCATCACTTACTGCCAGGTCTTGAAGATGTTACTGTGCATTTTCTTCTATGAGTTTTATGGCTCTCACTCTTATATTTAGGTCTTTAATCCATTTTGAGTTAATTTTGTATGAAGTGTGAGGTAGGGGTCATCTTTTTTTTCTTTTGGATTTGGAAATCCAGTTCTCCCAGCACCATTTGTTGAATACACTGTTCTGCCCAACTGGGTGGGCTTGACAGACTTGTCAAAAATCACCTGACCATAGAAGTGAGAGTCTGTTTCTGAATTATTAATTCAGTTTCATTATTCTTTATGTTTATACTTATGCCAGTACCATACTGTTTTTACCACTGTGGCTAGGTAATATGATGTAAAGTCCAGAAGTGAGAGTCCTCCAACTTCGTTCTTCCTTTTTAAGATATTTCTGGGTATTCAGGTTCCTTACTCTTCCAAATCAATTTAATAATTTGGTTTTCATTTCCTTATAAAAGGATGTTGGGATTTTTATTGGGATTCCACTGAACATACATATCAATTTTGGTAGAAATGATATCTTAATGCTATTTAGTCTTCCAATTCATGAACATGGAATGTGCTTCCATTTATTTAGTCTTCTTTGACTTCTTGTAACAGTGCATTGTAGTTGTCAGAATACAAGTGCTTTAAATCCTTGGTTAAGTTCATTCCAAATTTTTCATTATTGTAGTCACTATAGTAAATGGAATATTTTTTCTGTCTTCCCCCTCAGATTGCTCATTACTGATGTATAGACACACCACTGATTTTTGCATATTAATATTGTATCCTGCCACTCTGCATAACTCGTTTATTAGCACTAGTAGCTTTGTTCTAGATTTTTCAGGACTTTAAGGTATAGTATCATGTCATTTGTGAATAGTGAAAGTTTTACTTCTTCCTCTCCAAATTTGTTGCTTTTATTTCTTTTTCTTGACTGATTGCTCTAGCTAGAACCTCTAGCACTATTTTGAACAACAGTGGTGACCGTGAGCATTCCTGTCTTGTTTCGGAACTCAATGGGAAAACTTTCAGTCTTTTACCATTGAATAGAGGGTTAACTGTGGGCTTTTTCATATATGCCCCTTATCATATTGAGAAAGTTTCCATCAATCCCTATCTTTTTTAGTATTTTTTTTTTTCAAGAAAGGATGCTGTGTTTTGTCAAGTAACTTTTCTGTGTCAATCAAGATGACCATATGACTTTTCTTCTTTGATTTATTAATGTGATGTATTACATTCATTGATTTTCTTGTGTTGAACCATGCTTGTATGCCTGTTATAAAACCCACTTGATAATGATGAATGATTATTGTAAGGTGTTGTTGGATGTTATTAATAAGTATTTTCTTGAGGATTTTGGCACCTATAGTCATTAGGAAATTGGATCTTTAATTTTCTTATTTCGTAATATCTTTATCTGACTTTGGTATTAGGGTGATATTGGCTTCATAGAATGAGTTTGGTAGTGTTCTTTTCTGTTCAATTTCTTTATAGAGTTTGATTAAAATTGGTATTAAATCTTCTTTAAATGCTTGGTAGAATTCACTTTTGAAGCCATCTGGTGCAGGGCTTTTCATTTTGGGGAATTGTTTGATGACTGTTTCAATCTCTTTGTAATTGTTGTGTTGAAGTCTTCTAGTTTCTCTAGAGTCAGTGTAGGTGGTTCATATATTCCTAGGAATTTGTTCATTTCATCTACTTTGTCTAATTTGTTGGCATATTGTGTTCATAGTAACCTCTTATGATGTCTTTTGTTTCTCTGTGACCAGTAGTAATGTCCTCCCTCTCATTTCTGATTTTATTTATTTGCATATTCTCTCTTTTTCTTTGTCAGTATAGCTAAGGGTTTGTCAGTTTTGTTAATCTTCTTGAAGTGCCAACTTTTGGTTTTGTTAATTCTTTCTATTTTTTGTTTTTGTTCTTGATTTCATTTATTTCTGCTCTGACTTTGTCATTTCATTACTTCTGCTTGCTTTGGGAATAACTTGCTGTTCTTTTTCCAGTCTTCCTTCTGTGTAGTTAGGTCATGCATTTTAGCTTTTTCATCTTTTTTTGATTTAAGCTTAGAGGGCTACAAATTTCCTTTTTCAACACTGTCTTTGCTGCATTCCTTAGAAGGTGAGGGAGCTCTGTCCCTTCTCCTGCCCTTTCAGAAAGAATTAACAAAACCAAAAGTTGGCACTTCAAGAAGATTAACAAAATTGACAAACCCTTAGCTATACTGACAAAGAATAAGAGAGAATATGCAAATAAATAAATAGTACATGTGGGCTGAAAAATGCCTGCAGGTGTCTGGAGATGCTGAGGAAATGCCGCCCTCAATTCTGTCCTATTTGGGGCAAGGATAAAGTCACATGAGTGCTGAGAAATTTTGTCCATGCAGGCCAAAAGTGACCACAGTTGCCCAGAGAGGCTGGTGCAGATACTTTCACCTTCCTCACTGCTGGAGGCATTGAGCCTAGGTTAGTGGAGCAATCTGACTTGGATGGAAAGAAGCTGGTCCCTACCATCACTGTGATTTTCAATCATCCCTGCTTTCCCTCATGCTGGGGAAGGAGTTAAAATGGAGGCTACCAGTCTCTTTCCAAGTTGGACAAGTTCAAACTTTAGCTGTTCTTAGGATTGGACTTTAGCCAGGTGAATTTACTAATCAGTAGCTGAGATCTATGCCAACCATCTCTTTCTCCCCCGTTTTTGGGAAATGGAGCTTCCCACTCCAGGCAGGGAATATCTCCCAAGCATCTTTTGCCACTGTTGGGGGATGGGCACCAGCTTCCCTGGCATGGAGGGCTCTAATCATGTATCTTCTCTGCAGATGGGTAGTCTCCTCCTTCCATTCTCCAATGGATGTTGCAGGATGCTCTTCTGGTCACCTGGGCTCCCCAAACAGGTGATTTAGATACTATGGCTGATAACTAATTGCCCTGTAGGATGAAGTGGTTCTTGGAACTCCTTATTCTGCCACCATCTTGCCGGTCCCTTCAATGGAGTAAAGAACATTTTTCTTTGCTGCAATTCTCAAGAACCGTAAAACCTCCTTAACATCAGCATGTCTGAATTACAGGATGTTTTTTAGAAGTTATGGAGTCACAGAAGGAATTTTACAAAAGAATCCTAAACTCATAAACAGAGGGATAGATCTCAAATTAGTTACATTGGGCAGATTTGGGGGAGGGGGATACAATTGGCACAGGTTAATGGCAATAGAAATGACCCTAATTGATTACACTTGGCTAGAACATATTAAGAAATTCAAACCAGGCTAAATAATCTCTGAAGGGGATCTGATACCAGAAAATTAAATTTATGAGAATTAGGATGGACTCTTGTTTTCTGTAATTAATCTGTTTGTCAACATTATTGGACTAATGTTACATTTACAATTACTTTTATGTTATTAGTTTCAAGTACTACTACATTCTTGAACTCTTAAGAGTTACTATTCCCATTATAATGCTAACCCCAAAAGGTTTCTCTGCATCCTCCATAGTTATTCCAATAGACCTAATAGTTGCTAATTTTTCATTAAGACTTTCCTGATTTACATAATATCATAATATGTTCATTAATATTATTAAAAGTTAGAACATTACTTACTGAGATAACAAATTATAAAACTTATTTTATTTATAGTCACACAATTTAATATCCCCGTTAGATTTTAAGATACACTGACAATTTATAACTTATAAACCACCACATAAATGATGATCATTAGGGCCTGCATTTCCACACCTTTGGACATGACAAAGGGCAGTTATTCCCTTGTAAAATCTTTAATATTTTGTACTGTCGATGTTATTATTGCATAATTATTTTTATTTGAAACATAATTGATGATAATTCATAGATTTGGAAGCCTATAGTTAATGATCTCTGGTAGGCTAAAATTCTCTTCTGCATTGTATTTTTTTTCGGCAGAGAGGACATTTCTCAGATTAGTATTGCTATTCTTTCACTTAGAGGGCTATGGTTAGAAGAAATAGGTTTTGTTAACGATATAATAAAATTATTTCAGGACCAAAATTTTGAATGTGCATTATGATCTATGGTTATAGTGATAAAGAACATTTGAAGTGCTATCATAATTTCTTTTGCAAATTTAATTGAAAGTCATTTTTCCCCAGATGCTTTCCTTTGAAAATGAAACTGCAGTATAACATAATTTTAGAAAGTACTGAGAGAAGTTAAAATCCTGATATAATTAATAGCGAAGTATGTATTATAGTCTGACAAGTTATATGTATGGAAGCAATTATTGAACAACATGGATTATAGACTATTTTTACAGAAATATAGTGTTAGTACTTTGAATTGCTTTAAGGTATATTTGAACTAAATTTGCACAAAACCCTACTTAGGGAACTAATTTAACACACATATCCTTTTTAGTAATTAGTATATCAATGCTCCGTACACAGAGAAAATACGGTAAAGTGTATAAAAATATTTCCCCATACAACTACACAGCCATATATATGTATACAAAAGTAGAAAATTTTAGTGAGTTAAAAATAATGCCTAATCCCAACCCCATATGCTTCTGCCTAACCATAAACATTCAGACTGGATGGCAGAACCATAACCAATGAACTACTGGAAAAGCAGGCTTGGAAATGATCAGGAAACAATGGGAGCAAGGGTGCAGGACCACAACCCATTTCAGGTCACAGGAAAGACTTCTTTGAAAGCCTATATATTCTTCAGTGTTTTTAAAAATGTGATTCTATATTATATATTGTTCTAAATACTTGTCATTTAATATTTCCTGCACATCTTTCCATTTTCATAATTAAAGATGTATAATAGATCTCTGTACTGGTACTCATCTAATCTACTTAGAAGAGTAATATGTGTCCTTCTCCCTGAAAGAAGTAAAAATCCAAAGCTCTGGCATACTTAGTGATCCTGGATAGAAGAGTGCCCTGTAGCATTCCTGGACACATCTGCTCCAGCCAGTTGCCTAGTACTTACCATGTTTATGTTACGTGTGTGCGTTACTGTATCAGGTAATAAAAAGTGTGTAAGTCAGTGAAATATGAGCTTGAAAATAAAGGTGCTGTTAGTATGAAAGTTAAGGTGACTCATTGGAAAATATTCTGCAAAGGTTGCTTGAGAAAGAGCTGTCATTAAAAGCAAGTAAAACAAGCAACTGTAAAATCCTAGCAAAATTATAAAATATGGAAAGTTTCTGCACACTGTTTGATATACAGCTCTCTTAAAATTGTTCCATTTTAAATAAACCCCACCTAGGAATCTTTGAAAATTTTGTTATGATGTGGTGTATGTAAGAAATTTGATATGGAACTATGATGATATGGAACAGAAATGTGTTGGCTATACTTGAAAAGATTCACGTGTAAGTTCAAATGCTTTAAGCACATAGATATCACTTAAGAATATTTATTAAATTACCATTTTTCTATTAGCTCATCAGATTTGGAGGTGCTTAAATTGCATCAGCTTTTGCTGATTATCCCCAAACTAAATACTCTGTGTTCTTAAACAACATATAAATAAGCATCCTTCCATCTATTTTTTTAAAATAACATTATGGTCTTATATTCAACTCCTTCAAGTATCTTAAAAAATCTGAGTACTTCCAAATTTTTAGTAATTGGATATTTGCTGTAGATTTTTATTTATCCCATGTCACTGACAATTACTGATATTGACAAGGTTATTGGATATTTGACTTTCCTCTTTGGTGAACTGATTTTTCACAGTCTTTTCCTGGTTTTCCAATATTTTGTTCTTCTATTTTGAAAGAATCCTTTACATGGCAAATATACTAATCCTTTTTTCTCTCCTTTATAAGTTGAATATAATTTTCTAGTTTTTCTTGTTTTATTTTGTTTATATTTCCCCCTTAAAAACATTTATGCTTAGTAATATATATCATGCCTTCTGATTTTGGTATTATGGTAATAAAAGTCTTATTGTTCTAGAAGTCCTAACCAGTATAATACAGCAAGAAAAAGAAATTAAATATATAAATATTAACATGAAGAAGTAAAATTGCTTTTTGCAAATTTGTTATCAGTATACATATAAATTCAAATATCTAAAATTTTAATTATCTTGTAAATGTAATTAGATCATTGGACACTAGGTCCATATAAAAATATCAATTCTTTTTTCTATACTAGCAAGAAAATATTAGGAAAAAAAATAAACACAATTTACATCAGTATTGAAAAATAAGAAATACTGAAAAATAAATTTAATGAAGGTTGTGCAAAATTTCTACACTGAAAACACGCCAAATGAAATAGATGACATATATAAGTATCTGTAAAATATTTGGATAATACAAACAGGAAATTTGCATTAACACATGTAAAGGATTGTCCTACAATAAGAGACTCTATTTTCTTTTTCTTAAAAAAAGTCTGCATGAACATTCACTTAAGTGAGATAAAAACAAAACTATAATAGTTTCCTTAAAGTAAAGATTTAATAGACCATTTTCACCAAACATATCCAATGAAATTGACAATTTAAAACAATAAAAATTGACAAGGAAAACTGTCAAGATATGTATTTAAAAGCTCAGAAAAATCCCTTTTAAGCCAAAGTAGTGTAAAAATCTAGAAAATATATCTATATTTTAAATTTTGAAATATTATCTATGATTGCTTTTTATAAGGTTCTTCTTATACATTATTACTTTTATAAATGAGTATTTAAGTACTTTACATTTTACCTTGAATTTATATTTTATAGATAAATAATGAATCTCTTTTTTTTAATTAAAGAAAAAAAAAACTTTTAATTTGTTTCTAAAATCTATTTCTTTTGTTTGTATTAGTCTTGTATATCATTACCCAGCATATTATTTTCACACTTTTCTTTTCATAGATTTTCATTTATTTCAATTTTAACATCAATGTCTTTTGAAAGGACAATAGTGCCATCTAATCCTTATAACAATGCATGCACATTTTTTCCCATCTTATTTTAACTTTAATATTAATTTTCTTTGTTTCATTTTCTTACTTTTCCATTTTTCAAAATATTTCTTTATCTTTGAAATTCAGGAAATTTAATCATTACTTTCATTATATTTTATTTGCTGAGAGTGTTTTAAGCTGGAAATTTACATATTCTTAAAATTTGGAATTCTTTAAATTGTTTCTGTAATTATTACTTTAATCTATTATTTTTTTCCTTCCTGAGTTGTTAAATTTCATGGTTTTGGTATTTCTGCCCTCTATATTTTCTATCACTTATTAATTCTTTTAAAATTGGGAGACTGATTTTAAAATAATCTTTCTCAAATGACAAAGAATATAGTAGGTATGTACGGCAGGTGAGGTATAAGGAGATTGAGAGGTGATGAGTTTTGTTTGTTTGTTTGTTTTTTGTTTATTATTATTATTGGAATAATTAAAGTGCTATGGGAATGATTGGGGTGATAAATGCACAAATATATGATTACACCAAATAGCATTGATTGTACTCTTTGGATGGATTTATGCTTAATATGTAACAATAAAAATGATTTGTTAAAAAAAATCTCTTTCTCAAATATTGTCATGAGATATGTCCTTCCTTTGATGTCATCAGATGGTGAATCCTTTCTGTTCAATTTATTTATTTAAAGTTTAAGATGTTATCATTGTTGCAGATGGCACAAATTGTTGGTGTTGCTTAATTAAATTTAAAAGTTCTTCATGTTATGTTGGCAAGTATCTATCTTTTAGGAATAAGGAAAAGATTATGAGTAATCCCTATAGAACATTGTTAAAGTTACTTCTCATAGGAAAAACAAATAAAAATGCAATGCCTCACTAACAGCAATATATAGACACAAGAGCTATCATAAGAACATAGACTAAACAACATGGGAAATGGCCATCACAGGGAATGGAGAGGGCCTGCATTTGCAGGCAGGATCATCCCACCCACCATATCCATGGGATATAAGCCCTCTCTCACTTGGAGTTGGAGTGGACATCACCATCCCAGTCGCCTCTGGATTGGGGGAAGAACTATGGACTAGAGTGGACTTGATGGTATTCTCTTGCTCACATATGGTGATTCTTGCAATGCAAGAAATTATAACAATGAGGTGGAGCCAGTGGCCACTTGACAGTTTTTGGGTAGGGAAGGGATGAGCAGTTGAAATACAGGGGCTTCTTTGGGGAAAAAAAAAAAAAAAAAAAAAAAGTAAGACATGTGGAAACAAAAGATTTTTACATATTTTTATCATTACAAATTTTAAAATAGAATGAGAAAATAAAAGATAATTTTATGCATATCAGCAGAGAGCTAGAAATAGCAAAAATATAGCATATTATAAAATCAGTTATAATATAATGAATTTTAGATTTAAAAATACAATGAATCAAATTAAGAATACAAAAAATGGAATGATTGAAAATCACAGCAAATCAGAATGATTGAAAAAAAATTAGGTAATTGAAAGAGGGGTCAGAAGAAAATAATCCCAATGAACAATGGAGAGACAAAGAATGTGTCATATATAAGAGAGAATGAAAGGAAAAAGGCATAAAATGAGAAAGGATAAGATATTCTTAATTTGAGTGCCAGAAAGGAAGGAAAGAGAGAATGAGGCAGGAGCAGTAAATAAAAACAAAATGAGTCTTTCCAAGATGAAGATTCAAACCAAAGATTCAAGCATATAAAGAAACCACTGTAAAATATTTATAAAGAGGAATCACAATAAATACTTCATAGTAAAACAATTTAGGACAAAACAAAGAGAAATCTGAGAAAGCTAAAAAATAAGAAGTAAAGAAAGAGAGGAAGAAATACTTTGTAATAATGACAATTAAACTGAGAGCTTTTTTTAAAACTGAGAACTCTTTTTGAGTTCTAAAAAAGAATTAATGGATTCCAGAAGAAAGATACAACATATGACATAAAGATATTAAAATGTTCAAAGTTAAATAACTGAAAATATAGAACAGGTAAACAGTAAAAAGTAGAAAACTACCTCAGAGGTTTGAGAAAATAAAAATACTATAAATGGAATGAGAAATCACAATAATGAAAGGTTCAGTTTTCCAGGGAAATAATATTTCTAAATTTGTATATACACTATAACATAGCTTCAAAATGTGAGGAACATAGTATGAGAGAAAATATGGTGAGACATTTTCAACATATTTCTCTTAGGAAGTTATAGAATTAGTAGAAAAAAATAATAAAATGTAGGAAGAATATAAAAAGTTTGAACAATATGATTAACAAACTTATTCTAGTAGACAAATATATATATATATAAAACAGTTCACTGAATAACTCCATAATAACATTATTGTTAAGAAGACAGGGGATATTTATAAAAACTAATTATCTGTTGAGTCAAAAGGCAACTCAACAAATTTGAAAGGATTCAAATCATACTTATATATTCTCAGGTCACATGTAATTAATCTTAAATTAAAAAAAAAAATAAAACCTTAAAAAAATACTAATATATTTGTGAATTTTAAAATGTGCTTCTTTGTAGTTCATGAGCATAAGAAAATATAATGGAATTAGAAAAATATTGAAACAAATGAAAACAAGTATACAACATATGAAAACTTGTGGGATATAGCTGAAGAGTTCATAGAGGAAAATTTATATCAGTAAGAAAAGAAGAGAAAAAGTAAATAATCTAACTATCCATTTAAGAAGTTACATAAAGAGTATCAATATAATCCTCAAGAATATCGAAGGAAGAAAATAATGTAGAGAAGAACAGATGTCAATGTAATATAGTCTTAAAAATACATCAATAAATAATGTTAATTGATAAATTAAATGTATTTCCATATAAAAGAATTGCCTGAATTTTTCCTACAGCAGCAGAATATTTCATTATATGGATAAACCATACATAAACATACATAAACCTACAGATGAACATTTTATTTATTTGCACATTTTTGCAAATACACTTAATTGCTGCAAAGATTATATTTATATATGTGTGATTTCACATTTGTAATTTTATCTGAAGGAAAATTTTTTAGAAGTGGGCCAAAGAGAAGACTCATTTTTAATTTGCAGATAATGCCTCATTCCCTTTCATAGGGTTGGTACCAGTTGTACTTAGCATTGTTGGAGAGTGACTCCTCCCCACTGCACTTACAAAAGAGTGTTAACAAATTTTTTGATAGAAGAATTCAGTTACTATTACTACTAATATGGTCATATTTCTTTTGGTGTTGAAGAGTCATTTTTATTTATATGAGCTGCTTCTTTATATCTTTGCCCTATTTTTAAAAATATATTGCCAGGTGAATCGAAAGAATTCATTATATATTGGGGAAAGTAGACTTGTTCTTAGTGAATAAGTCACACATATATTACTTTTTGTCTTTGATAATGTTTTCTACAATGCATATATGCATATAAATACAAAAGCAAATGTTTGTGTGTGTGTGTGTGTGTATAGCCATTGTTCATTGTTATGCCTTAGTCTTAGTTATCTTCCTGAACACATTGGTATTACAAAGTTCCTTGTTTCTTGGTATTTTCCTTGCTCAGGCTCAACAGAGAGGTACTCAGTGTCCCAGCCTCCCTTGCAGCTGAGAGTGATTGTGGGACTCAATTTAGGCCAACTGCACATAAGCTGAAGTCATCTAAGGGGGTCGTCAGAAAATTCTTGTTTCATTTTTAGAGGGTCAGGCATGGAGGGCAGTTGCTTGTTCTGCCCCATTATTCCCTTCTTCTTCCCTTGACCATGAACATGTTGTCTAGAGCAGTGACCTTCATCCAGTAACTATGAGACACTTACCTTGAGAATGAACACTGTGCAGTCTAGGAATCTTGAAGTGGAAAGATAGAAGAAGCCTGGGGCTTAGAAAGCATATCTGAGCCATTATACAAAACCTAGAATGGCCTACACCCTGACACCATCTTAAGGTATAAAAAATGTCAGTGTTGGGTTTATTTAGGAAAACTCCACCATTTCGGGGTATACACTCTCTTTCAATTATGTCATTTTTACATACACACCTTTTAGAATATTATTATGAAGTTTGGATATTTGAAAACATGTTTTCACTATTGCCCTCTCAATTCAAGGGAAGCCATAATCTCTAGGACAAAATGCTTACCTGCCTTTCAGGAGAACAGATGCCTCCCACTCTTTGGTGGCTAGCCCACAGTTTTAAGAACAAAACAGAAATCGGCTTCCAGTAAATAATCCTGCCATGTTTGTGATAATAATACCTATTTTTTTTCTGTTGTGATATGGCTTCTAAGCCATTTATACTAATTCCATTTGATCTTTATCTGGAGTGTTACCTGCTGCCCTGCCTCTGTCTCCTATACCCTTAGAGGACATGGTAGCAGGTTTTTGCCGAATTCTTCTTTCTGGTGCTTTGGTGCTTCTTTCTTCTGCCTCCTCTTCTGGCTCTAAATCTTCCTTCTCCTACTTTCCTCTTCACTCCCTTCCCCACCTCCTCCTCTGGCTCCCCTTCTCCCTCATTGTTCTCTTCCTCCCCTCCCCCTTCCCCTCCTCCTCTTCTTCTTCTCTTCCTTTTCCTAATATTCCTTGCCTTCACCTTCACCTTCCTTCTCCTTCTCCTTTGCTATCACCTTCTCATTCTCCTTTTTCTTTTTGAAAGTATAATAATCCATTCAATGGCCACTTGCCAAGACTGCCTGTCATGTTATTTCAGTGAAGAAAAATTACCATATAACAGGGAAAACACACACATACACACACACATTCACAAAGCCAGAACAGTGGGTCTTGGGTTGCTATTGTTGTTCTTTACTCTGGAACCTATCTGTTTGAATTTTCCATGTGCCCAATTGTGTATCATGTTGACTGAGTGGGTGAGAAAGTGGGAAGCATACTGAGCAAGAAGAGAGACAGGAAAGGCACGTTGTTCTTTATATTCTTCTCCTTGATTCCTTTTCTCTGTTGAGAAGTTACTGGTCTTCTGTAAAACTATAAAATGTTCCCCGAGGAAAAGCTGGTTTTAAAAGGAATAAAAGCAGATGATTTTTTTTGTCCTATGTAAAAACATGATTGCTGCAAATATTGAAACAAGAAAGATAGACATGAGGATGAGACAATAAATGATACAGCGATTTTATGTTTCTCAAAAAAATTCTAAGAAGTCCATAATTTAGTTCATTTCTTTCTTTATCTCAAGTTTGTCATGGAGAATAAAACTAGGTCTTTGAAACTTTAATTTCTCAAGTTTTTATTATTTTAAAGAAGAAATCATATTTAGTTTACTCTTCCAATAAACTAACAGCAATCACTTCTGATGTCTTAAGAATAGTTTTTTTGATGCAACTGAAAGCTTAAACAAAATCAGTTATATTATTAGGATCTGAAACATAGAATAGCACAATAAATGGAAAGTACATCTGCAATCCTACTTAACTTCCTTTATGAAAATATAAATGAGGTAGTGTCAAGTAACTCCTCAATTATTTCAAAGAGATCAAAATTCCACTGTCAGTTCAAACTTTTGACATTTTCAGGCTACTATTTTTTGACTTGTAACAGCTCAAAATTTCAGCTGATACACAAAAAGCAGCTTCCTTCATAAAAGTACTCCTAAATTTTTGTATCATCACTAAAATAATTTTCAAACAAAGAAATTAAACAGATTTTTGTTTTTTTTTTTTTCTTTTCGCTGATGCGGGAAAGTCCTTGAAGGGTTCAATGTAGTTCTTGGCGACTTATCGAGGAACAAAGCTGAAGAAAAATGAATGTTCGCTGCTTAGAAGAAATCTATGGGAATCAGATTTGTAAGAGAACAACAAAATACACTGTACTGCTGTATTATTCAGTAATCCTTTGGTCACAGTGACACTGATTCAAACTAGATTAAGCAACAAAGCATACAAACTGGTCCACATGCTGGGAAGGCTAAAGAGTATTGCTGAAGTGAGGCGAGGCATCAGGATTCGTAGAAGTCACTAGCAACCTGGGTCATTTTCTACATCTCTTCTTCCTGCTTTCTTACTGAGGTCTCCTCTTGTCATCATCCCAAACATGACCCTTAGAAGTTCCGGTGTAAAATTGCACTTTTCAAAAATGATCTCACATGTAGAACACCCCTCTTTCTCAGCTTCTGTGTCAATACCTTCCCCACCTCTCCTACCACCACCCTGCCAGAAAGAAAAAATAAAAGAATTACCACTCTAATTGGTTAAGCTTGGCCCATGTGGTCCAACTTACACCACCATATCTAAGGGGAAGCCATATTCTAATTGAAAAGTTGGTCTATCTTTGTTCTAGTGATTATCAATGCTCAATAAATTGTCCCAAAACTTAGTTGTGAAACATATCCATTTATTTTGCTCATGGATTTCATGGGTCAGAAATTCAGACTGAGCACCGAGAAGATGCCTAGCCTCTTCTTCCATTGATATCTTCTAGGGCAGTTGGAAGAGCTGTGGTCTGGCATCATCTGAAGGCTCTTTCACTCACATATCTGGAGATTGATGCTAAACAGAGTTGAACAGCTGTGGACTAGAACAACCAAGCCTCCTCAGGTAGCTCTCTTTATCTCTATGTGGTCTCTCCACATGATTTCCCAATAGGACGGCTTCAGGATCCCAGATATTTTGCCTGCCAACTCATAGCTGGGGAGAAAGAGAACATCAGTTGAAAGTTGGTGTTGGAAACCAGATAATATCACTCGTGACACATTCTATTCATTAGAAATGAGTCCATTGGGCCTGTCCATTTTCCAAGGAAGAGGAATTAGAATCCTTCTTTTGTGAGAGGAGGCGTAAAGAATTGGAATCTATTTTTAAAACAACCTTAGTGTGCTTTCTTTTGTGAAGAGTAGATGAATTTCTCACCTTTGTAGGAGAGGATAGCTAACAGAAAAGGGTGGCAGTGGTGTTATGTTACAAAAAGATGAGGAAGGAACATATAGCAGGTAATTACAACCAATATTAGGTTCAGGAGCCCACTCTGTTATAGATACTACCTTATTAAATTTTACAAAATGTATCTTCTGTTTTGAGAATTGATTTGCTGTTATATTTCTAATGAAATTTCCAATTATTTACGTTATCTCTGACTTATCATTAAGTCATGCTTATTGTTAAGACATTATCACCAAACTTGCCATTTATGAGTATTAATTTTATTTTTTCTATGAATTGGTTGGAATACATCTTATAAAAATCATTTTAAGAAGAGTACATAGGTAATATTATCTTGAACACTATGTGCTTTGAATCGCTTCTTCCTTAAAAATAACCTGTGCTGAAAATTGTCAGTGTTTTTTTTTTTTTTCTTAACTTTACATTCCTGAAATACAGTTGCTGTATCTTTTACTCCTATAGTTTTGCAATTCAGGAGAAAATATGAAGTCATTAGGTTTTCTTATTATTAGTATGAAAGTAACCTTTATTTTTGTCTCTGCTTTTGTGTTTTTTATTGGATAGTGTTTCTCACCCACCCTCCTTTATTTACAGGTAGGTGTTATATGAAATGCTGCATGTGCCATAGCTATTCCTTTCATTATAAATGCAATTTGTGGTTTTGTTTGTTAGCTTGTTTTAATTCAGAAAACATATTCCTGATATATTTTTTGGCCATTGCCTCTGACTTATCTGTCTTTTCTTTCCGTAATCGCCAGTAATATGTATTTTAAATTTCCAATTTGCAGTCACCATATATATACTTGCAGCTTTTCTCAATTAATTTTCATCATTGTCCTTCTGTGCATTTTGGGAAAGCTTTACAAACTATTCCCTGCCTCACTTATTAAACACTTTCTTTTATTCTTCTGAGAATTCAAAAATATTCCCTGACCGCTCTATCCATTCAGTTGGTTATTTTCAGAATTAATATTTTTGAGTCCTTTAAATATCATTCAACACCTTTGGTTCTGCATTATATTTTCTTGCGTTACAAATTGTAGATAATTGTGTTTATTTTTTTTTTTCTATTCATATCCTTAGAATTTTATCTATCTCTTCTTGTTTGCCAACAGACGGCTTAAATATATGTCTATCATTACGAAGGTACCACACTGTCTTTAATACTGTAACTTAAATGTTTTGAAATTGGGAAGTGGGAGTACTTCAATTTTATTCTTCTCTTTCAAGATTGTTTTGGCTATTCTGGGTCCCTTGAATTTCCATATGAAGTTTAGAATCAGATTTTCAATTTCTGCAAAAATTCCAACGAAGATTTTAATACGGATTGCTTTGAGTCTGTAGATCATTTTGAGTGCTAATGACATCTTAAAAACACTAAGTCTGCGATTGTTAATTTTGTGTGTCAACTTGGCTTGGTTATGGTGCCCAGTTACTACTGTGGAGGTATTTTGCAGATGTGATTAGCATCTAAAATCACTGTCTTTAAGTTGATTACTTTCAACAATGTGATGGCCATCATCTAAACAGTTAACGACCTTATGAATAAGAACTGTGATTCCAGAGGAAGAAGAATTTCTGCCTCAAAGCTACATTCTCTATTTCTCTCTGAGTTTCCATCTTGCTGGCTTCCTTTATGGATTTTGGACTCAAGACTGAAACATAACTCTTGCAGGAATTTCTAGCCCAGCAGACTGCACTGTGGAATTCAGACTCCCCAGTCCCCACAATCACATAAGCCAATTCCTTAAAATAAATTAATATATATGCTTAAAATATACATACATATGTACATATGCATATAATATTTATATATGTTAACACATATCCTGTTGGTTCTGTTTCTCTGGAGAACTCTAATACATTCTTCTAATCCATGAACAATCGATGACTTTACCTTTATTGGTCTTTAATTTCCTTCAATAATGTTTTATAGTTTATGGGTACCACTTTTGCACCAATTTTGATAAATTTATTCCTAATCAGTTTACTATTATTTTCTATGCTATTGTAAATGGAATTATTTTATTAGTTCCATTTTTTCAAATGATCCTTGCTAGTGTATAGAAATACAGTTGATTTTTGGATATGGATTTTGTATATTGGACCTTGTACAACTCATTTATTATTTCTAATACTCTTTTTTGAGTGTGAAATTGATATGAATTTCTAAATGAAAGATTATTTACCAACTGCAAATAGAGATAAAAATATTTCTTACTTTCCAATCTGGAGGACTTTTATTATATTTTTCTTATCTAATTTCCCTGGTTAGAACCTCTAGTACAATGTTGAATAGAGATGGCAAAAGTAGATATATTTGATTTGTTGCGGATCTTAGGAAGAAGGCTTTCAGTCTTTCAGCATTTTAAGTATAATGTTAGCATGATGTTTTCATAGATACTCTTTATCAAAGGGAAAAAGCTCTTCTATTCCAAGTTTATTGCATATTTTAATCATAAAAGGGATCTTTAAAAAAAAATCTCACTAAATGAAATGACCATGTTGTTTTTATTCTTTATTTAAATAATATGATCTATTACAGGATGGATTTCCAAACATTGAGCCAACCTTCAATTTTTGGATTAAATCCCACTTGTTCATGGCATATAATCCTTTTTTTTTTTTTTTTATGTCATTGACTTTGGTTTACTTGTGTTTTGTTGGCAATATTTGTACCTATGTTCAAAATATACTGATTAAAAATTTTTTTCTTATAATATTATCTGGTTTTTTGTATCAGGGTAATACTTGTCTTGTAGAATGAGGTGGGGAAATCTGCCACCCTCTAGTATTTGGAAAGTTTGTGAATAAGTGGTATTAATTATTTTTAAGATTTCACCAATGAAGGCAACTCGACTTGAGCTGTTCTTAGTGCAAAGATTTTAGATTACTAATTCTCTCTCTTAACTTGTTATGCATTATTCAGATTTCTTTTTCCTTCTTGATTCAGTTTTAGTAGTATAGGGATTTTTTCCTTTCATATGACTTATTTAATTTGGTGGCATACAAATGCTGATGGAATTCCATTAAATTATTTTTTATTTCTGTAAAAGCACTAGACATGTGACATCGTTCATTGTTGATTTAGTAATTTAAATCTTCTCTCTCTTTTTCATGGTTCATCTTGGTCAAAGTGTATTTTTTTAAAAATCTTTTCAAATAACCACCTTTACTTGATTTCTCTTGTTTTTCTGTTCTCAAATTCATTTTTCTCCTCTATGAATTCATTCCTCCCACTTCTTACTTTGGGTTTAATACTCTCTATTTGTACCTTCTGTATGTGACTGTTTAGGTTTTATATTTGATATATTACTTTTTAAAAAAAAAATTGGAAGTTATTTTTATAAATTTTCCTCTAACCACTGTTTGAGCTGCATCCTGTAAGTTCTACTGCCTTTTTTTTTTTCATTTTCACCCATTTAATATATTTTACAATTTAATCTTATGATTTCTTCTCTGACATATTGGTTATTTAGGAGTATTTTGTTCAATTTCTAAATATTTATATTTTTCAAATATTAACTTCTTTTTTTTTTTTATTAAAGATTTTATTTATTTATTCATTTATCCCCCCCTTGCTGCTTGTGCTCGATGGGTCAGCTAACCACGTCGTGTGAGCAGGCTTGCCTTCACCAGGAGGCCCCGGGAACTGAACCCGGGGCCTCCCATATGGTAAACGGGAGCCCTACTGATTGAGCCACAGCCGCTTCCCAAATATTTACTTCTGATTGTAATTATCCTTCCATTTATGTCAGAGAACATACTTGATATGATTTCAATTCTTTTAAATTGAATTAGTCATTTTTTTTTACTATCTCACCTGTTCCTGAGAATAATTTATATTCATGTGTTTGGGGGTAGAATGTTCTAGATGCTAGTTAGGCCTATTAGTTACAGTGTTTTTCAAGATTTCTATTTCTTTGTTGACCTTCCTACTTGTTCTATACACAACTGAAAATGGGGTATTGAAGTTCCCAATGATCTTAATTAATTGTCTCTTCTCCCTTCAGTTTGGTCAGTTTGGGGTTCATTTATATTTGGACCCTTTTGCTAGGTGCCTATATGTTTATCACTGTTATGTCCCCCTAATGGATTGACACTTTGATCACTTTGTCTCTAGTAACAATTTTTGCCTCAGTGTTTATTTTACCTGACATTATGATGGCCACTCCAGTTCTCTTTTGGTAACTATTTGCATTATTTATCTTTATCATTTTTTTACTGTTAATATATTTGTGTCCTTGCATCTGGATTATGTTTATTGTAGGCAGCATATAATTGGATCATGTCTTTTTTTCCATTATGCCAATCATTACCTTTGAGTGAAGTGTTTATTCCATGTACACTTCATGTAATTACTCTTAAAGTAAAACGTATTTCTGTCATTTTGACATTTGCTTCCATGTTTCATGCCATTTGTTTCTCTGTTACTCTCTTACTGATTCCTTTTGTGTTAAATACATATTTTTTATTGTGCCATTTTAATTCACTTGTTTTCTATGTATGTATGTGTGAATTAATATAATACAGTAAATTTTGTCTTAGTGGGTGTGCTTGGAAATACAATGAACATCTTAATTTATAATAATCCAGCTCAGATTAATAATATGTAATTTCAATGATATTTAAAAACTTTGCTTCTGTACAGCTCTCTTCCACTCCCCTTCCTTTGTGCTGTCAGTGTCATACAATTTACATCTTCATACATTATAAGACCATCACAACCATTTTATATTTTAGTAATTGTATTTAAATCAGATACAAGAAGTAAATAGTTACAACCCAAATACATTATTGCATCTTTTATATTTGCCTATTGGTGCTGTTTATTTGCTTATATTCAAATTCCTGTCTAGTATTTTTCATTTCAGTTTCAAGAGTTTCCTTTAATATTTCTTATTTGTGCTGTTTATTTGCTTATATTCAAATTCCTGTCTAGTATTTTTCATTTCAGTTTCAAGAGTTTCCTTTAATATTTCCTTTACTGCAATTCTGATAATGAGGAATTCTCTCCATTTCTTTATCTGGGAATGTCTGAATTTCTCTTTCATATTTGATGGATAGTTTGGCTGAATTTAGAAGTTTTGACTGACAGTCTTTCTGGAACTCACATCTGGAATTCTCAATTGCTATGGTTTCCTCTAGAACCTTTTTTCTTTTTCTTTTTTGATATGCCTGGCACAATCAACATGAGAGACTTTGTTTTATCCCTGTTTTCCTCACCTTTTTAAAGTCTTTCCAGACTTCTGTTCCTGGCTCCTCTTTTGTCAACATTTCAAGTTTTAACAAATCTTTGTTTTTACACATTGGCACTGTACATAGCATATTTAGATGTTATGCTCTCACAGAAAGGCACAAATGGAGAAGTGCATAACTTTTGCCAGTCAAAATCAGTACTACACTGTTAGTCAATATTGTATTTATAACTTATTCTTCTGCTTTGGAGCAGAAAAACAAAAGCAACTGCATATAAATTTGATGATATCCATATAATCTGATAATTTGATCTGTTCAAATGTGAGATTATTGGGGTCAAACTAAAGGATATAGATTGGTTGCATCAGTTTAACAACATTGTCAATTTTCCCTACTGTGCAGTGATAAGAATCAATGATGCTGACACTCTCTAGAGAGCCCAAACAACCCACTGAAAATTTCTCTGATAGAGCCAGCCAATTTTAGTCTCAGGATGTGCTATACTATCTATAGAGACATGGTTTAAATTGGGGGATATTTTCAAAGAATGTATCTAAAGCAGAAAGCAAGTATGGATCCCTGGACTTATCTTTTCTCTTCCAATGTGGTGACAGATTACAGAAAAGCGTGAAGAACAGACCCCATCTTTCAGGATTTGGGAGATTGTTTAGTGGAAAAGTACATAATGACAAAAAACAACAGTAATAAATCCATCTGAGGGTGCTGAATGGCAATGATCAGCATCTTATCCAGGAGATTTTGACTTTTCTTCCGGATGAGCCTAAATTATAAGTGATTATTACAATTGCCAATATAATCACAAATGTAAAAGCATTAAAAACAACTTGTTTTGCTCCTGTCACAGAGTGGGCATTTAATGAATATTTGTGCAAGGAAGATAGAGAAAGAAAATAAAGAAGAATCTTTTGGTCCTGAAAATTTTCCTGTCTTGAGAATAAAAATTATTAGGAGTCACTAAGGTCAAGATTTATTGATAGTTTATAAAATTCAGGTGGGAGATTTAAACTCTCTCCACCCCAAACACAATATTTCAAATGTGTCCAGATGATCAGAATATTTTTTAGGGCAACAAACCCAAGAAGCTAGTACATATGTTCTACTTTCAAATAATGGAAAACTCCAAAACAATTTGCATTAAACAATATGTACATAAATCAGTGCACACAAAACTTTTAGAAACAAGGTATTGCCAAATTTAGAAAGCTCAATCGTCCAACAACACCAACAAAGACCCAATTTTTCTTATATTTCTTCCTGGACATCCTGAGTGTGTTTGCTTTGTGTTCCCTCAGATGAGGAAAGTGGGTGGTAGACAGCAGGGAAGTTACTGCGTAATGATAGAGCTAGGTCAGGAATTTCTACTCTTCATTAAATGTATCTTTTCCAAAATGAAAAAGCTGTTGAATTTAGCTACAGCAAAGCTACATCTGTTGGGATTGACAGTGCAACTGTCCCCACATTACTAAAACTGCATGAGAATGCTCCCATTTTGCCCAGCACAGGCATGTAAACAAAAGTAAGACTAGGCCAAGCATTTAAATGAGATTCAAGGCATTGGTTCCTAGTCTAAATCTTAGAGATTTCTACAAGCCTGAGATTTTTCTAAGACAGGTTTGCCTAGTTAGCCTTGTCATCTATTGTGGAGCTTGAGAATACAGGCATGGTTCTTAGATTAAGTACTCAATTCTGATTTAGTCATTTTGGAATTTTTCAATGCTTGTTTTGCCTGTTTTATATCTGGAAGAAATTTTTTAAAATGTCAAATTTGTGAACGGAATTTATTCTATTCTTGCTGATAAGAGATTTTTATTTCCTTTCATATGTCTTGATGATTTCATTAAAAATTTGGAAGATCGAATCAGAGGCTGGTGAAACAGGTTCTCGTGTAACATTTTTGCTCTTTACACTACATGATACCATGTAAGACTTTGTATTTTTATGCATATGAACATTAATGTAATAAAAAACACATTTTATATCAACACAAAATTTTGATCTGCTGCTGTTTCTTAAATTACTTTATAGATAAAAATGAACTGTCTTTGATCATAGCACTGTAGGATATATAATTATTGCTATTAATACAATTCATTAAGAGGAAAAAATAACAAGTTATTTTAATGAGCCCTCCAGACATAAATTTGTACAAACATTTGTATCTTTCTGGTATATCCAAATGAAATTAGCATTCTCTGAGGCTCTCCGAAGTCCTTTTACTTTGCAAATGATAAAATATAGCCATTGATAAAAACAATTTCCTAAGAGTTGAGTTATACAGCACATGTAGGAAATTATTAATATATCCAATAAACTTTCTACTCTGCTTTCTTTTTATTCTTTTCTGCCCACGTATACAAATTCAGAAATCTCTATATGAGGATGTGGAGAACCAGGAAAAACAATGTTTCAATCAAACAACACGGCTACATATAAAATATTCTAAAATGATTTTTTTTAAAAATTGCAGATATCACTACATTACTGTACATATAATGGCAAAAATTGCAGATTCTTGAGTCAAAGTACTTGGATCGAAGACCTGGCTCATGCACTTTCTAGATATGGTTAAGTAACATAAGCTTTTTAAGTCACAGTTTTCTTATCTGAAAGTATGAATAATGGTAGCACCTTCCTGAAGAGTGTTGTGGCAATTGTACTATATAATATAAATAAAAAATTCATTAGTTATGTCATTCATATTATTAAACCAAGGACTTATTTCTTCATCTTGAACCTACTTTGTATATACATGCATACATACATTTGGCTTGGTATTTTACAAATAATTTATAAGGTTTCAACACATGCTTGTTAACACACAGACTGAAAAAGGTGTACATTCTGAGAAGTAAAAAAATGAGATGAGGCAAAATACAGATACAAGGCATGCGTTAGAAATTTGTTTGTGGGTGTAAATTTGAAAGAATAATTCCATATGGGGATGGGCATATTTTAACTAATAAAGTAACAATTTTAAATGTTGAGAACTGTGGAATTAAGCATTGGTAATCCAATCAGAGCCTTTTGTGATTTGTAATAGTGTATAATTTTAATGACACATCCAATCAGGGATTAGGTTGTTTTACATTATTAACCTTGAACATTTTGTTTGAGACTCCTGATAACTTCCCAAAGTTTATTTTTTTTCGTTGTTGTTGTCATCTTAAAAGAGGCACCAACAAAACATCATTCTCTTCTAATTCTCATCCTTTTTTATGGAATAAAGTATCTAGAATTGTGAAGAGTCTGATATTTTACTATAAAGAAAACTAAAAATTGCCCTGCCACAGCTTCACAGATGCTGGCAGAAGACAGGAGACTCGCAGACAAAAGGCAGAAGACAGGGCCAATCATGGCACCTCAGGCAAGAAGAGCTTTCAATTCCTTTCATTTCTCCTTACTCCTTAATTCTCCCTGAGGGGCCCAGGTTGGATGCACACTTGGTGACTTTGGGTCAGTTAAGGAACGTCAAGCATTTAAAGAGGAATAATAGCAAACATTCCCAAACTTTCCCCAAGAAAAGGAGAAATTATCATTATTCTGGGCAGGAAAAAAAATCTGCCCTCTCTCCCAGAGGGAAGAACTACCTATATCTTTCAATACTATTCTCTGTTTTTAAAAAAATCTTTGAAAATATAGTCAGGGAAAATA
This sequence comes from Tolypeutes matacus, assembly GCA_026826555.1. Lineage (NCBI taxonomy): Eukaryota > Metazoa > Chordata > Mammalia > Cingulata > Chlamyphoridae > Tolypeutes > Tolypeutes matacus. The sequence continues at coordinate 9,872,355 of JAKSZT010054030.1, forward strand.
AAGCTGCCAGTGCTTTATTTTATTTATTACACCTTCTGCTCAGAGGATATGTAGAAATGTGAGAAACACTTAGAGAATTATGTCCTAATCTTTAGTCGTTATTACAGGAAACAGTATTGATGGTCAGCGAAGAAAGAATAGTAAACTAAACAAATGTTGCTGGGAACACTTGCTCCGAATATGGACAATAATTCAATAAGACATCTATCTCATGAGGTATCTACAAAAAAATCCATGGGTATTAAAGATTTATATATGAAGAGCAAAATTTTAAAATCTTTCACAAAATAAGCTATCTTGTTGAAAGAATTTGTAAAACATTGTGCTAAACTGACTTATAAGATAGGTATATTTAACTAAATTTACAAAATAGCATATATGTATGTATGTGTATGTGCATATAAAAATATTTAAAATTTCGACTACAAATTGGGAGAAATATCTACAAAAAATAAATACTTATAAGGAATTATTGTCTAAGTTGCTTAGGACTCCTTTAACAAAGTACCACAGACTGTGCGGCTTAAAAAAGAGAATTTATTGACTCACTGTTCTAGAGTAAAGGAGTCTGAAATCAAGGTGTTGGCAGGGCCATGCTTCCTCTAAAGTGTGGAGGGTTCTGGCAATGGGTCACTGGCAACCTGTGCCATAACTCAATCTAGGTCTCCATCATGGGGTCATCTCCTATCTCCTGAAGGAAACAAGTGAGTTTCCTTCTCACTTGTTCAAAGTTCAATACCCCAATTATATTGGACTAAGAACCATCCAAATCCACTTTGGCATCATCTTAACTAACAACATTTTCAAGGATCCTATTTCCAAATATCGTCACCTTTATGGGACCAGTGGGTTAGGACCTGAACATACCTTTTAGTGGGATGCAGTTCAATCCATAACAATTATCACTGAGAAGATATGTGGAGACATTTAAAAAACAAGAAGAAAATAACAAAACAATCCAATAGAAAATATGTGTAACACATGAATTGGCATTTCAAAGAAGAAGAAACACAAATTGCCAGTAAACATAACAAAATTGTTAAATCTTAGGAGTAATCAGGAAATGTACACTGAAACCAACTTGAAACACTACTTTGATCCTTCTGGTAGAACAAAATGAGGGAAAAAATTTTGTGGATATGAATGTGTTGTCAAAGGGAAACAGCCATGAATCCCATATGTGCTTGCTGAGGTAGTAATTTTTATTACCACTTTCGAAAAAAAAAATTGCATTATCCAAACAAAAATGAAGATACACAAATAAAGCAGTGCAAAAATCACTCTACTAGATAGAAATCCCAATTTTTCAAGAGGAAGGTGTTCATAGAAGCATTTTTTAGAAATATAAAAAAAACAAATATTTGTTACTATGAGAAAGATTAAGAAAATTGTGACATATAAAAAAATATGTAGCAGTAAAAGAGAATGAATAATAGCTACATTCATCAACATAAAGTAATGCATGAACATTGAGCAAGCCCCAGTTATAATATATGCAGTATGTTTCCATTTATATAAAGTTCAAATCTTACAAACTTAAATATATGTTGTTCAGAATTTACCTCTGTTGTATGACAATTAAAAAAAATAAAAAATAAAAAATGGGATATATCTTGTGCATTGAAGGGTTAACTCAGCAGGCTTGGAGTGTTCAAGTGCTGCACATTCCAAAGAAAGCACTTGCCCTTTATCTGTTCCTGGGAGATAACTTTCAAGCCATTAGAATATAAGAATATCTTTGAATATTTGGGGCCTTGGGCCAAGAATATTTATGTTAACAATGTGATTCATGGTAGGCCCTTTGGGCCATGCCCTGTCTTTTTAACCGTTGGAGACAAACTAAGGTCAGTCACTTGAATATTCTATGCTTGTTCTTCTGATCCCCAATAAAAACCCTGGACAACAAGGCTTGCGTCAGCTTCATTGGTCAGATTACTTTGTGCATATTGTCACACATAGTTGCTAGGTGAATTAATCCCTGGACATATGATTCCAATGAGAGAGGGCAACTGAAAGCTCACACCAAGTCTGTCCTGAATTTTGTCCTATGCACCATTTTGCTTTGCTGATTCTAATCTGCATCATTTTACAGTAATTGACTATGACTAAAAGAGCTTTTCTGAGTTCTATGATCTTCCTAGTGAATCATCAAACCTGAGGGTGTTCTTAGGGACTCCTGAGACAAAACTATAGAAACGTCAAAGATTAAAGTAATAAATTAGAATTATGAAATATGACAAAAATGAAAACCTGGATGAAATGGATACATTCCTGGAGATATACATTTGAGAGTTAGTATAAGAAGTGAAAGAAATCTTTAATAGAGCAGACCAATTACTATAAAACAAGTTGAAATATGGTCAGCTTCTATCTTCTACTTAAATATATATTAAAATATTTTTCTTGAATTAATGGTCAATTAAAATAATCATATTTTCAGGCATCAAATATACAATTATTAGAAAAGGACAGCCATTATATTCAGGAGTATCAGGAAAGAAACATTCTTCTATTGTTGGTGGAACAAATTTATTTTACATAATTTCTGGAGGAGTAGTTTGCCAATGTGTCAAAACTATTAAATATGTATACCAGAATTTCCCATCTAGAAATGTATACACCAATGAAATAGTTAAATAAAAGTAATACATATGAATTATGATGTTTACTCAATTGTTTATCCAATGTAAATTTGTATATAAATTGTGGTGCAGCCTTAGGATAGAATATTTGCTTCCTTTAAAAATTTTATATAGTCAAATGTACTACAAACATTTTGGGACTCCAAAAATCAGAAATGTTGGTTGGTGTAAACAACCCATGTGTCCAAAACAGAATGATGTACTGAAGTTTTATTCTTTCTTTGGTTAGAAATTGGTTTATATAATTATTTGTAAAATAGACAGACCATTTGTTTTAAATACTACAGCAAATATAAGAATGAGAATGTCATCAAAATGCAATTTAATTATAAACCTGTAGGTAAAATATAAGTCAATTTTAAAGTAACAATAAAATATCAAATATAAGATAACTTAAAGTTTTAGAATCCAAAAATTTTTAAAACACTCTTACCTATCAATATATATAAAAATGAGGACTTCAGTAGAAAGTATATAAATCTGCAATTCACAAAAGAGATCATTTAGGTCACTAATAAAATATGAACTATGATCCCATATATTAACTAATTTATGAAATGCAAAACAAAGGTGTAATGAGGTACCATGTTATACCCATCAGATTGAAGGAAAAGAAGACATTTTGGTATTAACAAATATTTACAAGTCTCTGAAGATATGGGTATAGGTTTATGTAGTGTTTAAGGGAATTTATATATCCTTCTTAATTTAAATTCTTAATTACTAGATTTAAATTAACCAAATCTCTTACAAAATTTATTTTAATAGCTATTTTAACAGTTATTTAATAATTATTAAATTATTAATATATTACTTAATAATAAATTAATACTATTTTAATATTATATTTAAGTAAAGATAATATCCCAGTCCAGTAATGACACTTCTTGGCATCTAACATTCCACATTTGCATATTGTCAGATATGTACAAGAATATCTGTTTAAAATACCTATAGAATAACTGCCACAAGAAATTGGCATTTTTATATTGGGATGTAAGTTTGACACTAACATGGGGAAATCTCCAAAATATATTGCTTAAGAAGAATTATATATACTCTAATTTACTATCAATGTTTATAAAACAACCTTATTTCTGCTAGTTTCCTATATGGGTGAACTCATATCCATTTTTTGTACATTTATATATTTATAACTACTCACTCACACTTGTGTACATATGTGTACACCTATATAAAATATATAAAAAAACACAATTCTGTAACTTACATTAGGAATTATTCTGTAACTTATTTTAGAATCTTTCATGTGATTTCCAGATGACCAATTAACCAGTTAAAAGTATGTTCTTCATTTTCTCTTTAAAACAACTAACAGATGCCTACAGCTTGCTGAAAACTCAGTAGCACAAAGGTAATTTCTCATATGGCTATTCATTTACATACTAGTTGAAAGTTACTAAGGGTCAGTTATGACCATTACACCACCTGCTTGTTCAAAACACTTTCACTTATTAAACATGATTGTGACCTTTTACTTGTTTTGAATTTTCATTAAATTTAATGGAAACTATTGAAATAATAGTGCAAAAGTAAGCAATTTCTATAAACACCAAACTTAAATTGAAAATGCAAGCCAACAAAATGATGTTCCATTAGATGTAGATAATGCAACTGTGTAAAAGCCTGAAAGTAAAATTTGTAGAAACTTAGGATATTGCATTCATGTTACTTTGCAATTATTTTAATATTTTAAGTCCATTTGAAGTATACCAAAACTGGAAACTATTTACAATGAATTGTAGTCCTTATGGGGAAAAAAACACCCATAGCTCCTATCAAGTGATTTGAATAAATATGTATATCAAGAATATGGATATTATACGAATTTAGTTGAAAATAATTAAGCTACTTATGTCTTTATCATAATTCCAGGTTTAACCAAATAATCAATCAACTGACTAGCCAAGAATGCACAGGATAAGAGGTTTACAATTATATGTTTTAATTGTATAAAAATGCCTAAATGTACATATAACAATTAACAACCATAGTTAAATTGGGAAGAATTGTTGGAGGCAAGAGTTTGAAGATGTTTGGTAAAGAGTATTTTAGCATTATCTGAATATTTTATTTTATTGTAAAGAATAATATCTTCCATTAATTTTTTTAAAATTTATTTATTTTTTATTATGGGTAAAATCAAAATTTTCACAATACATACCAATATTTGTAAAATGATATATAAATATATATGCATATATGTGCATTTGCATACAAAAATGTTATATATATATATATATATATATATATATATATAATTTTATATTTTTTTTTTTTTTTTAAGAGGTGCTTAGATTACCTAAATATTACACGGAACCTACAGGGATTCCCATGTTCCCCACCTCCTACACCTCCCACCACATCCCACACAAACATTTCCCACAACTGTGGCTCATCACCCTCAATGGACTTACACATCCTGGGGCCTTGCCACCAACCATAGACCACAGTTCACATCGTAGACCACACTCTCTCCCACACAGTTTTGAATGGTGTGTGCTGATTTAAAATGGCCTACATCCGTCGCCACAACGGCACTCAGGACAACCCCCAAGTCCCGAAAAAGCCCCTGTATTTCAACTGCACATCCCCTCTCTGCCCTGAAAGTGTCCAGTGGCCACCAGCTCCACCTCACTGTTATAATTTCTTCCACTGCTAGAATCACCATATGTATACAACAGAACACCATTAAGTCCACTCTAGTCCATAGTTCTTCCCCCAATCCTGAGGGGACTGGGATGGAGATGTCCACTCCATCTCCAAGTGAGAGAGGGCTTATATCCCATGGATATGGTGGGTGGGATGATCCTGCCTGCAGATGCAGGCCCTCTCCATTCCCTGGGATGGCCATTGCCCATTGTTGTCTCCTCACCAGGTAGCTTGGATGAGTCCATCGAGCTGTAGGGTAGGAGTTGCAGCTCCACCAAGATTCCGCACACACATCTGGCACATAGGTAGGCTAGAGGCTCCAGTCTCTGGAAGTATACTTAAAAACTCCAGCATCATATATGGGTTTGAATAGAAGGGACTGATGAACCATGTGCAGGGAGGACTTATTTGAGTCCAATTCTGTCACTCTCAGGAGCACAGATTCCAAAATAGAGCCCACTGATAAGGCATCAGTCTCTGGGGCTATCCCCCCTTATATAGGACCTGGGTGTCTCCAGAGCTCTCAGAAGCCCCTCTGTGTGGGGTGATATGCACTTTGATGTTCTATCTTCCATTAATTCTTAATTAAAATTGATTTTGAAAAGAAATGAGTACAAATGATGCACAAATGCACAAAATACCACATTTTTAGTTGCAAACTAATCTTCTTACTAAAGTTATAGGAAGTGAAATCATTATCATTTTAGGTCTTTATCTAAAAAAATGAAGTATAATGAAAATAATTAGTTAAAATTAGAATCACATATTTTGTTATCATACAAATAAAATTATGCAATTTTATCTCCTTTTCTCATAAATCATTTCTGGACATTATATGAACATGTCAAGCAAATACCTTTTTTATTTGCTTTAAGTTGAAATGTTTTTCGTATATAGTTGGAATCATTTTCCCCTCAAGAAATGGCAAATATTTTTCTTACTTTAACTTTATATACACATTATCAAATGTTTTAATAATACTGATAAATATAATAACATAGTAAATTTGTTCTCTCTCCTATTATTCTTTTCCTTCTCGTTTTCTCTAAACTAAAATAAATCTGTTAATATATGATATGGAAATTTATCTTGCATGGGTAAAAAGAACTGAGAAACACAAGATATGATTTTTGTGTCCTTTTGCTTACATCATTTATTTTTAAAGATAAACTCTTGGGCCTCAGTTTTCTCACCCAACTAATGCAAGGTTATAAATTACTCACAGTCCTTAATATTTAACTTTTTCAAAAATAGTTCTAAAAAAATGGATGTGTGATGAATTATCACATGGGTCTTTTATGTATTTGATTCTGGAAGACATTATTGAAAGGATTTGGATTATATAACAAGTTTCTGCTTCACTGAATAAAATAGTACCTGCCATACACTGGACAATCTCATCACATAAACTACAATAAAATATGGTTTACATTAATTTTTCCTCTCTGTAGTAATCAGCCAAAGGGGTGCTGATGCAAAGTACCAGAAATCTGTTGGCTTTTATAAAGGTTATTTATTTGAGGTAAAATCTTAGTTACCAGGCCATAAAGTGTAAGTTACTTCCTTCACCAAAGTCTGTTGCCATGTCTCGGAGCAAGATGGCTGCTGATGTCTGCAAGGATTCAGGCTTCCTCTCCTCCATGATTCCAGCTTCTTTCAATATCACCTATAGGCTGGGATAATTCTCATCTCTTTCCTGGGGCTCCTTCCTCTCTGGGCTCAGCTGCTCGTTCTCTCCACAAGGCCATCTGTAGACTATCAGGCTAATAGCTAGTATCTCTTTCCCTGGCCTCTGCCATGTCTAATGGCACCTTCTCTCTTTCCTCACATATCTGTTTCTCTGTGTATTTACTTCCCAGGGCTCCAGCATTAAGACTCCAACCTCCCTTCCCTGCTTTGCAGTTTCTCTGTGAGTCCTACCCACCAATGGGGCGGGGACTCAACATCCTACTGACTGGCCCAATCAAAGCCTTAATCATTATTTAATCAAGTAAAAGTGAAACCTCTGAATCAAATACAATCTAATATGCCCAGAGGAAAAGACCAGTTCACAAACATAATCCAATATCTATTTTTGGAATTCATAAACAATAACAAACTGCTACACTCTCCTTCAATGTCTTTATTTTCAGTACAAGTGCTTGGCCAATACAGGGAAGTAGCAAGAGACAGAAATGCTATGACGGGGTTCCTTGGTCTTTCGTGTTTCTAAGCATGTCATTGCCTTCCTTCAGTACCTGAATCAAGCTCTAGTTTGAATGGAGAACATTGGGAGTGTCAGCGCCCCTACTTACCCAGCATAGATGTAACAACATGTGTGCCTTGAAAGCCGTGCCATGCATTTCCCTTTAGCACTGGGCCCCACAAATTATTCAAATGACCCTGCTTTGAATTTCACTGAACTTCCTCCTGTCATGGGTTCTAGGAATTCTGAGCTCATGGATCATCTCAAGTACGATACTGTGTATATCTCCTGCTCATGGGCTTGCTCCATTGTCTCATCAGATTTTATTTACAGGACACAAGTTCAAGATAAAATGACTTCAAATTTCAAGACAGTGACAGAGAGCATTAAAACGGTAATAGGACTCTCCTAAGCGTGGGTCCCTGTATAACTGCACACCCTTGCAGCTGACCCTGTCTTGCTTAGGTCCTAGCTCCACCTTGTGAGCTACGCCTCTTGGTACACTTTAGTAGCTATGTCTAAATTTCTTTTCTAAATCTGATTTGCTTGTTTGCTTCCATGCCCACCTGCTTCCACTCAGTGCAGGCTATTTAAAACAATTAGTGTGTGTGGGAAGGGCAGACTCCTAATCTGATCTTTATGCAGCTAAATTTATTTCATTAGTTGAGAAGTACCAAAGGGTCGCTGCCGTTTAAAGCACTTTTAAAATCTTATTTCTTGGTCTTTGGGGTCCAGAAGTATTCAGCTTTTCCCTCTGCAAGCCCTACATTTCTGTATTCTATTTAATTTCTTTGCTTTGGAAACCAGAAATTTCTTGCCTGAGCTCATCTCCTTATGTAATAATTTGGAAGTAGCCACTGTGTTAGTGTGTGTTGGTTATTTGCGGCATTTATCAAATTATTGCTTTATAAGACATCTAAAACACCACATTACCAAGTTGCAAACTGGAGCTAGGTATGTCAATATATATTTTATTATGCACGAAAATGTGGTTAGATATAAAAATCTATGTTTAGACTTTTGCTTCTAGCAATATTCAAGAATATTATGCAGAAAGAGTCTTGCATCATTCTCATCATTCACACCCAGTTCTGCTGTTAAGAAATAAAACTAAATCTTCTTCCTCTTTCTGTATGGGTGATTTTCTCTTTCTTTGTTTTGATTCTGTTCATTATGGGTTTATTTCCTTAAGTGATAATATATTATGTCTAGGAATGTATAAATTTTTCTCTTAATAAAGATTTAAATCTGCTATTTTTCAGTTTTAAGAATGAGAAATTTATTATCATGATTTCTTAAACTATTGCCCTGCTTGATTTTTTTTTAAATTTCTTTCTGGAAGATCGGTTATCAGCCATGTTCTACCCTAAAAGGTGTTTTAAAAATAAATAAACAATGTGTATTCTTCCATTGTTGGGTAGGATATTCTAGAAGTGGTGATTAGGTCAAGTGGGCTTATAGTATTGTATAGATTTTCTACATCTTTGTTAACTTTTATTCTATTTGTCCTGAGTTACAGAAAGAAGATTGTAATGGACAAATATAATTGCAGCTTTATTTATTTTTCATTTAATTGTATCCGTTTTTCCTCCATCTATATTTAAGATTTTTTGCTGGTTATGTACTTATTTAGGGCTGTTAATGTTCTTGGTGAATTTAACATTTTATCATAAATCTTTCTTTATTGCTCCTAATATCCCTTGTTCTGAAGTATCCATTTTCTGATATTAATATAGCCACTCCAGCTTTTTTACATTATATTTACATAGTATATCTTTTTCCATTCTTTTGCCCTTTCATCTACTTACAAAATTGTATTTAAAGTGAGTTCTTATGACAGCATATAGTTGAGGTCTTCTTAGCCAATCTATTTGTCTTTTAATTATGTTAAGAACAATTACATTTTTAAGAGTTATTGATATGATTGGATTTAAGGCTAAAATTTTATGATTTGTTAAGTTTGTACCCTTTGTTTTACTTTCTCTGTTCCATGTTTCCAGCATCATTTTGGATTTTTTGAATGTATTTTTAGCGTTTCATTTTTGTTTATTTAATTTTTGTATATATATCTTTGTAATAATTTTCAGTAATTATTTTAGGCATATATGTGTGTGTGTGTGTGTGTATATATATATATATATATATATATAAAACCTTTCACAAACGACTTAAAGTTAGTATTGTATCACTTCTGATAACGTAGAAAAATTACCACCATTTGGTCAATTTACCTTCAATGGTTTATATTGTATATTATATATATATATATATATATATACCTTTAATATACAAGGTATATTATATATACATACCTTGAAAACATCACCAAATAATGTTATAAATTTGCTTTCAGCACTCACACATATACTAAAGAACTTAAAAGGAGAGAAATAATCTATCATATTTCACCAAATATTTATTTACAACTTCTGTTGCTCTTCATTTATTCCCAAAGTTTCTAGTTTCCTTCTAGTATCATTTCCTCCAGCCTGAAGAATTACCTTCAGCATTTCTTTTAGAGAAGGTCTGCTGGTGATGAATTTTCTTAGTTTTCCAAGAGTATATTAATTTTGCTGTCATATTTTCACTGGATATAAAATTCTGGGTGAACAGTTTTTTTATATTAACACTTTAAAGGTATTGTTGTGCTGACTTCTGATTTCCATGATTTCTAATAAGAAATTTGCAGTTTTTAAAATTTTTGTCATCCTATATATAACCTGTCAATTTCTCTTGCAGTATTTAATATATATTTCCTTTTTGTTTGGTTTTCAGCTTTTTGATTTTAATGTGTCTCTATGTATATCCTCTTTGGGGCTTGCTGAACTCCTTGATTTTATAAATATATTCTTCCACCAAATCTGAGAAGTTTTCACATTATTTCTTCACATTTTCTAAGCATAAATTTTCTCTTAATCTCTTATCGGAACTCTAATGACAGACATATTTAGAGATTGTTCCACAAGTCCCTGAGGGTCTATTTGATTTTTGTTTTGTTTTTTTCAATATGTTATTCCCTTTGTTTTTCATATCAGGATAATTTCTACTGATCCATCTTTATTTTATTGACTGCTGTCTCTGTCATCTATTTTCTGCTATTCAGACAGTCTAGTGAACTTTTATTCTGATATTCATTTTTCCATTCAAATTATACATTTCCTCTTTTTCATAGGTCCTATTTCTCTGCTGGGCATTTCTATCTTTCCATTAATTTCAAAAGTATTCATTTTTAATTCCAAATGGTTATAATAGCTAATTTAAAGTCTTTATCTGCTAATTCCTGTATCTGAGTCATCTCAGGGTTATCAGGCGTTGAATTTGAGAATAAGTCACATTTTACTGGCGTTTTTTGTTGTTGTTTGCTTGCTTCCTTGCTTTTATTCCCCTCTTTTGTGTGTCAAGTCGTTTGGAATTGTTGTGAGAATCTCGTTCTTGTTAAAATCCTCTGGAGGGTGTTCATTGTTTTGTTTAAGCAGGCTATTGACCTAATTAGGTTCAGACAAAGTTCCTTCTTGCCATCTGTGGTCTTCGGTTTCAATGCCATTTCCGTTTTTTTTTTTTAAAGTGAGAAACAAAAATAACATATTTAATTAAAAGATTAAATCAATATTAAAGCAAAGTTACAGAATGACAGATAATGTAGTTTTATATATAAACTTACTAATATTTAGCTTTCAGCTGTGAAGTGGGGACTTGGGAATTATCCTGAGTGACATTGCAATGACAGATATAGGCCATTTAATATCATCATATAACATGCAGAACTGTGTGGGAAAGAGTGTGGTCTACAATGTGAACTATGCTCCATGCTTAGTGGCAAAGCCCCAAGATGTGTATATCTATTGCAGGTGATGTGCCACTCTATTGAAGGATGTTTATTTGGAAGGTTGTGGGAAGAGTAGGAGGTTGGGCATATGGGAATCCCTACAACTTTTGTGTAACATTTATGTAATTCAATTTCATTTTAAAACCTTCCCTTTGTATATCTGGTTTTGCTCGCACCTGTGCAGGTTGTCCAGAAGGAGTTGTGAATGTGTGAGATCTAGTGTCAGATACAACACTTTTTGCAGCTCTACATCCCACTTTTTACAGCTCTGCAACCCAGCAGGATTTTGTGCCCACCAGGCATAATCCCATTCACAAGGATAAGCCTGGGCTGGTGACTGTCATTTTTGTGGTGATATGTCAATCAGTTGTTGTCCCTAATAATTTAGGCATGTGACAAGAGTAGAGCTTAACGCTTGTCCCTCATCTAGCATCTTCCCATGGCAAAACACCTCTGCTCCCACAAGTTCATTACACTCTTTGACCTCCCTAGCAGTTTCTCATAATTTTTACATCATTTCCTCATATCCAACCCCCACCCTAATTTCTATATTTTCTCCAGAGCTGATTTTGGAGAATGCAGATCCAATCCGTTCTATTTGCCATCTTATCTGGATCCTATAAACTCATTTACAGTCCTACTTATTTTTAAGCCCCAGCAAAGTTGATTCTTCCAAATGATGTTTGCAAGTCCTGCCTCTGAATCTTCATATCACTAGGGATATAGTTTAGAAGTTTCCTATGCATTAGAATTATAGATATATATATACACACACACAAGTATATATTATCCTCATGCCTCCCAATAATGTTTTCAAGATTGCTTTTGCATTTCCTTTTTTTCAGAGGCTTTACAAATTTAGTTATCAAAAATATTTGAGAAATTATTCCAACCCCATTATATAAAAAGGTAAAATAATCTATTACTCAAAATTGAGAAGCCCATAAAATAATACTTAGGTGAATTCACATACAAAATGTTTCTTATTCTTCACTATGAAATGCTCATATTGATGGAGGAAACCTGAGCTTGATGAGTGCAGACAAAGAAGTCAAATATGAAAAAGTGATCTAATAATATTCCAGTATTGTATCCTTATTATTATGCAAATAACATATTCTGCTGATGAAATGTTCAGATTATTAGATAATGAATAATAATAGATAAGCTACTTAGTTGTAACCTCTCATTAACCAATTCTGAATTAGAGGTAACATACTTACAGAACATCTTGCATTTCCTTAATATACTTAAAATAATATGTTTTATTATAATGATGATATAAATGGTCCTGATAATGAGAATATATTTTCAACATAGGTAGAAGTTCTATCCAACTAAAGGATAAGATAGTATTACATATAATATAGACCTAAATCTTTCACATGGTTAGTAAATACAGTTTTATGATTAATTATATACTTTAATTTTAACAATGAATAGCTATTCATTTAACACCTACTCTATGCGTGTGCAGAATAGGCAATAAAAAATAAAGTATAACTCACAGTACTTACTAAATGCTTTAAAGAATTTAAATATCAGTTGAGCAGACTATACATTCTTTTATGAAAACAGTAGAGGAAATGAACAATGTGTGTTATAATTTAGAAAATAAATAGTAATGTAAAGAGTACTATTATTTAGATATATCAAGATAAGAGTTTTTGAAGGCAAACAATATGTAGATGTCATGAAAATCTTCCATTTTACAAGTAGTTTAGTCATTACAAAACATAAATTAATACCTAATTGGAAAGCATATTGTCTTGAAATTTGGAATCTGCAATGTGTGGAACCTTGAAAAATGTAATGTAATTTGAATACAGTTAAACTATTTTTACTAAACACAACATTCTTGTATTCTCTAATCTTTCTCACATACAGATATATATATATACACATACATAATGCTATACACACAAAATGTTGTCAATATATTGATGAGCTAAATGTTTTTATAAAGGGATTTGATGGAAATCATTATGAAAAGGGAGACATTCACATGACTACATAAAGAAATGCTCAAGTAGTTGGAAAATAACTTGGGTATTCAAACTACCAAGCATGTGTAAGGAAATTCTTCTGTGTTGTAGACATAAGATCAAGAAAGTTACCACATAAAATTCATGCAATTTGCCAAAGGTATCAAATGAAATTGGAAAAAAAAGTTCTTAAATATTTGGAAAAGGGATGAGTATAACCTAAACTACTTTGTTCTCCATGGAGATAAACATTTGAAATGCAAAGACACAAAGAATCAGTCAACCATTAACCCATATTTTTAAAAATGTCTATTAGGAGTAAGAAAACCAGAAATAAAAAAGAAATATCTCATCCTTAATACCTTTTTCCCCCTTTCTGAAATAGGATGTGAATATTCAGATGCAGAATCTGCAGGTCTCTTAGCTCTATGCAGCAACTCACATAGGTAATGCTAGGCTTCAGGGAGCACCAGAATTGGCCTGTTTGCTTGAGGAGAAATCAGATTGATGTGTAAACAGTTATCTCCTGCCTTTTCTGCAGAGATTTAATTCTCTTCCTTTGACCTGCATCAAGAATATCTTATACTAATTGTAGCAGTTTGGCATTGTTTATGAATTCCAAAAATAGATGTTGGATTATATTTGTAAACTGGTCTGTTCCTCTGGGCGTGGTTAAATTGTGATTAGGGCTTTGACTGGGCCATGTCAGTAGGCTGTTAACTCACAGAGAAAACCACATGACAGAGAAGAGAGTTGAAGTTTTGGAAGCTGGAGTCCAGGAATTGAGGACACAAAGGAGCAGAGAGAAGGCTCCATTAGACACACCAGAGGCCCCTCAGGAAGAGAGATGAGCCATTCTCCTGATAATCTACAGCTGGCCTTGTGGAGAAAGCAGACAGCAGAGTACAGAGAGAAATGAGCCCCAGGAAGAGAAGAACCCAGGAAGCCAAATTCTTACAGACATCAGCAGCCATCTTGCTCCAACATATGGCAACAGATTTTGGTGAGGCAAGTAACTTAGGCTTTATGGCCTGGGTAACTGTAAGCTTCTACCGCAAATAAATACCCTTTATAAAAACCAATTGATTTCTGGTATTTTGCATCAGCACACCTTTGGCTGATTAATACAGTAATATTATACCAAATATGGACCTGAATCTCTATTGAACATGGTTTCAATATCATTTTACCTTTCACACACTCTGTGACCTTGGTCGCCTTAGTTAAGCTCTAAACCCTGTCTTTTTCCAGCTCTAAATATCTTTTTCAGTGTTAGGTTATATTTCACTAGTGTTGATTCAATCCTACAATTTCCTTCAATCCTACAATTCACCTTACAGGGAATTTATAAAGAATTGTGGGAGTGCACACTTGGTATAGCCTAGCTGTTAATACGTAAATGCCTTTTCTCCAGGCCCTCTTGACGTCTTCTGTGAATGTCTTGGTAACAGCCATACCCTTCCTACTGCAGAAGAGGCATCAGGGGACCCTGTATGCCAAAGTTTCTTGGTGAAGATTTGCATAATGAAGGATGACTCCTCCTTTGTGTGTATTCTGTTGGATAGGTACCTAAACAGAACTGTCTGTGCTACTAAGCTGTCTGTGCTACAAAGTCTGTCAGAGTGTTTAGTGAAAATCTTTATTTTGTATCTTAGGCGGAGTGTCCAATGGGGACTTGCCTGAGAGACTCATCCAAAAAAACAAACACTTTGCTATAATCAAATTTGTATCTCCCACACAATGACTACGGCACTTACAGGGCTAGAGCATTTTGAATATTTTCTCTTCTTACAATGGATTTTCTCCCTGGAGAGTCATCAGTCCTTGATGTCAAGACTATTTACTCGAGGTACAAACATGTTGCTAGTTTTGTGACTATCAGTGATTTTTTTAAATTATTTTTGAATTTTCAATATAATATGAATGGGGAAATGAATATCTCCACATCTACAGCTTTTCACTTACATTGGTATATTGCTTTGGGATCACTTCCCAGAAATGATATTACATCTTCAAGTAGTATGATTATGGCTCCAGAAATTTATTGGTGAACTGCTTAAAAAAAAAACAAGGGGTGTATAAATTTTCAATTTCCCTAAAAGTGTAATAATTGTCCAATTTCATTGCACATGCATCATCACTGGAGATATTAAATAAAACAAGGTTAAAAAATCAGAGCAAAATATCCTGTAGCAACATAAAAATAAATTTGATAAAAAGGGAGATAAGATAAATGATTCTCTACAAAAATATACAATACCAATATATCTGAAAAGCTGGAAAAATGTGAACATAGCGATAAATTTAGAAGATATTGGAGTTGTGAAATATTGTAGCAAAAAGAGACTGAATGCAGAACATTATAAGGGTGAATCCTTTCATATCCTTAAAGGGTAGATGATTCCTATGCTATACAATGTAACACATACTGCATACTTTTTAAAAAATAAAAGAGTTGATGGCACTAAAATTATAACTACAGCTGCTAGATATAGTATTCTTTTAAAAACTACCACAAATAACCAGAAAAAATAGTATGTTAAATAACCAGAAAATAATAGCATAAACTCTAAATTATTAGGAAATGTATTTATATACAAAGAACAACCACTTAGAATTTATGATAGAAGAGTAGAAATTAAGGTAACATAAGACATGTAGTAGTAAACATAACTAAATATGTTTATAATGCATATGAAATTCAATTAGAAATTCATGGAAGACATAAAAGAACTGTAGAAGAACTGGAATATATTCTAGGATGTTGGAGAGATATTTTATACATAATTAAAATATTCTATTTATTTAATTTAATAATTCCTTGTAAACCCATAAATGTAGTAAATGTCTTCATAATGGTGTTGCGATGGATAGATTGGACAACATGATTCTGTAATTCAAATGGACTATGAACCAGAGAAAGAAGGACGGAAAACACTAAATGGAAGACCAGCATATGTTAACTTACCTCAATGGCTATAAAACATGTTGTAAAACTTCAAAACAAAAAAGGTATTGATGCTTAAATAGAAAGGCCAACTGGAATAAAAATACAAAGCAGAGAAAAACAACCAGATACATATAAGTAATTGATATAAGACAAAAGTCTCAATTCTGTGGGGAAATGACATAATTTTCAATAAATAGTGGTGGGATAATTTTGTAGCCACCTACAAAGCTTTATATTCAGAACCCTTGCTTCATATACTAGTATAAAGTCCAAGTGGATTAGAATTTAGAAGGCTAAAACATAAAAAAATTAAAAGTACTTGAAAATAAATGTTTGAATAATACATTTACATGAAATAGGTCATAAATTAAAGATACCATAAAAGAAAAATAATTTATAAGTTTTAGAATATATAAATAACACAAAAACATATCTGGACATCATAAGAAAAACATGGATAAAGCAAAATTAAATGAAAACTAGGAAAATTATTTGCATCACAAATGTCATGTTATGTAAATCACCATAATATGTAAAAAACTTTGCACAAAAACCAATAGAAAACTGGATTAGCACTCAAACTATATACCTAAGGCATTGCATATGATTTTTAAACATATGAAAATTTTTCTATAAAAGGAAATATGAAGTAAAACTGTAATGATACCACTTTCATTTACACGATGGCTAACATTAAAAAAATGTAAAACACTTTTTTGCCAAGATGTAAGGAAACCGAAACACAAAACATTGGTATAGTATTAGGAATTTTTGCTCTTGCTATGGATTTGCCAGTATGTACTGAAATTGCACAATATTTACAGGCACTAACCTAGCAAGTTTATTCCTGTCTTTACAATTTTGATATATTTTTGTAATTATCAACATTTTATTAAGTTTATTTGTAATCAAATAAGACTTTAAACATGTAAAATATTCAGCAATAGGGGACTAGTGGTAAACACATTGTCATACGTCCATACAATGGATTATCAGGTAGGCAAATATATATAAAAGCACTCCTATATTAATTTGGAATGGTCTCTAAGATATAATTTTAAGTTAAAGAAATAACTTTTAGAGAGTGCTATCCATTATGCTAATGTGTATGTGTATGCATTTTCATGAGGAAACTATGGAAGGATAAATAAGAAATCAATCAAAGGACAAGCTTGAGTGTTTGTGTATTTACAGAGTAGGTGAGAACTGGAAAGATAGCTGATAAAGTTGGGAGCAAGATTTTTTATCACACATTTTTAATATTGGTTTATTTTAAACTTTGGAATTGTATACTGATTCACAAAACAAAATTAAACATTAAAATTATAAAGAAGAAGAATAGGCATTAACTAAAATTATTAAAATTTGGGAGGAATATAAAATGTAATCTTACACACATGAGAATGAAACTTGATGATAGGATTCAATACTGCAAATGTATGCATAATTCACAAATAAAGGAGTTCTTTGTGTTAGCAGAGAAGCCAGAGATGTGAATAACCAGAAAGGAGATAGATGTTAAAACTAGAGTAATTAAAACCAATGACACTAATCCAATGTAAATCAATACAGTATAAAAGAAGTCCAGAAAGTATACAATATGTAGATACTCAGAATATAATTAGAGTGGCTTTCCAAATTTGGTGTTAAAGATAGATTATTCGATAAATGTACAGAAGATATTTAAATTTTGATAGAAAAAATATTCCAAAATATATTTCGACTATATTAAAGTTTTTAATGAAAATATCAAAACTTTTGATGTCAAGAGTATAAGTTAATATTTAGAGGCAGGAGATTTCTACAAGAATGCCACCAACAGTAAGTGAATAATATTTTCTCATAGTAGTAATAATAATATAAAGCTATTCCTATGTTCCAGAAGTGCGATAAATATTTCCCCATGTTATTTCACTAATGCCTGCAGAACCAAGGGCTCCATGAAGCCCCTTTGCAAACCTAATTGAAACTCAAACATTAAAACTATTCAACTCTCAAGGATCATCTAATGTCAGTAAAAGAAACCCCAGTGCTATCTGACTTAAAAACATTTTATTTAAATTGTCACGTAAGTCTTGATCAACAAACAGATGGACTGATAGTGGCCACTGTTTCCTTGCCTTCTCTTTGTCTCCTGCACTTGAGTCATAGTGATATTTTCCCTCATGATTTCATGGTGAGAGGGTGTTGGCCACTTACATTGCCACCTGCTTCATCTTTAAGTGGGGGAAGGAAACAATAACATTTTTCCCAAAACTTCAAACCAACTTCCTAGGTGATAGGCTTTAATTGTTCTTTGAACAAATGCACATCATTGTAGTCATCATCATGGTCCAGTAGTGGTTATGCTGATGAATTTAAAGCCACATGACCCAACCCTATGAGCAGATGGATGGTGATGGGGAAAAACAGGTCTGCTAATACTAAGAATAAAATGAATGACTCTAGTGGAGGAAAAAGCAAAAGTCAACTCCAAATATATATGTCAACTAAAGTATAGACATCTTCAATGTAGTAAGAGAAATTGAGTTAAGAAAAGATGAAAGTTACCACTAGACGAAATCAAAAGGCTAACAGGTAAGTGAAAAAATAACTTTAGTAGTGATTAATTGAATAGCTATTTAAAAAATAATGAGACAGGATTTGGGGCCTATAAATTACCCTATAATACTCTGGTATTTTAAAATACAATATTCGTGGTGCTGAGGGGATAGCAAAACAGGTATTCTTCTCTGCTGATGGAAGTATAAAACAACATCTCTATTTATATCTATATCTAGACATCTATGTCAATAAATGCATGTGTACATGTGTAGGAGAATACATTTGACAGTATGAAGATCTAAAAAATCTGTATCTAACACTTGTTTCTTTTTCTAGCCACTTTATTACTAAATGTTTATTCTAGGGAGAAAATTAGAAATGTGAGCAGTTACTAGAACAGTGATTTGCACTCATCTTTTCATTTATAACTTTTTAAACCCAAGATCCTTGTTTAATTTATGGTATAAGATGGAAGGTCATAAAACAAAAGCCATGTCATTGAAAAATAAATATAAATGTGGGAAAATATTAACAAGGCACTGCTACGTAAAAAGTGAAGCTCTCTAAGAGAAAACTTGAAAAACAATGATTAAAAAATTCAAACCATTTATCACACAACCCAGAAATAGTCCCTATTCCTATGTGAATATTGCATGTGTATACATGCATATTTATGTTTTGGCACCTGTCTTTTTATTTCAATGTTTTCTGCATCAAGCCTAAATATCCTATATAAAAAAGTAAATTCTTCATAAATATGTTTTCTTAATAAGCAAATCATATATCCTTACACATTTACAAAATAATTTTTGATTATCTGAGACATTAAAAAATTGTCATATCTGTGAATGTACTTCTGTGCAATACTAAAATTTATTTTTATAGATACTTTTCTTTATCAGTTTCATGGCCTTAATTCTATTTTAAAACTGTGGTGCCTTCAATGTTTAAAGCAATAAATCTAGGTGGGATTTTTTTTTCAGTGCAGAAAATAACACATCTATCACTATGAACAACATAATTTCAAGTTTGTAGCCTAGAAAAACAATAGTTCTGGGGGGCAGTTTCATCATTACACAAATTGATATAGAGATTACTTTCTATGAACATGAACAATTGACCTGTATTTGTGCACTGTATTTAAAACACGCTGGTGGTGATGGTTTTGTTTTCAGATGGGATGTGTGGTGTTTTGACACTGTATGTACCCCAGAAAAACATGTTCTTAAATCTAATCTATTCTTGTGGGCGTAAACCAATTGAAGTAGGATATTTTGATGAGGCTACTTCAGTTAAGGTGTGACCCACCTCACTCAGGATAAGACTTAATTCTAATACTGCAGTCCTTATAAATGAAATGAATACAAAGATTGAGAACAAGAGATCCATGGAAGCAAGTAGTTGAAATCAAAGACACCGGGAAAAGAGAGACCAGCATATGTCTCCATGTGCTTTACCATGTGGCAGAGGAGCCAAGTATCACCAGGAGCAGGTCTTCAGGAAGAAATCATTGCCTTGATGATGCCTTGATTTGGACACTTCCCAGGCCTCAAAACCATGAGCAAATAAATTTCCATGGTTTAAGCCAACCCATTTCATGGTATTTGCTTTAAGCAGCCTTAGTGTCTAAAACAGGAAGGAAAAATAAATGTAATAATCATGGAATTTGCCTTCCTTCTATTCCTGGAAAACCACTTGAAAAATTATTTCCTAAGAAATGTCCTTAGGTAAAGGTAATAAGAAGACAGATGGCAAAATCAATTCTAGCCATGGAATCCTGTTAAGTGTCAGGAGTCTAGAGTATTCTACTACTTGAAGGCCATTGGGGCTCTCAGGATTTATCTCTGCCATTCCAGGTTTAAGTTTGGGTTAGCAGACTCAATAAACCCAAGCAGGGATATGACGGTGGATCCAATTCTTGGTGTTGTTTCTACAAAGGTTATGAGTGTCTCAGTAGGATCAAAGCTATCTTTCAGGCCAGTCAGATGATTCATTAGAAAAGAAAGTTGTTAAATGAGCCAGAAAACAAAACAAAACAAAACAAAAAAACACTCTTATGTTGACCACCATAATACACTTAACAGACATCCAGGGATGGGATATAGACATGGGCTCAATTCATTGTTTTACTACTGACTTGTTAGTACCCTAGGGAGACACTTAACCCTTTAAGTGTTTATTACATTTATACTATTTTGAATTCCTAATCTCTCACTTGAATGTGGAATTTTAATATATAAGTATTTATTTATTTATTTATTTATACTTATAAATGTGAGTGCATAGCCTTCAAATAAGCACACACTCTAGACTACACACACATGTAAATCTCCATTTGTTGTATTCATTTATATCTAGCAAATGGAAATTGGCATTAATACATAATAAATTAAGGTATAATGTTTCAGATATAGGGAGTAATATCCTTTCACTCTATATTTTATATTTTATCACACAGAAATCATGCATGACTAGTGTCTTCCAATTTTATGACTGCATTGTCATAAGGAATATCCATAAATATATTTCTTACTCGTAGTGTTAAAATATGTAAAAGAATCTATAGTGAAGATATTAGGAAAAACAGCATTGGCATGGTTTAGAACAGGAAGATACCTATAACTACCCTGAAGAACTACTCTGGCAGCATGTCTTCTCCTATTATAATAAGAGCAATTTTAACTCAATCTTACTGATTAGTTCATCTCATAAATTCTTTAAAGCACCAGCTTATAAAGAATTTTGCATTAAATTAGAAAATTCCAAAGATTCCCTTTTGTATGAAAAGAGTAAAGAGGACTCCATATTTAACCAGATAAAGTTGAGTTTATTTTTAGTTTCCCTTTTTCTGTCAACAAGAAATAAATCACCGAAACATATTAATTATAGAGTTTATAATTCTCTTATTCATCTTAATCTCATTGCCTCTGAGGTTTCAATGGAGAAAATGTTACACTGGCCATTTTTCTTTATTTATTTTTTCTTCAGATTCTTACTGTTAAACCATTGGCAGAGCAGGTTAAACAGAAATTGTGCAATGAAGTGTTTCCCAAGAGAAAAAAAAAAATGCTACAAGTAGGAAGCAAAGACAAATGACTGCAGTTGGTTAAAGGAAAAAGTAAATTATCATTATTGTAGTGGAGAAGAGAGAGTGACCCAAGAAATAGAAAGTTCTTGGAATGAGGTTGAAGGAACCCCAACATCTGGAAAAGACTGACACAAAGAGAAAAGGCAGCTGAATAATCTTGTTGTCATGAGCTCTGAAAGATCTATAAGTATAGGATATAAATAAGAACAGTAATATAGAAGTGGAAATGAGGAGTAAAGAGAATATCGACTCTGCCTCCAGGCTCTATGGAATATTGACTATGGAAAAGAACAAAACAAAAAATAAAATCAAAAACAAACTTCACTATAGAGCAGCTTCAAGGAAGAATTTGAAAACCCAGGAGATTGTACTGATGACAGAAAATGCCTGGAGGTGTTGTGATGGGGAGGGGTGGGTAATTGAGTTAGACTAGGAGATTACAGACCTGAAGGAGAATGCGGATCCATGAATGAGGTAGGGGGTGTAATCAAGATGTTTCTTCAAGTTAAGGCATGTATTCCAAAAGCTATGTTAGCTGTCAAAATATTAAAAAGTGAAAATCAAGTTAGGCTCAAAATGGAAATTATTATGATAGCTAATGCTTCTACAACCATTGTAAATGGACTATCTGTATATCAATTATGAAATAATTCATTTTATTTAGATGCCACTATTTAAAAGCTCTTCACATGTGCTCAATTTCAATTGATTCTCATAACTCAGAGGTAGATACCGGAAACAGCTTCAACCATTATCCAAGTTTGCTGATTTAGTGATTAAAACAACTGAATATCTGAATCCAAATTTTCTTCTGTTGTAAAGTAAACATATTTTCTTCCTCTTAAGACATTGCCTTTGGGTATAAACGCTAAGGACACATGACACACCAGTTAGGTCTTCTCCATTTAGAAACAAAGAATGTTAATTAACTTTTTAAATATGATATAACTAATATTAGCACAATATAATTACATAATATATGCTATTGTTACCGGATTTTGTCTAGGTTTTTGACTATGCTGCAGAAATGAATTTCAAGAGCACATCAGGTTAGTTAGGCCAGTGATTAATTAAGGAATGGTGAGAAGAGAAATGGGAGAAAATAACAGATCCTGGGTCCCAGGTAGAGAGGAAGGGGCTGAAGAGTGATAAAGAGGACCGATTTATAGACTACAATTTCCCATTATAGATTATAAATGCCCAGGTTTTACTTGCTTGTTGATCTATATGGGGGGGGGGTGACAGCAGGGTGCAGAAGGCAAGAGAGAGTGAAAAAGCAAGAGAGCAAGAGAGCAAGAGAGAGAGACAGCAAGAGAGTGAGAGAAGGTAAGAAAGAGAAGCTTTTGTGCCTGCTTTTAAACCATTAACTATTCTGCCCCTTTGCTAAAGGCATGGGAGGAGTCCCAGCTGTTTGCTGTTTTGATTGATTACCCCACCCATCAATCCCCCAGAAGGGCCCAATTATAAGGCCCCTGGAGAATATCCTGGGCTTCTCCTGGCTTCTGGAGGAAACCTCATTCTGAATAGCAGAAATCTCATTCTGAATGGGATTCTTGTGAGTGTGTTCCAGCAACCATCTTGGGTGTATCGATACCTGTGTGGACTTCTTGCCAGGTTCCAGATCCATCTATTGTTTTCTTATCTAGCCTGCTTCACTATTAACAAGAATATTTAATAATTATTTGATATTTGGGTTGCCTTTCCTAAATATATGCACCTTTGTTGAATGTTGAAATAAGGGCTTGAAAATAATATTTTGAAATAACCAAGTTTATAGACTAAAGCCATGGCAATTAAAAAGAAAATCATAATGTAATTATTGAATAACTGCTGGGGCATCCCCTGATTAAAAAGTTGTTCTGGCCATCAACAATATAAACATAAATACTGTATAAAAGTCTGAAAATAAAAATGTAGACTACAAACTAAAATATTTTCTAGGCATGATATCATGATAAATGGGAAAGAATAGGAGAGGGGAAAATATTAATAGTTCTAGATCTGTTTGGAGGGTAGGCTTATGTGTGATTTTATTTGTCTTTTGTCATCCTATGTAAGTTATAAAAGAAAAGGGAATCAAGTTTTGAGACACTACATCAGTGGAGTGTCTCTTTGAATGGCTGTATCTATTGGGTAAATATCCTTGGTTCTTGCTATTCCCCAATCGCTAGGCTTTTATTTAGGGCTCTGACTATAAATATAAATCTGGTGCATGTAGGGTCTTGTAACTCCACTCTGCAATGCAAAAAACATCTGCCTTTCTTGGTTTCTGGGTCTATCAAATCAATGATCACAACAGCGAGGCTCTTAAACTTACAAGTGTTTAGCACCACCTCACAGGCATGATTGTGGACAATAGACAATGTCTATGACACTGCAGCCGATGACAATCCTGAATCTAAGTAAAACTAGAAGAGTAAATTCAAGGGTTTTTTGTGTGTTTTTTTTGCTTTTTGTTTTTTTTATTTGTTTGTTTGTTTTTACATTTTATCATAATATAAGTTGTGTTATTTGTGTCATTATGCTTTATATTCATGGAGAGTAGGCAAATTACTCAGAATCCAACTAAAAATATCCACATTTTTAGTTTCACACTCCATAGCAATTTAAGTAAATGGTCAGTGTATTCAAGGATCTAACAAGCTATTTAAGAAACCTGAAAAATTTGGTAGTTTGTAAATCATCCCAAACTACAAACCAAATCAGAAATGAGTAGAAAATAAAGTTCTATAAACCTTAAAATGTGCATTTAGATGAGCAGTTGGATATCCTGAGGCAAATACACCTCTATATTAGAAAAAGCAAAATATTTGAGACCCAATTAAAACACACACACAGACACACAACTCAGTCACTTTCAAGAATCAGGCATTTAATTTGTCAATATCATGATGGCTTATTTTGAGCTATCGAAAATCACTTACTAAAAGTAAAATAAAGTGTTCTATACTATTAGTAAAAAGCAGAAGGGTGCATAACTCTGGTGTAATATTAAGATTTCTCAGACAGCTTCCCTCATTTTAAGAAGCAAAAAGAAATCTCATTAAAGCAAAATAATATTCTAGTGGATTCACAGAGTGATATGAATTAGGGAAAAAGGAATAATTCATGATTCAGACCAAAATTATCTTGTGCTCAGAGGATTATTTGGGAAAATATATTCATACTGATATTTTGACATGAAAGCTCTAGCACACTTGGCTTCCATCTGCTTGTATTTATTCTTGATTCTAAAGGGGGAATCACAATCCAAACTCCCAATCTCTTGAGTGAAGTGCCTGACCATGAGTCAAGTGCATCAATACTTCTGGACAGGTGTCATAATTTGGAAAACTGAAACATTGGTAAGTTTGGGTAATTGCATTACCTTTAATATGATATTGATTATGAATTCAAAGGAAATTAGAAGTACATGCACTTTGATATAAAACACATTCCTTCTCTTCTATGAATAATTTAGAAAAGCCACTGAATATAGAGAATGATAGAAAAGCCAATATTTGGCATATCATATCTTTTTAAGGATAGGGAGAATATAAGAAATACTGTGACTTTGTTAAGGAACAAATATAAAGTTACTTAATAAAAAGTAAAACTTTTATTTTCTGAGGACTTGTATTTTCCTATGTCTTAATTTAAGTGAGAAAAAGATCTAGAAGTGAAAATAGCTTTTGTTGAAACAGACACTTCAATTTGTGTAAATAAATGTATTTGTTTTTAAAATCTGTATCGGTAGCTTTAAACTTAGCAATTCCTTATTGAACAACTTCCTCAAATAAGTAAAAGTCAGTGCTATCTTCCTACTTATTCCAATTTCATTTGTTCACAGTATAGAAATAATAGTGATAAGCATAAAGCATATTGAGGATTTTAAATCCCATTGCACTCCATTATTATTAAGTGATGACGTAAGAATCCATTTGAAATATGAATATAAAAAATAATTCTTATGTAATTTACAGTGTAAGCATGATAAAGTTTGAAGCCACAGTCAAATCGTGATATATATTTATCCAAAATATTTTAATGACCTCGGTAAGTAGTTTCATGATTATAATAAAATGAATGGGGCTCCAGCCTCCCACGGAGTCCTCTGGGGTCTCCCACAGCCTTCACACAGCCGACGAGAAGGACACTCTGAACTGTTTCGCAGTTTTCGGGAGCAGCAGCTCAGTCCTCGTCGGAGGAGGACAACAGTGAGCCAGAGGAGATGAGTCTCAGGGCCCTGGGTCTGGCAATGCTGAGGGCGGCAGTGGAAACAAGGCGAAAAAGCAGCTGCCGGGATCTGAGCTGTTTCGGAGAGTGACTCGCCGGGCCTTTCTTACAATCCCCTAAACAAGCAGATAGACTGGGAGAGGCACGTCGTCAAGGCGCCTGAGGAGCCTCCAAAGGAATTAAAAATAGGGAACTCAACTGTTTGCCACCTCCCGAGACCTACACTACTGAGAAGAAACCACCCTCCAGAGGTGGAAATGGCAATTAGGTGGTGGTCACACATATATGAGGACAATGGTGAGAAGGCTAAGAAAGCTAGGCTTCTGTGGGAAGGGGAGGAAACGTGGAAACGTGGAATCAGATGATGAAAAAGGTGAACATACTTCTAAAAAGCCAAAGGAGAACCAGCAAAGAAGAAAAAGTAAAAAACTACAAATGGCAAGAATTTCAGACTGCAAACTTTGTTGCAATAGTTCTTTCGGCAGATTAAGTTGGTATTGTAAATTCTTATGACACATTATCTCCTTGAAAGTACATACATATTAATTAACTAATGACATTCCTGCAGGAACTTTCCACTGAAGAATTCATATTTTAAAACTTGAATGTATTTAAAACTGAAATGGTGACTTGTGATTATCAAAGATAATTAGATTATACAAATGTTACACAAAAAATATAGGGATTCCCATAGGCCCCGCTCCCCACACCTCCCACACCCTCCCACAAAAGCAACGTCCTTCAGTAGTGTGGCACGTTCATTGTAATTGATAAACGCATCCTGGGGCATTGCCACTGAGCATGGACCATAGTTCACATGTAGTTTACACTACACAGAATTACACTATTCTGCAGGCTATGGGAAGATATATAATGGCATATATCTGTCATTGCAATGCCATTCAGGATGATTCCCAAGTCCTGAAAAAGCTCCCGCATTACACCTGTCTTTCCCTCCTCCTGCTCCCTGAGCTTCCTTGATGTGGCCCCTGCCTCCACATCAGTGCTGTAATTTTTTCCATTGCTAGAATCACAAGTCTATTGTAGAATACCAGTAAATCCACTCTAGTCCATAGTTCATTCACCAATCCTGAGGGTTCTGGGATGGTGATGTTCACACCACCTCTAATTGAGAGGGGGCTTCGATCCCATATAGCTGATAGATGGAACACTCTTGCTTGCTTTCTCGTTTCCTTGGTATGGTGGTTGTCAATCCTCAGCTTCTTGTTAGTTGTCCCGGGTGAGTCCAATAACCTGGAAAGTAGGTGTTGCAACTCCGATGAGGCTCAAGGCCCAGCTGGCACATGGACAGCCCAAAGATTCAAGTCTCTTGGATGTGCACCTACCAATTCCAGCACCAAATATAGGTTCAAATAGAAGAGACAGATGAGCCATGTGTAGAGAAGCCATAACTGAGTCCAACTCTGTCACTCTCAGGAGCACAAAGTCCAAAGTAGGGCCCACTGGCAAGGCACCAAATTCTGAGCTTTCTGCCCTGACCATAGGACCTGGGGGTCTCCAGACCCCTCATTCTTGATATCATAGGATTGGTGACATTCTTTGAGAGTTTTGCCAAATGTTGACATGCCAATATTCTGTGCAACTTTTATAAAGTAATATATTTTAAAGCAAATATATTGTGATGTACTGTGAACTTGTAGGCTGCTCTTCAGCAGTGTTTGTACAGTGTGACTAGAACATGGAAATGAAATTACGTATTCAGAATAGCTATTATTGCATCATGTTAACATTTGAATATTTGTCTGTGACAAGTATCCTCTTTGCCAAGTGACATTTTAAGCTGCAATAGTCAGTATCACGTATAAGGAGTGCCTCCTAGGTACCAGGTGCTTTGAGTATATGGTATCTCTGATCTTCAAACAACCTAGTAATGTAGATGTTGTAATCACATTACATTAAATTTTTTTGTTGTTTATCTGAGCATCTTGTATTTTATCTGCAAGCCTACTTCTACATCTTTTCTCTCTCCAGCTCCTCTATTAATGTTTTTTCTCAACAAAATGCACAAAGGAGAGTCAGGAAGATGTAGTATTCGGTATCAGTTCTACAGTCCAAAATGCAGTGCAGTTTTTTGTACAATTTTGAATGGTAAAAAGCAGAGATTACATGCTGCACCGATTTTTCCATGATTTGTATACCTTTAAGAAACTAGTTAGCACATCTCAGCAGGATCTCATTGGCTGCCACAGTAAACAGTGCCTCAAACAGTGGGTCTCCCGAGGGCCCTAGAGACATCTAGACACTATAGGCAAAATAGACAATCTTGGAAATTCTTCACCCTGTCAGTGGGCCTTACTTTGGAATATATGCTCCCAATGTAACATAGTTAGACTTATTAACAATTTCCTATACATTACTCTTCTGCCCCTTTCATCTGAATTATTGAATTAGCACTATATCATTAAATATATGTCCCAGAGACTTAAATCTTTGGTCTGTTCATATGCTGGTTGAGCCCTGAATCTCAGCAGAGTTGCAACACCTACTCTCCAGTTCATTAGACTCACCCAGGAAAACTAACAAAAGAATGATGAAGAACAACACCCATACTAAAAAGAGAGAAGAGTATTTATAACTGCAAGCAAGACAGTTCCATCCATCCACCCCATGAGCTGTAAGCCCCCTCTCAATCAGAAACAGAGAGGGCATCATCATCCCAAATTCCTCAAGATTGAGGAATGAACAAACATAAGGGAGGCATGCAACTATGGACTTAAGTAGAATTATGATTATTCTAACAATGGAAGAACTCATATCATTGATATAAAGGCAATAGCCACCAGAGGTTCTGAGTGAAGGGAGAGGGAAGAATAGGTGTAACATACAGTACTTTAGGGACATTGGAATTGTCTTGCACGACATTGCAGTGATGGATACAGACCACACATTTTGTCAAAACCTATAAAGCTCAAAGTGTAACCTATAGTGTAAACAATAGTCCATGGTTAGTAGCAATGCTTCAATATGTGTTCATCATTTGAAACAAATGTATCATACTAATGAAAGATGTTGTGAATGGGGGAAAGAGTAGGAGGGGGAGGGGCGGGGTATTATGGAAATCCCCTATATTTTTTATGTAACATTTATGCAATTTAAAGCTTCTTTAAAAATAAGAAATTAACTTAAAAAATTGAATGGAATATATGTTTTCTTTTCATAGTCACTCAGATTAACATAGAAATAGGCAGAAAAGACATTTGACTTTACCAGTAGTTTTTTTTTAATGCTAGTAAATAATAATTCTAATAAGCCAAATAATAATTCCATAGAATGTGTCTATAGATTTCTACTATTTATAAATTGCTGACCAAATTTATTTTGTAAACACTTGTCTTTCCATATTTAAAAATTTGTTTCCGAATAAGAAATATTGCTTAATCCCCCATGTTTCTTTAAAAGAAATGAAGACTCAAAACAAGTTTAAATTTCTTTGGTTCATAATTCAGTTGCAAGAGTCAAGGAACATCCCCTCCTTCCAGTGCTTGTATAGTGTTCAGATATAAATTGCTCTTTGCTTTTGACAGGCTGCAATTCTGAAGAAAATGGCAATTTATTTCAATAGGGAATTTTTCCAGGCTACTAACCTTTCTGGTTTCAAAATGAATTTTCTAATACATAACTGACCTTTCAACTACCTAACCTCTAAACATATAAACAATTTTCCCTTCTCCTTCTCAAAATTGCTCTCACTGTATCATTTGCTTTGCTTCTCTGTCCCATATATGCATTTTCCAAGAGTATGACAAGGGTAGATGGAGGAATTACTAGGAAGAGAAAACTAACACGTTTGAATTCATGATCCATGAAAAAAAGATTTCAGAATGGTTACATTTCCTTTGCACTAGCATGTAAGGATGTCATTCTAATTCTAGCAGTGCTTTTTCCTTACTCCCTCTATATCACATAACTATATATTTGTGCAGATTTGCAATACCACCAATGATGAGAGATTCTAGATGGGTCTTGTTGCCGGATTTTCTCTAGATTCTTGGCTATGTTACAAAAAAGAGTTTAAGTACATGCCAGTTTAGTTAGGCCAGTAGTTTATTAGGAAAAGGAAAGAAGAGAAATGGGAGAAAATAACAGATTATGGGTCCCAGGTATACTTGTGGGCTGGTACAGGCTGAAGAAAAAGAACAAAAAAGGGCCGAAAAGGGTCAATTTAGTTTCTGTTCTGGCTTTTTTTTTTTTTTTTTTTTTTAATTGTGGGTAAAAATCAAAATTTTCACAATACATACCAACATTTGCAAAATGATATATAAATGTATATGCATATATGTGCATTTGCTTACAAAAATGTTATTTATATATATATATAAATATATTTTAAGAGGTGCTTAGATACCCAAAATATTACACAGAACCCACTGGGATTCCCATGTTGCCCACCTCCCACACCTCCCACCACATCCCACACAAACATCTCCCACAAGTGTGGCCCACCACCCTCAATGGACTTACACATCCTAGGGCCTTGCCACCAACCATAGACCACAGTTCACCCCGTAGACAACACTCTCTCCTACACAGTTCTTAGTGGTATGTGCTATTTTAAAATGGCCTACATCCGTTGCCACAAAGGTACTCAGGACAACCTCCAAATCCCAAAGAAGCCCCTGTATTTCAACTGCTCATCCCCTCCCTGCCCCAAAAGTGTCTAGTGGCCACTGGCTCCACCTCATTGTTATAATTTCTTCCATTGCTAGAATCACCATATGTGAACAAGAGAATACCATCAAGTCCATTCTAGTCCATAGTTCTTCCCCCAATGCTGAGGGGACTGGGATGGTGATGTCCACTCCATCTCCAAGTGAGAGAGGGCTTATATCCCATGGATATGGTGGGTGGGATGATCCTGCCTGCAGATGCAGGCCCTCTCCATTCCCTGGGATGGCCATTGCCCATCGTTGTCTCCTCGCCAGGTGACTTGGATGAGTCCATTGAGCTGTAGGGAAGGAGTTGCAGCTCCACTGAGATTCCATGCACACCTGGCACATAGGTAGGCCAGAGGCTCCAGTCTCTGGAAGTATACCTAAGAACTTCAGCATCACATATAGGTTTGAATAGAAGGGACTGATGAACCATGTGCAGAGAGGACTTATTTGAGTCCAATTCTGTCACTCTCAGGAGCACAGATTCCAAAATAGAGCCCACTGATAAGGCATCATTTTCTGGGTCTAACCCCACTTATATAGGACCTGGGTGTCTCCAGAGCTCTCAGGAGCCCCTCTATGTGGGGTGATAGGCACTTAGATGTTCTATGAGCTCCTACTGAGGTGTGCATAAGAGTCACCTCTGGGATGACCTCCCTACTCTCTTTGAGTCTCTTAGCCACTTGAACTCATTTGTCTTTACCTTTTCCCCCTTTAATTCAAGGTCTTTTTCCAGTTGTGTTGCCAGTTGGCACTTGGTATTAATCCCTCGTTGCCAGGGAGGCTCATCCCCGGGAGTCATGTCCCACGTTGGCGGGAAGGTAATGCGATCATATGCTGAGTTTGGCTTAGAGAGAGGCCATATTTGAGCAACAAGGAGGCTCTCAGGTGGCAACCCTTAGGCACCCCACAACTGCAGGCTAAGTCTCAGTTACAAGAGCAAAGACTCACAAGGGTAGTCATCAATAAAAAGAACACATCAGTGGGTCATCCTCTTTTGACAGACACTGTCCCTGCACTCAGAGGACTATTGCTGCTCCCTTGGAGACTGTGGCAGAACTCTCCAGGCTAGGAATTCAGATTCCCTCATTTATTGTGTGATTGTCCACCCATCGTGACCATGCCCCATCTTTTGATCTTTTGATTGATTTTGTATATCTTTCATGTATATTCGGATGGCTTTTTAAACCATTAATTATTCTTCCCACTTGCTAATTTCAGGGAGGAGGGTCCCAGTTGTTTGCTGTTTTGATTGATTACCCCACCTGTCAACCCCCCGGGGGGCCCAATGATAAGGCCCCTTGGCAATATCCTGGACTTTTCCTTGATTCCGGATATCAAGGAAAATTCTCACAGGTTCTTCCAGCCACTTTCTGATGGGAGGGGGTTGTCATTCTCTCAGAGGATTTCCAGGTGGGATTCCATGGCCACATGTTTAACAGCTCTGATTATCTGCCAGGTTCCAGATTGGTCCTTTTATTCCCTAAAACTAGCCTGCCTCAACTCCCCCCTCAGACGGTTTACACCTTTATTCTTAAAGGGGTACTGAAGGATGATGATCATTCTTCTGTAATTACTTCCTGCTAGTTAGGGGCAGTCCACCCTATCTGACAAGGTGTAAAACCCTCTTGCTACTCTATCATGGTTGAGGGAGGACAAATCTGGCACCGTGGGTAGAGCCGGATGAAATCCCCGTATGGCTACAAAGGTGCTGATTCTGGAAGAAATAAACTTAATTAGAATTTTGAAGACATATGGTTCCACTGAAAGGATACTGGACCACAAGAGTAAGGAAAGGCCAGGTGCCTGCAAAGGCTGCATCTTCCTGAAGTTGGTGGGCTTTATCTTGCAGGTTTCGAATGCTGTTTAGTACTATTTCAGAGTGATTTACATAGAGACAGCATTCCTCTTTAAGGAACAGACATGCTTCCCCTTGTGCTGCTGCTAGCATGTTAAGTGCCCTGCGATTTTGCAGCACCGCAGCAGCAAGAAAGTCTGTTTGCTGTCTAAGGGCTTCTAAGGCACAGCTAGTTTCTTTTATGCTATTAGTTAGCCCTAGGGACATGGTTTCTTAAGGAGTGTCTAGCTTGCCCTCCCCCTAGCAATGGGCATTTGGGCTAAAGTTAGAGGGAACAGCTGGCTTTGACACAGACACTACTTAGCTTTGTCCTTTGAAGAGGTATTTCAGGCCGTCCAATGGCTGGCACTCATATATCCCGCCAAGGTGCTTCTGGTGAGCTGGCACTTCCTTGGGCAGCTGGCTTCAGGTGAGATAAGTGTTCCCAGCTGGGAATTTCTTTAATAGCTGTGGGAGTGATCAGACCTACAGAGTAAGTTCCTTCTGTTTTGGCTCTAATTGAGCATGAGGTTTGTTTTCTTGGCAGGTTTTCATCAGAACCTGGTTTCCAGGTTCTGAGTGAGGAAAGTCAAGGGCTAAGCTGAAGTGGGTCCTAGCTACCTCGTTTGCTGTTTCCCTTCCCGTGGGAAAATGCTTAGCCTTGGCAGGATGGTATGTGGGTCTGCCGGTCCTCCCACAGTTTCTGGAATAAGGGCTAGAAGGGCCGGTGGTATAATAAGCAATGGAAACTGGGGAAACCCAGAGAGCCCTTCTGGGTATTCTGGTTTCCCAAACATAGGATTTACTTAACTATTGATTTCCTGGGGAATAGCTTCTGATGAGATACCTAATTCCTTTATTTTTTAGGCATGTTAATTAACTACTTAGAAAATCAAGTTTACTGGACTTTTAACATGTGTATTATCCCTCTGCATATGATCTAGAATAGAAAAGCTATCACCATAATCATCAGGCATATATCTAAAATAGGAGAGATATAGGTACAGTACTTAATACTAACTGTATTAGTCAGCCAAAGAGGTGCTAATACGAAATACCAGAAATGGGTTGGTCTTTATAAAGGGTATTTATTTGGGGTAGAAGTCCACAGTTACCAGGCCATAAAGCATAAGTTTCTTCTCTCACCAAGGTCCATTGCCACATGTTGGAGCAAGACAGCTGCCGACATTTGCAACGGTTCAGGCTTCTTGGGTTCCTCTCTTTCTGGGGCTGTGTTTCTCTCCGGGCTTAGCTACTCTGGTTCCTCCACAAGGTCAGCTGTAGGCTATTAGGCTCTCTAGGCTTTTCTTCTCTCCACCAGGCGAGCTGTGAACTCTCAGGCTAATGGCTCGTCTCTATCCCTCCAACATCAAAACTCCAATATCAAAGCTGCTTCTCAAAAACTGCTCTAACTCTGTTCTTGCCATGTGTTTTATATTTGATTCCCCCACCCACCAAGGGGTGGGGCTCAATGCCCTACTGATGTGGTCCACTTAATGCCCTAATCATAACTTAATCATGCCCACATTAGCATACCAGTTTACAAGCATAATCAATATATATTTTTGGAATTCATAATTACATCAAACTGCCAAATGGCTACACTAATTAATGCACTAACTAATGCATAAGTTTCTCTTTGAGCTGCAATTAATAGATTTAAGCACCAGGTTTGCAATACCATACATGTTATCTCTCCATGAGAGCAGGACATAATGCCAATTGTGTTTAAGTTCTACTTACATCACTCTGGTAATCATGGCTCCACTTGATATGCTCTTCATATAGCCAGCATGCTGCAGCACCATTAACCCTAGAGAGAAGCTAGGAAGGTAGGCTCCAGTGCTTCACTAGCCTGGTGTATAGTGCCCTTCGGCACTATGAAACAGAGCCAGACTGGAGGCAATGTCCATTGTACATCTGGCCATCTCGAGCCATTAATGGCTGTGGCAGGAGTCCGAAACTACAAGTCTTCTCCGTCCACTTCAAGAGCACAAGCAGAGATGTCGTAGATACTTTTATTGTTTTGGGGGTCAGTGACCAACCTAGCCAATAACTCAAATGGAGAGGCAACCTGCAGTGTATTGAAGGCCTGGTATGAATGCACAAGAGTTTGACCATACTGAATTCTATCTCTTTTAATCTTTATACACTTCCTAAACACATCCAATGCAATGTGTAACATATCAAATGA
Organism: Tolypeutes matacus; assembly: GCA_026826555.1. Taxonomy (NCBI): domain Eukaryota; kingdom Metazoa; phylum Chordata; class Mammalia; order Cingulata; family Chlamyphoridae; genus Tolypeutes; species Tolypeutes matacus. Next base: position 9,907,167 of record JAKSZT010054030.1, read on the forward strand.
ACTAAACTATTTCAGATCTTTGCTTTATACTTTTAAACCTTTACCATGAAGATGTTAATTATCAGGTATTTTACTTTAGCAGTACAGGAAAAACTACTTTCTTGATTACTTTATGAAAACTGAAGATTACAAATGGAATCAAGATTATCTTTCCTTACCACCACTTTAACGGGCAGATTGAGGTAGCCTCTGACAGGTTTCTCTGTTACAAAGTTACTTTATTAACTAAGACACGAGAATTTTATTAGTAACAATTTTGCTAAGTTTTTCTGCTTTTCTAGCAGCTGAACCAATTCCACTTGTGATTTATACATCAAATCCAACTGCGAGACAGTATGGACATTTAAAGTCTCATTTTTAGGTTACCTTTCATCATCATCCAATTTTATTTCCTAGGCACAAACAAACTGACAAAGTTAAACACATTTAAAAGTTAAACACAAAGTTAAGCACAGATTAAAGCAGAAGAGAGAATTTTATACTATTAGCATTTTCTAGGAACTTTTTGATCTTAATTGATGGCATATGAGGAGTTTAGTAAATGGTCTAGATCTTGATCCCTGTAGCAGTTTGATATTGTTTATGAATTCCAAAAATAGATATTGGATTATGTTTGTACCTTGGTCTGTCTGAGGTTTCACTTTTATTTGATTAAATAATGGTTAAGGCTTTGATTGGGCCATGTCAGTAGGACATTGAGTCCCCCTGCCCCCCCTTGGTGGGCGGGGACTCACAGAGAAATCGCACCGTAGAGAAAGGAGTTTGAGTCTTGAGCTGGAGCCCGGGAGGTGAACACACAGGAGAAGAGCACAGACAAATAGAGAAGCCTCCTTAGACACAGCAGAAGCCCAGGAGAGAGAGGCAGAGCTGTCCCCCTGATAGTCTACAGCTGGCCTTGTGAAGAGAGCACAGCAGCTGAGCCCAGAGAGAAATGGAGCCCTGGGTAGAAAGGAGCCCAAGAAGCCTGAACTCTTGGCAGATGCCAGCAGCCATCTTGCCCCAACACATGGCAATAGACTTTGGTGAGAGAAGTATCTCATGCTTTATTGAAGGAGTTCAATTAAAGGCCATGACTCGTAACAGAAAGCAAGCCATCTTGGTATGTATGGGACAGGCATCTCTAGTCTTAAGACACTAAGATAAGTTCTGGTAGGAGCCTGGTGGAGAAGCATTCTGTGCTTCAAGGAGTGTATCTAGTATATGTCAGATAATGATTAACAAGGTCTGTTATGTTCAGGAATGTAAAGAGAACTGAACCATTAACCCTAAAAACTTACTGACTTTAGTAACGTGTAACCCATCAAATATCTATTACCCTTGCACATGCGCACACATATTTTCTTTGTTCTAAAGCTAAATAAAAGCCACAATGTTTTATGCAGCAGCTCTCTCCTCCCTTTGGATGGAGGGTTCCCTGACCCTGGCTATCTCTTGCTTCTTTCTCATCTTTTCTCATCTGTGGCACCGTTTTCACGGACCTAGTTCCAGGACATCAATACTTTATGGGCTGGTAACTATAAGCTTCTACCCCAAATAAATACCCTTTATAAAAACCAACTGATTTCTGGTATTTTTGCATCAGTACCCCTTTGGCTGACTAATACAATCCCCGTTCACTCCCCATATTAGGCACAACCAAGTTTAAACTGAGAAGGCTGTTTCTAAAAGGAGTTAATGAAAGTTTGAGGTGCATTTTCTCATCTCTTTAAGGAGACATGACTACATGGTTTCTGGCCTTCAGATCTATCTATTGTCCCCTTTTTCTTACACAGGTTTAATTGTAATTCAGGGTCCCAGACAGAGGCTGCTCTTGGCTATACTGTGGTCACATAGACAGCAGTAGGCAAATTTTCCTGATTCCTGAGAAGACACTCCATATGGGGAGCCTGCTGGTAGGCTAGAGGCTATTATTCTAGGAAGAATGAAGTAGCACTTTTATTAACCAAGCAACTATAACAATTTTAACCAAACACCTAAAACAAGTTTAACCAAACAGTTTTAAACAAGCAACTGTAATAATTTTATTAGTCAGTTGTCCTGGCATCCCAGAGTCCAAGTCTGACTAAATATTTTTTACCCTCCAAACTGAAGCCTCCATTTTAGGGGACGTTTGCCTGTTCTCTGAACCAAAGCACTCAAGTCATTTAAGTCTTGGGGGACATTCAGATTTATTGCTCTGGTTCCCACCATCCTGGGAATCAAAGAACCCTTGCTGCTGGTAGTTCCTGGGATGACCTAGACTTGGGAGACACTGGACTAGATTCTGGACCAAACTACCAAGCAGCACATGTGATTTTTCCTGGAAAATGGCTTGAAATCCCCTCTTTTTCCACTTATTTTTACAGAGGTCTTAAAAAGCAGTCTCATTTTATGGCTCTACTTGGGAATTTTGCAGCTAAACCAGATATCAAAGGCTCATTTAGAGATTAGAGATCAATTGTTCCAGCCGCAGCCTTGGGGGCCCTGCAGCGATAACTTCCTCCCACCATGGGTAGGGCCAAATGTTCACTAGCATGTGCATCTTCAGTTTCTAAAATATTCCAAAGCATTTTACAAACCCGAAATTAGAAATTCAATAGTAGGAAGTAGGAAGATTAAATGCGGAGTCAAGGTGGGTTATGGATACCGGCCCTGGTCCAAGACCCCCTGGGAAAGGGAATGTGAGCTTCTCCATGGCATACACCTCAGCCCCACCCACTGACGCCCTCCCACCCCATCCAGACATAGTAGCTGGGGGTGGTCCATAGGAAAGTGAGTTGGTGAGGCTCAGATGCATGGGAAGACACAAGCTCCTGGCCTTTGGCCATGGCTGCTGCTGCCAAGGGGTGAGGGTGGGAGAAAGCAATAACACCCAGCACTGGGAGCAAGACCTGGGGCAGCTAGCAAGGCCAGGGCTTTAGAATGGAGATGTCCCATCCAGGCTGGAAGAGGCAGCTCTGCTTTGCTTGGTGCTTGGCCTGGGAGCCCCTGCCTAGGCAGGGGACTACTTTGAACCCTCGCCCTGTGCTCCTGTCCTCCTGGTTGGGGTCAGGTTGAGAAGTCCCATGCCCCAGCCCCCTCCCTTGTTCTGGGATTATGTCCTATGAGGGCCCATAGGAGAACCTGTCTAAAATAGATAACCAAAGAGGGCATTAAATAGGCTGTAATTCATAGTTTAGACTCACCGATACCTCTTTCTCCTGGCTGGCTTGCCAAAATATGTTGTTGGATTTTCTCTAGGTTCTTGGCTATGTTACAAAAAAGAATTTAAGGACATGCCAGTTTAGTTAGGCCAGTAGTTTATTAAGAAAATGAGAGCAAATAACAGATTATGGGTCTCAGATTTACTTGCGGGTTGGTCCAGGCAGAGAGGAAAAGTACTAAAAAGGTCTGATTTACAGATTACAAATCCCCATTACAGATTACAAGTCCCCATTACAGATGACAAGTCACCAGGTGTACTTGTGTGCTGGTCTAGGCATAGCGAGGAGGGACAAAACAAGGTAAAATGTCTCTGCACTGGCTTTTTAAATCATTTTTAAATTTTATTATTATTTTTTAAAGATACTTAGATTACATAAATGTTACATAAAAAATACAGGGGCCCTGCAGCTAATTAAGCCGACCGTCTCCCTCTCCCCGTGGGGGCCCGGTGTGCAGTGGCTGCGGACAGCAGCCTCCTTGGTAGTGTACGTGGCCTTTTGCTTGTACAGGTTGCCCTAAGGGACCTTGGAGACAGCCCTTGCCTTGTTGATGGTCCTGTCTGACCTCGTGCCATCCCCAATCTAGGCTCCAGACGGGTATGCGAGGTGCCTTTGGAAAGCCTCAGGGGACGGTGGCCTGGGTCCACATCGGCCAAGTCATCATGTCCATCCGCACCAAGCTTCAGAACAAGGAGCATGTGATTGAGGCGCTGCGCAGGGCCAAGTTCAAGTTCCCTGGCCGCCAGAAAATCCACATCTCCAAGAAGTGGGGCTTCACCAAGTTCAATGCTGACGAATTCGAAGACATGGTGGCCCAGAAATGCCTCATCCCGGATGGCTGTGGGGTGAAATACATCCCCAATCGTGGCCCCTTGGACAAGTGGCGGGCCCTGCACTCATGAGGGCTTTGCCAGCACTGCCCTCACCCAACCTGTGCCCTCCAATAAATGACTTCCTGGCCCTCAAAAAAAAAAAAAAAAAATGAGGTATTAAAAAACGAAAAACATAAGAAAATAAAATAAAACAGTAAAGAAAGTTAAAAAAAAAAAAATACAGGGGATTCCCATATGCCCCCCTCCCCCTACCTCCCACATTTTCCCAAATTAACATCGTTCATTAGTGAGGCACATTCATTGCAATTGATGAACACATTTTGGTGCATTGCCACTAATCATGGATTGAAGTTTACATTATAATTACACTCTCTCCCACCCAATTCCGTAGATTATGGCATGATATCTAATGGCCTGTATCTGTCATTGTAATGTCATTTAGGACAATTCCCAAGTCCTGAAAATGCCCCCATATTACACCTGTTTTTCCCTCTCCCTGCCTCCAGAACCTCCAGTGGCCACTGCCTCTACATCAATGATATAATTTCTTCCATTGCTAGAATCACAATAAGTCTACAGTAGAATATCAGTAAGTCTACTTTAGTCCATAGTTCATTCCCCAATCCTGAAGATTCTGTAATAGTAATGTCCACTTCACCTCTAATTTGGATGGGACTTCAATTACATAGAACTGATGGATGGGACTCTCTTGCTTGCAGTTGTAAACTCTCTCAGTTCCTTGGGATGGTAGTTGTCCACCATCATCTCCTTGTTAGTTTTCCTGGGTGAGACCAATGAACTGGAGAATAAGTTTTGCAACTCCATTGAGATTCAGGGTCCAACTGGCACATGGACAGCCCAAAGGTTTAAGTCTCTTGGGCATACACCTACCAACTCTAGTACTAATTATAAGTTTAAATAGAAGGACAGAAGAGGTATGTTTAGGGAAACCACAACTGAGTCCAACTCTGTCACACTGGGGAACATAAATTTATAAAAGTGTATGGACCAAAATGTAAACCATTGACTATGGTTAGTAGCTATGTTTCAATATTTGTACATCAGTTTAAACAAATGTACCATCCATATATAAAATGTTATTAATAGGGGAAGGGGGGAAAGGGGGATGATGTTTGGTATATGGGAATCCCCTGTATTGGGTACATGACTTTTCTGTAAGCTAAAACTTCTTTGAAGACAAAATGAAAAAAGTAAGACACTGGGGGAATAAATGGAAGAAAATGTCACTGTACATTTAGGACAACAGATCTTACAGTGATGAATGGCAAATGTCAAAAATAAATTTTAAACATATATTCATTATTTTTTACTGTCCCCAGTTTATATTTTTTATTTTTATTAAAAATTTTTTTTGGTATTTTATTTCTTATTTTTAAAACAATCATTATTGTTTCATTTTCTTATTCATTTTATTTGCCTATTTTATTGGCTTCATTTTTGAAGAAGTTTTGGATCAAAGAAGGGTTACACCTGTGGCAGGGGTGGATCACTGGTGTAGGGTGTGAGTGATGGGGAATACATGGGAGGAAGTTGACCTGGGCATACATTTAAGGCACATAAATATGTTCAAATGTTCATGGGGCATTGTCACAGTGGTTGGAGATGCACACAATAACCAAAGGAATCTCAAATTCCCATCCTGGGGAGCTCTGCCACATTCTCTAATGGAATAGCAAGAATCCCTCAAGTACAGGGGTAATGACTAGTGAAGGAGGATGGTCCATTGATGGTCCCTCAAGGATGACTGTGCTTATGAATCTTTACTCTTAAAATTGAAACAGTCTGGTATTATAGAGTGCACAATATTTGCCTCCTGGAAGCCTCCTTGTTCCTCAAATTTGGCCTTTTTATAAGCCAAACTCAGCACATAAATATCTTACCTTCCTCCCAGAGTAGGACATGGCTGCACTGGCATTTTAAACCATTAATTATTCCTCCCACTTGCTAATTTTGAGGAGGGGTCCCAGCTGTTTGCTGTTTTGATTAATTACCCCACCCATCAATCCCCCAGGGGGCCCAATGATAAGACCCTTGGGAATATCCTGGGCTTTTCCTTGATCATAAACAACAAGGAAAATCTTGCAAGTTCATCCATCCACTTTCTTATAGGTGGTTCATTCTCTCAGAGGATTTCCAAGTGGGTTCCATGGCCACGTGTTTCATGGCGGTGGTTTTCTGCCAGGTTCCAGATTCATCTTTTTATTTTCTAAATTAGCCTGCCTCAGTCTCTCTTGTTTTAAATTTTATTTCACTGTTAACAACCTAAATATCAAAATCCAGTATGTTTACTGGCTGTTATAGCAAAAGCCATGCAATGGATTGGCTTACACAAGGGGAATTTATTGGCTCATGCTTTTGAAGCTAGGAGATGTCCAGATTCAAGGCATCAGCAAGATGATGCTTTCTGCCAGACGGCTGTGGCATTCTGGGACAGGCTGCCAACTCTTCTTGGTCTTTGGCTTTGCCATCATAAGGCAATGCACATGGCAGCCTCTCCTGCTTTCAGCATTCTCTTTTTGATTCTGAAGCCAGGGAAGCTTTGACTTCCTCTTACCTGGCTATGCCACATAAAAGAATTTAACAACACACCAGTTTAGTGAGGCCAATAAAAAGAATTTATTCGGAAATGGGGGAAAGGAACAGAGCTTGCTGAGAAATGGGAAAGAAGGACAGAAATACACACTGAGATTTGAAGAGGGCTCCTCTAGGCAGAGAGAGCAAGATTTGGCTTGTGTGGTTACCTTTTAGTCCTCCTTTGCTAATGTTTTGGGGAGGGACCTCAGCTATTATTGGTTTCCCCACCAATGGTGAGGGCCTTTTTGTGGGTTATCCAGGACCAATGGGAAGACCTTTTTAGAATATCTGGGGCCTCCCTTTGGCCCCAGAAAGAGTCCCAACTAGGACTTCAAGGTCAAGGTCTAAGTCTCCTTGGGGTCTCACAGCCATGTTGTCTGTTGGCCATGTAATGGTTCATCTTTTCCTTGTCTCCCTGTACTAACCTGCTCAGTTCTGTTGAATTTCAGCTTCTGGTGCTGCTCTCTCTTGTTCTTTCTCTCGCTGTGACTTTCCATATAAGGCCTTCAGTAGATTAAGATCCATCCTGATTCAGCTGGGCCACACCTTAACTAAAGTAACCTCATTAAAGGTCCTATTTATAAGTGTTCACACACACTGGAATGGATTAAGCTGAAGATGCTGTTCTGGGGCACATAGTTCCAAAACACCACATTTATCAATAAACACAAATTTACTCTGAAGCAATATTATATAGGGTTGATGAAAGTGGAAGGTAATGCAAAGGCACAAAAAGTGTATTACAAGACTACACTCAATGGGTATTCCCCACCTGACAAACTTCGTTCTACTGAGACTTCCAATGCTTCCTCCTACTGCCTGTTTTGTAGAGCAACCAAAAAGTGTTTCTGAGCACATATGTGGAGAGATTTTCTTCCTAACATTAGAAGGGACTTTTATGTAACTGTGAAAACAAGAGTTAGTATGAGAATGAGAGAAGTCACAAAGATAGTTATTACAGTCTTTGCTCTAATATCATTTAAAATATGAAGGGACATAAAATGGAGATTATTTGGGGAAAAAATCTATTATAGAAGCCAGGGACATGAAAAGGAACAAGGAGTGGGATCTGTTTGGTAAGAAATTGAAATATGTGAATTTCCTAAACTCAGCCTCTTTAATGGGGAAGCAGTAAAGCTATTCCCAACAAAGTCAGTAACAGGTCAAGGATGCCCACCATCTCCCTTCTATTTAATACTGAAATGGATGCATTAGCTTCCCTTTGTAAAGGAATTACATTTACAAGCAAACTAATTGCAAAAGAACAAATAGCATAATCTCCATTTGTGGATGATATAATATTTTACCACCAATTCTCTCAAGTTTTCCATGTATACCAATGAAAAAAGTCACTAAGGTAGTGGGATGTGAAATTAACATACAAAACTCAATAGCTATCATATATCTGTGAATTTGTGCATGAATATATAAATAATAAAAAGTTCAAAGCTATAATGATAGAGGAAATGTTATTAACAAGGCCACAAAAGTAAAATATTAAAATGTTTAGGATTAAATTTAGTAAGAACTGGGTGAATTAACCCAACTAGTTATTTAAAAATCAGTTATTAAATCATAGAGCTTCTAAAATAAAAAAAATTGTGGTACTGGAAAAATCCAATAGAACAGAGTAGAAAGTCCAGAAATATATTTGAGAAATATGATTCTTTAGTATATTATAAAGTTTGCTTTCCAAATCACTGGGGGAAAAGTAAGTTGTTAGTAACTGATGCTGTGATAGTAATTTACTAAAAGTTAAATCGCATCCATTTTTAACATACACAAGAATGTCATAACTATTAAGATCTAAATGTAAAGAATAAAACTATAAAACTAGTAGAAGAGAATGCGTGTAAGTTTCTTTGTAATTCACATATGGGAAAATTCTTTCTAACTATGTCCCACAATCCAGAAGCAAATATAAAAATGAATAATATATTTGATATGTAAAATGTTTAAATCATTCCATCATAGTAAACAGTTAGCAATGTCAAAGACAAATGACCAACTAGGTGAAAATATTTGTAATATATACGGAGTAAAAAGGGAACAATGACTTTAATATATAAAAAACTTAAAAAATATCAAGGAAAAAAGAGTTATAGCCCAATATAAAAATAAGCAAAAGACCTGAAAACAACAACTAAAAAAAGATAGAAAAAAAATCTTAAATGATTCACACACTTAGGAAAACATGCTTGAATTCATTTATACTAAAAGCAAAACAAATTAAAACTATGCTTAGTCACAATTTGTCACTTATCAGATTGACAAAATTCAAAAGCATAACAGCATATAGTGATGACCAAATTGTGGGGAAACAGAAAGCATCATATTATTATTATTTCTGATGGGAGTATGAAATGGTACATCCCTATGAGGAGGACAATATCTAACAAAAATACATGTGTATTTACTGTTTGGTCCATTAATCACACATCCTGTAATTTACCCTGTCATATTGCAAGATGTGCTAAGTGAAAGAAAGTTGCTACTGAACAACTCTAATGCATTACCTTTTTTTGTAAGAAATAACAAGAAATAAAAATGTACGAACCTGCGTGCTTAATCTTGTGGAAAGAAATTGGCTTACCTGCAAAGAATGGGTATGAAAAGAATGGAAGAGGAAAGGGAAAGAGAGTGATTCTCCTTTCATATATTATTGAATCTGAGTCATGCAGCTGTGTTACATAACCAAAACTAAATTTAAACAAGAATCATTTAAAATTGAATACAAATAGGAAGTAATGAACCTAAATGCATATAAATTTAGTAATAATCACAAGGAAGAGAATAAAAATAATTAATCCAAGTAACTTTTAAATGTCATATTCTAATCATACATCCTTAGTAGTATATATACTAAAGACATAAGATGGCAGAAATATTGAATGTTACTAAGTAGCTTTGCATTATTTGTGGTACTGTTGTAGTACTTTGGTTACCATTTTGTTTTTGAAACTGTGGAAACTCCCCGTTCTCCACCTCTTTTAGTTTGCTAAATGCAAAATACCAGAAATGGGTATTTTGCCAATGCAAGATACCAGAAATAGATTTGCAATTATAATAGGGATTTATTAGGATAAAAGCTTATAGTTACAAGGATATGTGAAAATGTACAAATCAAGGTATTATCAGAGATGCTATCTTACCAAGGGTCATTTGATGCTAATACTGTACTCCTGCCACATGGCAAGGCAAAATGGCAGCCTTTCTACCTTCTCCTCCAAGCTCAATTTCTCCCTGAGTTCAGCTGTTGGTGATCAAGCATATAGCTCCTCTCTCCCCTCTCTCTTCCTGGTTTCATTACTTCAGCTTCAGCTCCTGGACTGTTTCCAGCCTCTATCTCTCTCTCAGACTCTTGGGGTTTCTCTGTCTTTCCGTGGCTGCACACAATCCTGGAGTCCACTCTCACCTGGCAGAGTAAAATAGCAGCTCTCTTTCTCTGTGTGTTTCTGCATGTTTTTCCCATTTATAAAGGAATCCAACAAGAGGGCTGAGACCCACCTGGGTCACGCCTCATCTAAGTACTCCAATCAAAAACCCACAACTGAATTCAATCCATTCAAAGGGTTCCATGCTCAAGAAATGGACAAGTTTAAGAACATACTATTCTATGTTCTAGGGTCCACAAAAGACTCAAACCAGCATACTACTCTTATCACAAACTGCTCTAACTCCCTTTTTCTGTCCTTACTCCAAAACTGCCCTGATACAGGCAGTAACCAGCATAGACTGGCCTGTAAAAGTTCCTCAGCCAAATGCAAACACTTTTTGCTAAGTATAACCTAAAATAACCTAGGGACATCTGTCCTGTTAAATCTCCATGTACTCGTCATACTAACAATGCCTTTTTCTGATCATGTGACACATGATTAGACATGATCCACTACTGTGCATACTCCATCTAGCCCTGTCTCTGACCCTGCTTCATTTTTCACTACCCCATGTCACATCATCCCACATCACTAAATCATTCCCACTTTCATCCAAAAAATCCCTGCTTCTCTCCCAGATTGGGGAGAGAAATTTGAGCTTGCCTCCTGTCTCCTTGCTGGTTGACCTTGCAATAAATCTCTTTCCTCAAAATCTTGGGGTCATGGTATTGGCTTCTGAGCACATTGAGCAGCAAACCTATTGCTCAGTAACATATTCAATGTAAGATAATGAAAAAAATTCCTGGGGACTAGAATGTGCACCATGAGAAGAGGTAGTCAAAATGGAGAGGAAGAACCCTGTTTTGTTGTATTAGAATTGGAAGTATCAATATTAACTCATGAGTTTCACAGTAAGTATTCTTTACCACTCTCCACTGAAAAAGTCTAGACACATTAACAACCAAATAGCAATGAGCACAGCTAGTTCACAGATGCTGATTTCTCAATTCCATTCCACATAATTGGGGATCCCCCACCATCCCTCATTGAATTGCATCCTCTACAAATAGGCTTCTGGGAGAAGTGGCTGATTACAGGTCTGGAACAAGTCAATAAAATGTGTTCTCAAAAGTTGTGCTTTTCCAGAGATTAAGAATGTGCTCAAAGGCTAATGGTGATGTCTAAAAAGAAAATTTGTGAATGAGAGTGTGGATAATAATGGATTACAACACTGAGTAAAAAGAATCCATTTGTTCCACATTGATGATCTAAATAAACAAATAAAAGGGGTAGGGAAATCACTTCTTTAAAGAAGAACAACAGTTAATAAGTGTAAAAAGAGATGATAGAGTTAAAAAACTTTACTTGCTGACTTGGTGAATTTTGTATCTTCCAGACTGCCTCTCTATCACTTAATATAACCAGTAATATGATTTTAAAAACAGTATAATCTGCCCTATGATATCATAAGCACATATCACACTTGTGTCGTTGCCAAAACATTTTAAACTGAACCTAATCATAAGGCAAGTACCATAAAACCAACTGTATACATATCAAAAAATAACTGCCCTCTACTGGTTAACAAAAAGTACAAGTTAGAACAAAAAAATTGGGGGTGACAGGGCTGTTCCAAATCAAATGAGAGTAAAAGACATAATAACCTAAAGCATTGCATGATTTCTTTAATGGGATCTTACATTACCAAGAAAGAAACATTAAACTATATTGTTGGGTCAACTGGAAATTTTACAATTGGTTAACTGTATCACATCAATGTTAAATTATTGCTAGATTGTGTTTAGGTAGGAGAATATTCTTGTTTTTAGGATGCATGTGGACGTATTTAAGCATAGTGATTTCTTCAATGTATTCTCAAAGGGATTAGGAAAAATTAATGTCTATGTATATATGTATATACCTATATGTACAGGGTGAAGGAAGAAAATGTGGCAAAATGTAAATAATTAATGGATCTAATTGAAGTGGATATGGGCATTCTTTGGCTGTGCATAATTCAAAATATAAAGTCTGGTTAAAATGAAATAAGTTATTGTGTGGATAAAGCTCCCTAAGCCAATTCAGATATGTGTCTCTTGCAATAGGAGTCATTGTGCATCGTAAACATGCCAGCCAAGATTTGCTATTCTAATTCCATTCTATCCTAATGGAATGATACAGGGTGTCAAGGATGGCCAAGGGCTTTGATAGGTGCAAGAAGGGCTCAACTATATGGTATCTGCTCTTTCTGGGGCAGAGGGCTAATGGGATCTCACTTTAGGACACAGATCCATCCTCAAAAGAGGAATTGAGGAAGGCTCACCCTGTTATATAATTTAACCCCGTGTCCATATAACTGGGCTTCAGTTTTAAAGTCTATGTGTCAAGGGAACAAAATGTTGTTAATCCTCTGCTGGTTGGAAAGAAAAATAGAAATGAGAGATGTTGAAAGGTCTAAACTTTTTCCATCTGTACTTACATAATTGAATATGACACTAGAAATGGGTTAAATATGTCTAAAATTATTAACTTTGATGCAGATAGTGGAGTGATTTGGAAGCCAGTAATGCCAGATGAGAATAATTATTGTGCAATCTGAGGGAAGTAACACTAAAAATCTGAATGAGATGAATTTTCCATTTGGAGAAATATATTATACAAAAGAATAAAATATAGAAGGGAAATTTAGACTATATTGGGTTTCTTCAATTACTTTTATATTTATAATATGCATAAGAATATAAAGGTATGAAACTTTTTGTTATAAATGTGCATGTGCGTATGCATGTATGTATGTGTGTCATCTCCCTATGAAGGTGTTCTTTTTTTCTTAAATGAAAATCAACTACAACATTTAAATATTTATGTAAGTAGAGATGTTAAATTAGGGATAAAAGAAAATTCTGGGGAACAAATATTGAAGTTTAAAAAAAATGTGCTCTTCAAAAATCACTGTATACAAAAAAAATCATATTGTCTACAAATCCTGCTTTCAGTTAACGTTAGTACAACCTTCTCAATCAGAAATATTGCTATCTCCTCATTCTTTTGCTCACACACTCTCAACTAATATATCTCTATACTTTGTCAAATACTTCCTTTTAATGTCCCTTGAATTTATCTTCCTATTTCCATCGCTATTGCCTTTTTCTCAGTTGACATCAACATGTCTCACCTTGATTAATACAAATGCCATATAAAACATTTCTCCAGTGTGGCCCTCTTTTAAATCTTTCCTCTTCTCCGCTGTTGCAGTTAACTTTCTAAAATGCAAAACTGCTAATGTCACTTCCCAGCTAGTTTGATAGTTATGATGGTTTATTTTCCAAATATAATTGTTTATATTCATAGACTATGCAACCTACAACTTTACCTGACATCTTAACTAAAAATTTATATAAAAAAGCCTATGGATGAAAATTTCCAAGTATCTCAAAGGCAGTTGATAGAAGATGCTGTATTCTCTATTGCTAAGAGTGACTGCATTTAAAAGAAAAAAAATACGGTTATCAACTATAACAGTTGACAGCTAAATTTCTTTACTAAATAAGAAACACCTAAATGCATTTTCAAAGTCATTTACCAAAATATATATATTGTCTTTTCTAAATGTCCAAAGGAAAAAAAATGATACTGTTATCAAAATGAAAACTTCCAGGAGGTTCAGCAATTCTGCAAATGATTTATTATCTATATTCCATCTGTCTTAATAATGTGCACAATTTCTTTTCTACTTGTATTAGTCAGCCAAAGGGGTACTGATGCAAAATACCAGAAATCTGTTGGCTTTTATAAATGGTATTTATTTAGGGTAGAAGCTTACAGTTACCAGGCCATAAAGCGTAAGTCACTTCCCTCACCAAAGTCTGTTGCCATGTGCTGGAGCAAGATGGCTGACGACATCTGCAAGGGTTCAGGCGTCCTAGGTTCCTCTCTCCCCTGGGCTTATTTCTCTTCTGGTTCAGCTGCTCTGCGTTCTCCACGAAGCCCACTGTAGACTATCAGGTGAACTGTTTGTCTCTCGTCCCGAGGCCTCTGCCTATGTTTAAGGGAGATTTCTCTCCTTCCTCACATATCTGCTTCTCTGTTCTGGGCCTCCAGGATCAAAACCCCTATGAACTCCTCTGCTTACTGTGTAGTTTTCTCTGTAGTCCTGGCCTACCAAGGGGGAAGGGACTCAACATTCTACTGATATGGCCCAATCAAAGCCTTAATCATTATTTAGTCAAGTAAAAGTGAAACCTCTGAATCCAATACAATCTAATGTGCAAACAGGCCAGTTTACAAACATAATGCAATATCTATTTTTGGAATTCATAAATAATACCAAACTACTACACTACACTATTCCTTAACTCTCTCACCTATATTAGTGGAGAATCCAAATTGAGGTCAGAACAGAGAAAACTTATAAAGTCCCCACAATTCTTCTACCTTATGCAATTGCTCTATTTACCCCTATTATAGAGACAAAATATCTGAAATGCCAATGCATTACATACCCACATCTAGAAAGTGCCAGAGCAGAGTGTTATTCAAGATAAGAAACGTGATCACAGTATCAGAGCATATTAATGTACAAATAGAGATGTTAACTCAGATTAGTCAAATTATAAAATCACAACCTAATTCTGCACCACCACTGTAGAAACCAGGATAAAATATTGGAGAGCAAAATGCTCACATTTTCAAACAATCTTTACAATTGTATTTATCATTCATGGTATTATGTTCACATTATCATAAATACTATTACTTCAAAAGTCTTCTGCATACACAGATAGCATTAGTTACAAAATATGTTTCCAGGAGTGACAGATTATTTGAGTTGAGTGCGCTCTGAAGAGCCTTACGGGTAGATTAGAATTTGATAAAATAGATGGACTTTTACTTATTCCAACAAATGCCCAGAATAAGATGAAAGTGCCTGTTTACTGTTTGTGGATGTATAAGATTAGACATAAACAGGTGGCGTTAGATAAGTATGCTACAATCTCCTAGTCTTCTGGTCCTATAAGATAAAAATACCTTTTGAATGCCCAGGAAATGAAAATCACTCAGTGGTTTTTGCCAGAAGAAACAAAAAGAGCCAATGATTGATTTATGTGAATGATGCTCGTTCTGACATATTGTTGATATAAGTGGATTCCCCAAGATTATTAGGCAAAGTGTTTGTTGGTCTATGTGGTTACATATGATTGTGCAAATACCCACGTGAATGTACCAATCCATCTGTACTCATAGGAAAAGAGGAGAACAATACAAAGGGAAAAGCTTAGAAAGGAAATTACTCCTGTCACTTCTTCACTCATCTGAGCTTAAATATGGGCATGTTTTTATTAGGAAATATATCTCCAGTTCTGTGATTTTCCAAAAATAAAAACAACAACAACAACAACAACAAAACATTTTAATTCATTATAACAATGAAAAATTCCTTCATGAAAATTAATTGATTGTATCCTGGAAATGTCGACACTTCAACCATAAAAATGAATGAGGATTTTTTCTATGTATCTCCTAAAAAAAGAATTTCAATTTTATTGAACAATTTCCAATATTTTCCTGCTGTTTGAAGTTTTCACAGCAAACTCTTCTTACACAGATTTTTTTTAAAAGCTGACATTATAAACCTGAAAATTTGAATATTTTTTCATAGTGCAAAACCATATTTGGAAACTATATTTTATCCCCACAGTATATATAAATAATCAAATACAGAGTCCAGGAGCAGACAGTATAATTTGTTTTTATAAATATGTAACATCAAGATGGAAGTCAAGTATTCCCAGGGAAGTCAGTTGCAATTGAAGAAAAAATATATCAATATATCCAAAATAAATATACAGAAGCATTATTATAGATATAAACATGAAATTTAAGAAAATGCCACCACAAATATGTCAATGTAAACATTATTGAATATGCATCTGGTCTTGTAAGAGGAATGCATTTCTATGCATAGATACAATGGGAGAAAAAAACAAATTGGATTTTAATTTCCATAAAAGTATAATATCTCATAAGTGTTTTACACAAAAATAAGTTGCAAGTGAGAAATTAAGAAAATATATTTATAGGGAATATGAAAAACAAAAGGTTAAAATTATAGGATTTATAAAAATCTTATATAAATTATTTCATATATCATATTTTAAAGAGTGCCCTCCTAATGAATATATGCAATAAGTAGTTATACAAATGAATAAGTACACATGACCATCAACACATACATCAAACTTACTTTAGTCATTTGAAAAACAGTTTATCTGTTTCATTTGAGTTCCATTTAACATTTTCCCTGCCATCAATGATGATTTTATTATATATGTATGTATGTATGCACACATGCATGTATGAATGTATAAATGTATATATACATATATATACATGCATGTGAAGCATAAACTTGCTTCCAAACATCAGTACTGTAAAGAGGGGCAAATTCAAGGAAGTGTTGCCTCCCTTTCCATTCCTTTCTTTCAGAAAACATATCATTCATTTCTCATTTATCCTTCCAAAACTCCTTTGGAAAAAAAATAAGCAGATACAGATATATTTTTATTATATTCCATGATACATAGTTATAATGGATCTATTATATATCTACTTTCAGAGATTAACTTTTATATTTACAAATAAGAATAATTATTAGGGAATATTTTATTTTCAACCTCTGTAAGTGGTCAAAATATATAAAAATTGTTAATTAAATTACATTACAGTCATGCTTATGACTCTCTGTGTTTAGGGAGATCACTGCTTTTAAATACTATTTGAGAAAACAAGTGCACATGCATAGCAAATAACTGGAAAGAGTCTGCCTTTGGTAGAGCATTTTACCAACTCTAACCTAAACTCTATGGGAAGCTCACTAAGAATTTTTTCAGTAGCTTTTTAGATCAAAATACTGTAAAATCAAATGAGTAACTGGCTAGCCATTAAAGCAAAATGGCCAGCTGTGTCACATATAGGGGGCAGAGGGGAGGTAAATTTAGAGGCATAAGCAGGAGTTAAGGGCATTGCTGGAATCTTTGAAAATAGCACAGATGCAGTGCTGGATACAACAATCCCATCAAACAATGCAAGACGTGGTATATTTTCCATTTAGAAGAGTCAAGTGATGGATGTGAAGCAAGTGAGTAAAAGTACCATTTTTCTTCGCCACAGTTGCACAAATGCCACCAACTGCTGACCTAAAAGTAAAGCCTGTCTTTTGCTTCCAGCAGAGCAGGGTATGATTGAAGCAGTTGGATACTGAAGATTATTTTTTATTTCCTGTAGTATTATTCAACTCAATTTCAGTACTTGTTGTACTTCCCAATATCAAACCTGTTTCATAGCATTTGCCAATTGAAGATTGGAAAATGATATGCCTGAAAACAAAGGGGGTTCAAAAATAAAACTGGAAATCATATTGAAGTCTGTAGGAGTGCAAAGGAAATACTTGAAGAGGGGAAGAAAGTTCAGTAGCTTTGCTTTAGAGATTAGAGAATCCACAGGAATAATTCGCTGATTTCTCACCCTATAGTTTGTTGTCTTCATCCATTTCTGGCAGAAAACAGAGAGTGTGTTCAAACTGGATAATATCCAGAAAGTTTAATAGAGGGGCTATTTTCAGAGATGTGAGGGAAGTTTAAGGCAAACCACAAAGGATAGTGTAGTACAGAGCTAGGAAGGATGGGGGAGTTTCACCACTCCTCTGTGGGAAGAGGAGAGAGGAAAGGAAATTAATTACTAAAGCTAGAAAGACAGTCCTGTGTAAAGGTTCTCCTTGGCAGGATCTGTGAAGTCTATGGCAACACAGCTGGTCGGAAAGGAAAGGACTAACTTCCTTGCCACACTCTCCTCCCTTCATCCGATCTGCTAAAGCTCACCATTGAATTAACCCAAGTAGATGTAGGGGGCAAGGGAGCCCTTTGAAATAGCCATATATGCCAGCCTCTTAAACACCAAACAAAATGGAGAAGGGTGAAGAGTAGATCATCTGAGATGAATGAAAGATATACAGTATTATTGCCAGCCAAATTCTCATGTGCTGGATTTGTGTAAATGTTTTTATGGGTAGATATACCATATTGACAGTGTCCAAAAACAGCTTGAAATCTTTCAGGGAATAAGAAAATTATAATTAATTATTTTTAGGTTATCTTAGTAACAATAACCTCTGGCCTCAGAGGAAGCTGCTTTTCTAAAATGCTAATGCAGTGTCCAAACTAATTATTTTGTAGCAATGAAAAAGCATCATCAGCATCATCTGGGGACTGATTAGAAATGCTAATTCTCTAGCCCCACCTAGAAGCCCAGAAGCAGAAACTCTGGTGTTAGGGCTCAGGAATCCATGTTTTAATAAGCCCTCTGTAATTATCATATACATTGAAGTTTGAGAATCACAGTTAAATTATGAAAATTGGAAATCAACTATGTATTTTAACAGTGCTCATTTTGTATTTATCATTCTTTTACCTAGTTTGTGACTATAATAAGAAAGAAAGATCATATCCCATCTTAAATTCACCAGAAGGGCACAAGGAGAGAACTGGACATCTGCCACTCTCCTCAGGTACATATTAACTGCCAAAGTGGCTGATATCATCAAGGGAAATGCACTAATGGAAAAATAATTTGATAATTGAGAAGTACAACCAGTATTACAAAAAAGGTGACAAGCTAAGTAGACATAATAAATGAAAGGAAGCTATTGATGTCATGAAGTTAGTACTTGCCATTATGAAGAGGATTCATGTAAATATTGAGGGTGAACATATAATATTTTAATTAAGTAACTCAAAAATGGGGTAAAACAAAAAATAAGTTATTGAACTGAAAGATCTGAGGTACATGTCTCTCAACAGAAAACAATAAAGGGATGGGAAATAGAAAAGCAAATTTAAAATATATGGATAATAGAAATAGAATGTCTATATCTGTATACTAAAAGTCTTAGCATTCAAATATTTGTGTTTAAAATTTCTATCCTATACATTGGAATATGGCTGTAGCTCATATCAATTATGAAAATTGATTTTGAAAAGTATTTAAAGGTACAAGAGAGCTACCACATGGGGAGAATATAACATCCATCTTAAGCTCCCTAGCTTAGACAGCATGTATACAAATGAGGACATCCCAGATCAACCAGTTCCAAGCTGGCCTAAACCAGACTTGCTTACCTTGAAACATTAAATTAAGAAAAACAAAATTTAGGTTTTGTAAATCATGGTTTCCTAGTGGTCTATTATGAAGTTAACACTGATTCACGAAGTAAAACCACCTGTAGTCATATCCAAAGTGTATGTACTATTTCATATTTTTTCCCATATTGTATGAAAGTCCCTGTTCCTGCACATCCTAGCCAACACTTGGTATGGTCAATCTTTTTAACATTAGCCATTCTAATAAGTGTGTAGTAGTATTTCATATAGACCTAACCTTACATTTCCCAAATGGCTAATGATAATGAACATTATTTCATGACCATAATTACCATCACTATATCTTCAATAAAATGTCTGTTTAAATTGTTTTGCCCATTTTAATTGGGTTGTCTGTTTTCTTATTATTGAGTTTTGAGTATTGCTAATATTTCCTTTATGAGTTATCTAATTTGAAACTAGTTTCTCCCAATCTTTGGCTTATAGTTTCATTCTCTTAGCAATCTTATTCAAAGAGCAAAAAATTTATAATTTGATAAAGTGAAATATACAATATGTCAGCTTACAGATTGTTCTATAGGCATTGTATTTAAGAAATTTTAGCCTAACCCCAACATCACAGAGGTTTTCTCCTAGGCAGGGCCTACGTTTAAGTGAGGTGAATAAGTCACCTAGGGTACAATATTGGGAAAACTAAAGTTTAAAGAAGAAAATTAAATCACTTTATCTTCTGAATCCCACAATCACTATAAATACACAAATATGTTTCATTCCAGGATTCTCACGACAGGCAAATGCAAGTGCATTTTTTTCTTCACTATGCCCCTCCCACCACTACTAAAGAATAATCCTTATGAGAGCAAAGATTTTTGTCTGTTTAGCTATTTTCTCTATCTCCAATTTCTATAACAGGTCTTTGTTGGTACATATTAGGAACTCAAATAATATTTGTTGAAAGAAAAATTAAAATAAAGAAAAAAGTTATCAATGTCAGAGAGCCCATAACAAATAAATATTGGATGCGAACAATTCATTTCTTTCCTGTGTGTCAGGCTTGAACCACTGTGCACACAGTGAATAAGTAGATACATTAAGTTTGGAAAGAATATATCGGTAGTCATAGAGATTGTGGGGTTAAGTATGTAAAGTGATTTTAATATTCTTCCTTATACTTTTATTTTCCTAATTTTTAAGATAACCAACCATTAATTTTTATAATTGAGAGAAGAAATGTAGTAGAGGTTTGTGAATTGTATCCTATTCCAGTAGTATACCAAGCTTTGCTCCTACATCCATTTACCATGTTGAATTTAAAATTTGGCTCCTAAAAGAGCCAAATCCATGTAATGCCTGATGAGTATTAGATGCACATTAAGAGAAGAAGAACAATAGTCCAAGATTCAGTCAATACAAAGAGAGGCATGTTTTCTCTCATATTTATTAGTCACAACTGAATACCATAAATGGATCCTTAAATATTTAAGTAGAAACAGTAAAATGATCTGTTTATATCAAGAGAGATGTCTCTGAAAATTTACATTGTATTACTACAAGCCTTTTTTTTTATAAAAGGGAAAAATCCCTAGACTCTAAAATACATAGTGCCTCAGTAGATGCTATTATTTTTATCTAGGTGTACGCTAAAATATTTTAGGTGCACTAGGGTTTCAATAAAGAAAGTAGTTTCCTCCTATTTCCATCACCTCTTTCCTCAGTATTTCCAACAATAAAATATTTCTACCATGTAATGGCTTGGGAAGTATGTAGTTTATAAAGTCTATACCAATTTTTTTTTTCTCTGTAGGAACAACACACTATTAGCTGTAATTCTCCCAAAGCTTCAATTTGAGTTTAGTTGTTGTTGCTGTTATTATAGTATATTTTTAATTTTCATTTTTATCTTCATTGCTTGGTTCTTTATAAAACAACTATATTTATATTTTTAATTTTATTTCAGTTCTTAAGATAATAATAGGAAAATATACAAATGATTAACTTCATCAGATAAATAAGAATGTGTGTGTGGGTATGCATACAGTCACAATTTTGAGATTAGAGTCTGATTTTGAGTTGTTTAATTTCTTCAGATACCTAGAACTTGTCTGTATTTACAGTTTACTAATTTAGTTTACTACAGAATATATCATTTGGGTGATGAAGAAATAATATATCTTCTGTTTATTATTATTATATAGTACATTTAACTGGACTAACAAAGTTCCTGGAATACTTGTAATTATTGAACTAGCAAGTCTGTTTTATAATGAGCATATTATTCACATCAAATCAGCTATCTAGTGATTAAACAATAATTGTATGATCTGAATTTTTGAAGGTTCTATTAAAATGGGGTTGCCAATAAAGCCTTAGTTATTCATGAATTTTACTGACTTTGTGGCCAGGGGTTTAAGGAATTAAGTCTATAATGAAGACTTTCATTTTGCACCAAAAGAAAATTTGACACTGCAAATTGAAAATGCATTTACTTTGCTTAATTTATTCCCAATGATTGATGCAGGTATGATAAATAAGACCTTTAAAAGGCTACTGCTTTGGGGGATGGTAGTTTGTTTATTTAGAACAAATCTCCATCTAAAAACAATAAAAGTTCTGTAATTATTTTTTCTAATTTTAAAGAGTATTAAATTGCTGAGAAAAAAGAGCAGAGAATTAACCAACTAAATTTGGGAGAAAGTGAGAATCTCAAGAGACAAGGAAAACTCCTCCGAAATCACTTTTGCCCTAGGAAAAGAAGAAATATAAAGGTTGGAATGAACAAACTGAATATCAAGGTTCCTGCCTACACACTATAGGGGACTCACTTCCAAAAAGCTGTGAACCTAAAGTGTTTCAAGATTAGGAGGAAAGTTAAAAGAACAAACAAAAACAACTTCCTCATGATTATCCTCATTCCTACTCTCACAGGAATTTAGAGAGGAGTAGAGAAAAAAAGAAAAGAAAAATATGTATCCTTGAAAAATTGTTGGTAGAGGTCAGTACTCTAATGGGTATTTTGTAGCTTGAGCTAGGAAGGCCATAATTAGGTTTAATTTAAGATGGTCTGAATGTCAAAGACTTTGATACCCTGCAGAAGCACAAGATAATCCTTGCTGAAAGAAATGACCTTCATACCAGGTTTTGGGGATTCCACAATATTTTATGAGCATCACCCCATGGAAGACAATCAAGCAAAAATATAGCAGACATGAATGCTTCATATGTAGGAATTTAGATATTACTTAGAAAATAATGGTGCTTGATAGATTTTAATAAATCAGAAAATTAACACATTTAAAACATACATAGAGAAAAGAAAATTATAAAACATGATATCACAGATTTAAGAAAGAAAAATAAAATATAGAGGAAATACAAGACAACCAATTCACAAAATTAGGAGTTCAGTGCCTGCCTGACAACAAATATGACACAGCAAAAGAAAGAATAAGTGAGCTGGAAGAAGTAATCCACAATAAAACTCAAAAAAAAGACGTTTGAACATAATAGAGTTCAGAGACTTGAAGACAGTGTGAAGAGTACTAAAGCTATATTTATTTGGATATTATTATCCAAACAAGTTTTATTTGGATAATAAACTTTATTCTAAGTAACTTTTTTTCTGGATTAAATGCTAGAAAGAGAAAGATTGTATTAATGACAAATATTCAAAGAAAAAATGACAGAGAACTTTCAGGAACTCATGAAAGATAATAAGACCCAGATACAAAATCACAATGAATGTGAAGCAGAATAAATAAAAATAATTGCACACCTATATGCATCCTGATGAAATGAAGGCAACAAAACAAAACAACAAATAGTAGGGGAGGTGAGATTTATAAAGTAACCACAGAAAAAAAGACAGATTACATTGAAAGGAATGTCAGAAATATTAAAGATTTCTTCGCAGTCAAATAGAAGCTGAAATATAATAGAATTATTTTTCGAATATTCCATTAAATGTAAGTGCCATCCTAGAATTCTAAGATTAGTGAAAATACATGTCAAGAATTAAGATGCTACAGAAATATTTTTAAGACCCCAAAACTAAAAGAGTTAATCAGTAAAATCTCAGTAAGTTAAATTCCAAAGGATCCACTTCATGCAAAAGGATATCACAGATGAAATTAGAAGATGAATATAGAGTGATGATGTGATCAATTTGATGGTAAGTAATAATAATAAGTAAGTAATAAGGCCTTGTGAGGTTTGATTTAAAATGGAATAGAATTAAAATTCATGGCACAAAATAAGCATAATTTGTAAAGTGTGTAATTTGCATAAACTATTAAATCCATCTATTATCTGTGAGAAAGGGGATTTTGATTGAACTTTCATATTGATAAATTAAATATAAGTGATTTAATTTCTAAAGTAACAAAGGGAAGAATGGAGACATATATAACCTTCATGTTAGCAGAGAAATAATAAAAAAAAGTGATAAAAATCATGCAAACAAAGGAAAATAAAGAGATAATAAACATGGACATGGTGAACAAAATATAATACACAATGAATTAGCATATTTAACTTAAATATGTCAGTAATTATATTAACTATATTGAACAAATGCTTCAGTTAAAAGGAAGTAGAATTGCAGAATAGATTAAAAAATGTTCAGGCTATTTGAAGAGCTAAATCACACTCCAAGTCAAAAGAACAAAGAAAGGATGAAAGCGAATGTTCCTAAAAATATAAACTGCAAATTATAACCGAAGAGGCTCATACATCTACATTAATTTAGAAAAAAATAATCCTTACAAAGTATCATTAGGGATAAAACACAGTTAATGTGTAATAATTAAATGTTACTTCACCGGAAATTATAGTTTCTTGCATTTAGACTAGAGCTTTAATGATTATAAAGATTAAAATTTTTAAGAATTAGACAGATTAGCTTTGATAAAGATTCTAATCATTGTAACTGATAGTAAAATGAGA
Source organism: Tolypeutes matacus (assembly GCA_026826555.1). Classification (NCBI taxonomy): domain Eukaryota; kingdom Metazoa; phylum Chordata; class Mammalia; order Cingulata; family Chlamyphoridae; genus Tolypeutes; species Tolypeutes matacus. The sequence continues at coordinate 9,931,250 of JAKSZT010054030.1, forward strand.
GAACCATCAAGAGGATTTGAATGATAAATGGACATATCTAGAAATGTCCACTTAGCAATTGTAGAATATACATTTTTCAAGCACAAGGGAAAATATTAGAATCCTGAATAAATACTAGGGTATAAATGTCATGCTAAGTTCCCATAATAAGTTGGGAATTTATAATAACCAAAAAACCCTCATGTGTGTGAAATTTAAAGAAAATAATTCTAAACTATCCTTGGGTCAAAAAAACACATAATTTCTTTTAATTAACTAAAGGAAAAACTGCCTAAGCATTATTTGAAGGAAATTTCTGGGCTTATTATAAAAGGATATTTGAATATTAATGAGGTAAGTATTCATCTGAAATATTAGCAAAAAAAAAAAAAAGGAGGGAATCCCTACAAAATAGGGGAAATAATTACAAGATTGATAAATGGCATATTAAAACTAAGAGCAACTCTTTGTCAAGCAATATAAGAATGAAAAAAGTGCCAGGAAATATACCATGAAAAGAACATTTATTTTTTAGTATGAGATCTGAGACAAGAAGGCAGAGTGTTGCCTGGTTCCACCTCAGATGGCAATGTTTGCCTCAGGCGACTCAAATTTCTTGCTGTTCTGTACATATCCATAAATGACCAGAAACACCCTGTGAGTGTTAAATTGGGGTTACAAATGAATTTACTAAGAGGCAAATTCCCAAATACGTAATTTGCAAATAAAGAGGATGGGCTCTGTGTATTCTTTGTAATTATAATAATTATTATAATTATAGTAAGCCAACATAATTCCCTTAATAATGCATTTTGGAACTCTTTAAATGTAATGATTTGAAGTGATCTTCAATCATTTTATTCCTTAATATCCAGGTTGCAAAATTTGTGAATGGCTACTGCTTGGTGGGTAGTATAAAAAGAGACATAGCTCTCATGCAAGAGTATGTGGGGTAGGGAGAGAGGAAGCACTTCCTGCTTGCTTTATTTAATGTAGGGAATCAAAAGTTTTGCTGGTAATAAAAATAATCTTCATAAAATTACTCAGTCATCTGGAGTGCTATAAAGGAACTGTTATCAATAAAAACTGTGAAAATTATTATGGTTTTATTCCATTTCTGTGATAATTGGTTATTATCATTATTTATTACTTTATTTTATGGTTATTGCCTCCAATTTCAGGCTTTAAATACTGAAAGCATAAACAGTGCTAATTTAATTATAGTGCTGGAATTCTGAAAGCTGCACGCAAGTGTTAAGACTATTAATAAGTATATTTCAAATGAATATTCTAGTTACAATTTGCATTTTAGCTTGATTTCTTGTTCATCATAATTTTGAACAAATTGATATGTTTGTAGTCTTGAAAATTAACATTCAGATGTGAATGTCATTGCTTATGGTTCTGGTTTAGGAATTAACTTCATGATTTTTACAGTTAAATAAAGAGAAATAATGCTGAGAGAAAGAAGGAGAGAATTGGTATATATTTAGTAAATCATCCATCCATTATTTAAAGACATTCTCTAAATGACACCAAGAACTAATAAAATATCACAGAATATGAAAGAATATGAAAAAAGTTTGCAATTAAGGATTCTTCCATTTAAATTATTTTTGGAAAGTATAGGATCTCATCAAGGTTAAGATAGAACGGTGTGAGGTTTATATTGACTTTGCTGGTTCTACTTGACTTTATACTTGCAACCTCATGTAATGTTTATCAAAGCAATAAAGGATTTGCATCATTAAAAGGTTAATATATTTCATGAGTGGGAAAAATAATTCCAATTGTGAAAACAGAAATTAGCAGGGGAGAAACAGGAACTTGGATGGAATATAGGGTGTGTTAAAGCATCTTCTTGCATACCTTAAGAAGAATACACATTCAGAGCTAGGATATGAATAATGTGACAATACATTCATGGAACAACATCTTTAGATTGATCAGAGACAAGGGGCATTTTTAGGTGCAATATATTGGATGACACCTAGAATTCACACATATGTACACATACATACATCTATACACACACTTCCAGAAAATAAAGCTTCAGAAGAGTTTGCAGGTTCATGAAAAGCAGGATGGGGATGCTTTGGTAGAGATAGGAATGTAAATGAATATCTTGACCCAGGTTCTCTGAGGAAGACTGACAAAAAATTTTTTACCAGATGTTTATTGGGGAATGCACTCACAAAAAAACCCTGTGAAAGAGCAATGGAAGCAGATTGAACAGAGAACTGATCATCTTCAGTTGATCCCATGGGGAACTCTGGAACTAGGATACTCCTTCAGAATTGTCCCCCATTAAGACAATAGGGAGCAATAGAATTCCCACATAGAACAATCAATGGATTGAGCTTCTCCTAAGGAAGAGGGGTAAACTTGTGCAAGGGGATTCCTATGGACTGAATCCACTGTGGGTTCTCAATAGCCAACATTTCTGGCAACAGAAGAATGATTTCCTCTGTCCTGAAGAGAAGATCTGGGTAGCACATTGTAGCATCTTTGGCAGTATACTATGACATGAGGGATAAAGACTTCAAAAAGTTCCCAAACTATTATGCATGATTTGCGTGACATTTAATTAAAAGAAAAATAGTGTTAATCATTTGGCATGTTAAACATATTATTGGTCCTAATATTTACTTCCCCTCCCTGTAAGAGGACTGCATTACTTTGCCCTCTAGACACAAGGATTTGTCATATGACTTGCTTTGCCCAATAAAATGTGAACTATAATGATTATGCCACTTCTGCAGAAGCTCTGAAAGTTGTTTCTTGGCTCTTATCTGCCATGAAGATACCTTCCCCAGATTGGGGTGGGGGGGGAATGTTTTCTTCTGTCTTAGACCTGGAATGAAGACAAGAACTTCATGTGGTCCATGCAAATGTGGAAAGAGCAAAATATAAAACTCTGGTGTTGAAATCAACAAAGATATAGGATTATTTTGTCAATTCAATATAATATAGAATATCTGAGAACCACAGTTTGAAAGCTGTTAAAAAGAAAATTAACCATAGCAAAGCAAATCAGCCTAATGAAGAATAAAATGAGCTAACACCTAAAGAAACTAATTTGAACAGGGGGTATCAGAAACATCCAGTTAAAAATAAATAAGTAATGGAATGCAGGAATAAGGGAATAATTAACAATTCCCTTAAGTTATGTCTCTACCTTCCTGCACTTAACATATCTTTTAGATCTTTCTTATATTACTTAAGATAATATCTACCTTCATTTATAATGGAGCCATAGTATTCCATTTTAGATCTGCACCATATTTTAAAAACTACTTTTCTATTTGGGGGCAATTAAGGTTTTCATTTATGCTTTATTAATATAAACAACACTGCAATGACCATCATACAACTCCCAATCAGTTTACAAAATAAATTGAACTTCCTTTTTTTATACCAACTATCACTTCATATCTGCTTTCTGAGCTTATAAATTCTCCTCCATGTTTTATAAACACTTGGGCAGTTCTTGCAGTCCCTTGGTCCTGCACAAGTAAAAAATATCCTTCAATAATTTTAGTAAGTCAAACTAAAATTTATACAATGATTGTTCACCCATTTTTTTTCCTTCCCAAAGTTGGGCCTGCCTCAACTGGGACTGCTAGACTGAAAAGGGTAACAAGATGAACTTCTTTCTCTATCCTGTTTTTTCCATTCAATAGCTGCTGTTTGATACCCTTCTAAGTTTAGGGTATTCAGAAAAGGAGGAAATTTCTTTAATGTCAGAAATATCTTATTTGAAGTATTTTCATTTCCTAGGCTGCTTGATGCAAATACGATGAAATGGTTCACCTTGAACAATGAGGAATTTATTCACTTACCATTAAAGTCTGGGAAAATGATCAAATCAAGGCATCATCATGGTGATGCTTTCTTCCTGAAGAACTGCTGCCAGCATTCCTTGGCTCCTCTGCCTCATGGCAAGGCATATGGTGGCATATGCTGGTCTCTCCCTTCTCTTCTAGGGTTTGTTGATTTCATCTTCTGGGTTCCATGGCTTTCTCATTCTTTGTGTTCATTCCATTTATAAAGGATTCCATGAATAGGATTAAGACCCATCCTGAATGAGATGGGTCACACCATAACTGAAGTTATGAAGTTAGGTCCTATTTATAATGGGTTCACATCTACAGGAATGGATTAAATTTAAGAATATGTTTTTCTGTGGCACATACAGCTTCAAACCACCACACTCCAGAATCTGGACCCTAAAAAGACATCATCTTTCTTTATGCAACATATATTAATTTCATCACAATATCCTAAAATCCTAAAATCTTTAAGTTATTTCAGTAAAAATACTAAGTAGAAAGTCTCATCAAAATTAGTTATGGGTGAGGTCAGTCCTGAGACATAATTTCCCTCTATCCTTAAACCTTTGAAACTTGGGGAAGAGTTATCTGTTTTTTTATTTGATAAGGAGGGACAGGCATAAGATAAACATCACCATTCCCAAAGGGGAATTTGGAAGAAAAATAGTGGGGTCACAGGTTCCCAAATAATTCTAAAACTCTGTAAGGCATACTCCATTAGATATCAGAGTTTGAGAGTCAACTATAGCATGATGGTTTCCACTGCAGGTCTCACAGATAGACAGCACCAAACCTTTCAAGTGCTTTGGTAATGGCCATGCTCTCCACAAACACTGGGCTGAAGTTTCTACCATCTTCAAGCATTGGAGTGATGGCCAGACCCTCTGTAATCTTTGGGGCATCATAAAAAGCTGGGAGGTATCACTCTTTCTGAACAAGTGCTGGGGCAGACTCAACTTTTCAACACACATGTTTGGGCCTATTCTCTGGGCCAAGAAGATGTCTTTGGTCTAGACCTCAGCTTTTATGGTCCTATCCTTGAAGTGAATTTTCTTCACATTTCCTCTAATTTCTAATAGTATCTTCATCATTTTCTTCTAAGGCCTCTTCAGAATTACCTTTAGCAACCATATTTCTATGAAAAGTCTCTTCAAAACAATCTAGGCCTTTTCTATCCTGTGCTCAAAATTTTTCTAGCCTCTACCAATTACCCAATTCCAAAGTCATTTCCAATTTTTTTGGTATTTACAATAACAGCACCCCACTTCTGGTACCAAAATCTATTTTAGTTTCCTAGGCTGCTCAAAACAAATACAATAAAAAGCTTCAGCTTGAACAATGGGAATTTATTTGCTTATGGTTGGAGTCCAGGAAAATGACCAAATCAAGGCATAATAAATGTGATGCTTTCTTCCTAAAAACTGGCTGCTGGCATTCATTGGTTTCTCTGCCATATCTCCATGGCAATGCATCTGATGTTATTTGCTCATCTCTCCTTTCACTTCTGGGTTTTCTTGATTTCATCTTCTTGCTTCCCTGGCTTTCTCATTCTGTTTCTGTATTCAATCCACTTATAAAGGACTCCAGTAAGAGGATTAAGACCCATCCTAAATGAGGTGGGTCACACCATGACTGAAGTAACCTCATCCATAAGCCTTACTTACAATGGGTCCACACATATAAACATGGATTAAATTTAAGAACATGTTTTTCTGGGATACATACAGCTTCAAACCACTGACAAGGAATGAAAAATAAGTTGCAGGAATTTTTATTGATACTATTTCATCAATGTTTTTGGCCTCTTAGATGTGGCAGAATCCAAGCTGATTCTTTCATTCCGCATAGTTTTCCGGGTTCTTTATATGGCCCCTCATTTCCTATTCCTGAAGATCTTTTGCCTGTAGTATGTTTGACATGGGCAATGCCATGTCCAACTATGGACTTAAAAATTGCTTCTCACTTTGGTGTTTCTAGCAATTCACACCTTTGAAAATGTCAGCTCATAATTCCAGGCATAGTTGTTATAGAATCAGTATCTGTCCCATGGGAAACTTAGATAAATTGCAGAATTATAGTCACAATACATTCCTGTCTCTTTGCTATGCCATAGGCACAGGGAGCCCCAGTGGAAGTATCTCCCTCCTCAGGTGAGAGCCAGGCACTGGACCCTGTGCTCTTCAATCTCTAGAGTAAACATGTCAAGCACTCTTAGAAGTTTTGTTGCAGGCCCCATTATTACCCTTCATAGAGGTGATACGTCTTCCCCTCCCCTTCCATGTGGTGAAAGAGAAGAATATAGCAGTGCATTGAAATCTTCTCCATTTCTCTCTCAAGCTGTCCTCATTGAACCACTCAATAAAATGTTAGCATTTTCCTATATATTCCAGAGAGGTGGAATGAGCTAGTTTTGGGAGAGCTGCTTTCACAACTTTTCAGCCCATTCAGCCTAGGCAGTTAAGGAGCTGGCTCTAGGTATCTGGATAATTACAACTTTTTGAAGAAAATAGGAGAATGGGAAAAAAATTCACAAACTATTGGTTCGTAACTTTATATGCACACAGCATCATCATATAGGATTGTGTCCTTATAGGCGCAAATGCTTTGTCAAAAGGAATGTGCACTGGTAATTTTTTAAAATATTGCCTAAATAGTCTGCAATGATGCCCCATCTATTCCTTTCCCATAAAGTATTTGAAATTTCTTGCTTACACACACTCTTGTTCACTCTGTTTAGCAAAGATTCTACTTTTTCCCTTTGGATAAGTGAACGCTCCATAACAATTTTTAATAATAAATTCATTAAAAATTTGAAAGAAGTTCATATATTTTATGTGTTAATATGCCCTTCAATATGAAGAATGAGCTCATGTTTCATAACAGGAACCGCTTTATCAACTTGTAGAACAACTTATAAAACTCATAGCAATAAATTCAATATAATTAAATGTTTCTATATTTGTTGCAACAATGTATAATAAAAGTATAATCTGATTGAAGAGAAAGAGATTATGGTATTATAATCTATTATTTAATCCACTGATAAATATCTTAATAACTAAGTTTTTTAAGCTATAAATTTAAAGCATCATCTTTGACTTATCCTTCATCATGCTAAGTATCTTTGCTATATTTTTCCTTCTCTTTATTCCCAAAGCATATCATATGTTTTACAATTTTGCACATCTACAAAGTAATAAATTATGCATTCAATGATATATATTCATGTTTGTTGCAAAATTCCTATTAAGCAACTGAGAAATGTTTATGTAAATTAATTTCCTTCCATAAGATTAAGTGATATATTATTTTATGCTCTGAAAGACATTTAATTAATTTAAAATGTTCAGTTTTCACAAAGTGAAGTTTTTTAATCAATAGAGCATTATATCATTTGCAAAAATATATTTTTTCTACATATACCTATGCAACTATAGACATATTCCATGAACTATAATCCATTCATGGGATGAGAAATAGATTTATATACACAAATAATTTAATTACAGTACATGATATATTGTTTTAGATGTTGGAATTATAAATACTTTTATTTTGGTTTTACTTCAATCATTTTGTATTCCCATAATAGAAAATTATTATATATTACTTTAATATACATCAACTGAAATAGGTAAAGCAATTAATTTGGCTGGGGATAAATATAAAACTAAAGAAAATCATTAATACAAGTAAACAAGTAATATATTGTGGTATTAGAAAACAAAAATGTGTACATATAGTATTAAACATCTGCATAAGATGAGCCATGAAATTTTGCTTCTTAGGACAAATAAAATGACTAAACTCTGTCAAAACAGGAGTCCTAAACTGGCAGTTGAGGGAAGGCACATGTTCCCAAGTCATGAAAACTAAGCCTATTTTTCTCCTTTTGTCCTCTAAGAGAGGACATTAGAAAGTTTAATGAGTGGCATCTTTGCAACCTTGTTATCTTATTAACCAGTGACATATTTGATTAAGCTGTCTGTTAATATAGTCCATAAGCATAGAAAAATGGTGTAAAATTTAATGTTATGAAACATGAAAAAAGTTATGCTGTAAGGGAAACTGGCTCCAGGATAAAAAATATATAGATTTCAGGAGTTAGGATGAAAAAAGGAATGATTTAAAAATAGTTGTCAAAGCTCAGTGATTCTCCTATATAACGTTTGATCTTGATTATATCTTTAAAAGGTTAACATTCCCTGTGGGAGGCTCCCTTTTTGGGTAAAAACATTCTATTTTAGAATTACCCATGGTGAAAACTTACATGTGCCTTAGAGAAAAAACTGTTTCTGAGATATTTAAGTAGCTATTATTTGGAGAAATCTTCAAAATAGACCCTTTCTTGAAGGTGCACGAAATGTTCAGACAAAATCATTTTAACTGCCTCTTTACAATTCTTCCACAAAATAATATAGTCTATAAAAAAGATCCTGGAACAAAACTTAGAAGTACGGAGGAGGATGTGTATTGTTTAAGCAGCTGCTATAAATTTAATGTGGTAACATTATTGTTACAAAGAATTTTATTGATTTTTCCAAGTTACTTATCTATGCCTTTATTGTGTCAGTTCTCAAATTTATTTTACTCTGAATTCCAGTAAGAATATATTAATTAGATGCTATGTTAAATGAAAGTAAAGAAACATGATTTAATTTAATAAAGATTTAGCTGAATATGAGTTGCATTGACATTAATTGCTTTATATTTGCCTGATTTTGAAAAACGTTGTGTTTTTGAAATCTAATTTATTTTATCAACATGTGCACCTTGAGTCTCTTTGAAACAAAATTTCAGGTTATGTTTTTCTCCACTGAACAATATTTTTCTTAATCTAAATGCATTATTCAATTGATTTGCACCAGCACTATTAAAAATACGGATTCTCATAAGTTGCTTCCTAAATATAGGAAGATGATAGTTAACATAATAGTTAACCAAGCAAATAGCATTTAGTTGATATTCTCCTTTCCTATTTTGAAAACATTAAGGTGAAAGGCATTTTAGGAAATAGTTTGTGAAGTTAGACCATCATTTCATAACACATACTTGCCTTTCTGTTTGAAACTAAATATGAACCTCCAAAAATTTTAATTTCTGAGATGTCGAATTGTATTAGTCAGCCAAAGAGGTGCTGATGCAAAATACCAGAAATCAGTTGATTTTTATAAAGGGTAACTATTTGGGGTAGAAGCTTACAATTATCAGGCCATAAAGGGCAAGCTACTGCCCTCACCAAAGCCTGTTGCCATGTGTTGGAGCAAGATGACTGCCGCTATCTACAAGGGTTCAGGCTTCCTGTGTTCCCCACTTCCCGGGGCTTGTCCCTCTCAGGACTCAGCTGCTCTTCTAGCTCCCCAAGGCCAGTTGTAGACTATTAGGCAAATGACTCTGTCTCTCCCCCCGGGGCTCGATTCTCTCTGGATTCAGCAGGTTCACTATGGTGCAGGAACTCAACATCCTACTGATGTGGCACAATCAATACCTCAATCATTATTTAATCAAATAAAAGTGAAACCTCTGAATTCAATATAATCTAATATGCCCCTAGGAACAAACCAGTTTACAAACATAATCCAATATCTATTTTTGGAATTCATAACCAATATCAAACGGTTACACAAACGTTCTAGTTCTTTCCCTTCATGTAGACCCTGGGAATAAGGTGAGGTTGTGGGATGCTTATGATATTGAATGTCATGACATTGGAAGTATTAATGTTTTGATAATTCTCTGAGATGTAACATCACTTATGATCTATGCATTTTCTACATATATCTAATACTAAAATTAAAAAGAAAAAAAAATTGCAAAGTATCATATCTATGCAAAAGCCAGTGATCTACAGCCCAATTTCATCATTTGATGCCTGTTTTGATTTCCTACACTGCTCACAGCAAATACCATAAAATGGGTATGGTTTAACAATGGGAATTTTTGCTCATGGTTTTGAGGCTGGAAAAATGTCCAAATCAAGGCATCATAAAGGCAATATTTTCTTTCCAATGACTAGCTGCCAACAATCCTTAGCTCTTTTGTCACATGGCAAGGCACATGGCGGTGTCTGCTGGTCGGTCATAACTCTTCCATTTTCATTGATTTCAACTTCTTGCTTCCATGGCTTTCTCTGTGTGTCTTAATTTCATTTGCTTTTGGAAGACTTAAGTAATAGGATTAAGACCCAGGCTGGGCCATGCCTTACCTGAAATAAGCTCATCAAAAGGCCCTGCTTACAATAGGTTCACACCCACAGGGATTGATTGAACTTAAGAGCATGTTTTTCTGGGGTACATACAGCTTCACACCATCACATTCCACACCATGGACCCCAGAAAGGCATGTTCTTTCTATATGCAAATTACATTCATTCCAACACAATATCCTAAAAGCCTTAAGTCTTTTCAGAAACAATGTTCAGTGAAAAGTCTTATCAAAATCTGTTATGGGTATGGTCTGTCCTGGGCCATAACTGCCCTCATCTGCAGACCTGTGAAACCAGGAGAACAAGTTAACTCCTTGTGATATAAAATGGAAGGACAGGCAGAGGATAAACATTCATATTCATGTAGGGAAAAAATGGAAGGAAAGCAGGGTCAGAGGTACCAAGCAATTCTGAAACCCTACAGGGCATACTCCATTGATTTCAAGGTCTAAGAGTCATCTATAGAATGAAAATTTGTCCTCTGTACCTGGTAAGCCTTTCCATCACTGGCCCAGTGGTCATGCTCTTTCAGGAACACTGGGGTGAAAGCTTCACACCCTCCAAGCATTTGAATGGAGGCCAGGCTCCTGCAAATGCTCAGGCACAGGCATCAGCCTCTCAGAAAAGCAGAGTGGCAGCCATCTACATGAACAATGGGGCAGAAGTCCTGCCCTCTGCAAGCACAGGGTCAGACTCAGCCTTTCCATTCACGAGGGTGTCTTCTTGCTTGGCTCAAGAAAATTTCTTTGGTTCAGACGTCAGTTTCCATGGTTCTGCCCTTGATGTGATTCTTCCTTTAATCTGTCCCTTTTCTGTCCTTTTTAGACCAGACTGGCAATAATTCCATTCAAACAGAACTTGAGAAACACTTGTTGGTTTTGCATGTAGTGCACAGGGTTCCAAACCATCAGACCAAGGTTTTCACAGCTCCTTTCTGGATAACTGCATTTCCGATCGTGACTGGCACTGAAATGGCTGACTGGATCCATGTTCAATTAAACCCTCACATGGAGCACTATTTTCTGGGAACTCGCTTTCTGGAAGCTCAGAATTTTCCATATCATCACTTTCTGGTTTCTTTGTGTCCAGGAGTTCAGCTCTCATCTTATCTCTTTCCTCTTGTATTGTACTATAAGCTGCAGTGAGAAACCAGGCTGCACTTTCCAAATTTAGCTTAGAAACCTCCTCAGATAAATTTCCATGTTCATCACTCTGAAATTCTGCCTTCTATATCAATTTTCCCAAGTTTTCTGCCACTTTAAAATAAGGATCACCTTTCCTCCAGTTTCCCTTTCCTCTGGATTACAATAACATCTTCATCATTTCCTTCTCAAGCTTCATCAGAAGTACCTTTAGCGTCCATATTTCTACCAACATTCTCTTCAAAGCAATCTAGGATTTTATCAAGCACTTCACAATTCTTCCAGCCTCTACTTATTACCAAATTGCAAGGCCATTTCCATATTTCTGGTATGAGCAATAGCAACACCACACTCTCCTGGTACCAAAATCTGTTTCAGTTTCCTAGTCTCTTAAAATAATGCCATGAAATGAGTTAGCTTTACAATGGGAATATATAGCTTACAGTTTTGAGCCTGAGAAAAATGTCCAAATAAAGGCATCATCAAGGTGGTGCTTTCTTCCTGAAGACTGGCTGCCAGTGATCCCTGGCTCCTCTGTCACATGGCAAGACACATGACGGTGCCTCCTGGTCTTTCCCTTCTCTTCTTTGTTCCATTTCAGCTTCTTGTCCTGGAGGCATTTTTCTCTGTCTTTTTGAAATTTAATCTCTTTCAAAGGACTTCAATAATAGAACTAAGACCCATGCTAGGCCATGCCTTAACTGAAGTAAAAACATCAAAATTTCCTACTTACAATGGGTTCACATTCATAGGGATAGATTAAACTTAAAAACATGTTTGTTTGTTTTTTGGTGTACAGACAGCTTTAAACCATCATAATTCCTAAAACCAGCTTTAATCTGTGTTTCATTGTTTCTGGCCTATGCTTTGGATATGGGAGGTAAAAAGAGCTAATAAATAACCCCCTGGAATCAATTAGCTGCTGCCACAAATTTCCTGCAAATTGCAGAATGGCTGGATACTACAATTATTTATGCTCATGGATCTGCAGATCAGCTGGGAGGTGATTGATCCAGAGTGGGCTTGGATAGGTAGCCATGCTTTGTACGTGGGTTTTTCTGGGCTTACTTAGGGACGCCATTTTCCACATGTGTTCATTTTAGGGTCCAGGCTGAAATAGCAGCAGCTGCCACAGCAATCATTTTTTAGAAAATGCAAGCCTCTTAATGTTGAACTCTTGAACTGGTACATTCTCACTTCCTTTCTATTAATTTAGTAAGGCACATTTTTTCTCTACTGGGATTCTGAAACAAATATAAGAAATGAGAGAGAGAAATCAGACAGAGGGGGAAAAAAGGAAGAGTATTGCCTTATCAATGGGCCAATTTGGTTTTGCTGTGTCACCCCTTTAACAGACTGTCTCTGGTACCACTCTACCACTAGAGAGTTCCCTATAGAGAATTCCAATTAATGTACTACACTGCAAGGCTGAGTACTACATACCCAATTTGTTCACACAACTCGCCAATAAAATTAACTCCTTATTTTAATATCTAAGTAGACCAAGGGGACAGATTATAAAGAAAATCGTTTCATAAGGAAATATAGGGAGTGTTAAAAAAAATAATTTAACTTCATGGGTTATAATCAAAAGGAAAAGAAAAAATAGCTAAAATGTATGAAAAAAGAATGAACACAGATGAACTGTGAAATGAGGAAGAAAAAAATAGACATAATAAGTAAAACCAAAGGAAAGATATTTGAAAGACCAATAAAATGGTGAACTCCCAGAGAAACTTGTTTAAATTTTATGTCATGCTGAAAGTAAAGGGCTTATACCATATGCCATATAGTGAAGCTATAATATAGGTAGGTTGTTGAAAATTTTATAAGTATATGAGTAGAAAAGTAGGTTCAATCTCTTTAAATTCTCAGGGTGCCACAAAGAACTATGCTTATTCTGGAAAAAACGCCACTGTATCCATCATGGCTAGTCTTTCTGGAATCCTAACTCTATCATATTCAATATATTTTAAAAATGCCCAGTAAAATCTTTGTAAATATGAACTAATGAGAGTTCCTTGACTGAGGAGATGGTGTCATTATTAAAGGTGCTTACAAATGGATAGAAATGAGCTGCCAGGGCAATTCAGATCATTCCAAATGCAAAATAGAGAAAGTGAAATATGTAATTGAGAAATTCAACCCAAATATATATATGGAGAAACACAAATATGTAAAACATAAAAAATATGGGTTTAAGCATTATGCTTTCATTTTGAATATATAAGTCCAAAAGTAAATGTCTGTGCAACTCTAACAATACAAAGAAATGTGGGTAATTTTAAAAATTGTAATATTTTGAGTCCACCAGAGAACCTCATTGCCAAGACAATGAGAGAAACGAATTCAAAGGCCTCCAAGGGGCTCCAGGGAAAGACAGGTTTCAGTACCTCCTTCAGCTATGGTTGAGTAGGGGAGGAAGAAGTAAGCCATAAAAGCATGTAAACAGCTAAAGAGTTAACAAGTTTGTGAAGGCTTGGTGAGGTTGTCATTACTCTTTAGAATCCCTAATTATCCCAGATGCAAAAAGAATATGGGCTCTCTTGTCAGGTATTTACATTATCAAATGAAATGATACTCAATGTCATTAGTCATCATGGAAATGCAAATTAAAACATCAGTGAGATTCTACTTCACACCTGCTAGGATGGTTATAATACAAGAAAAGAGAAAATAATAAATATTGGCAAGGATGTAGAGAAATAAAATTCATTGTACATTGCTGGTGGGAATGTAAAATAATGTAGCTGTTATGAAAACAATTTGATCATTTCTTAATGATTTCAACATGGAATAATTACATGACGCAGCAATTCCACCTCTGGGTAAATATTCAAAAGGATTTAAAACAGGGCTTCAAACAGGTACTTATATGTGAATTTCATAGCAGCAATATTCACAGTAGGTAAAACGTGGAAACAATCTTTCCTCAACAGAAAAATGGTTAAACGAATATATCCCCCCCCCACACACACACAATGGAATATTATTCAGTTATAGAGGAATGAACTACTAACACATCTTACAATGAGGACGGACCTTGAAAATTATTTAAGTGAAAGGAGCCAAACACAATAGGTTACATACTATATGATTAATTCATGGGAAATTGCCAGAATAATAAATCTATAGAGACCTAAAGCAGATTAATGGTTGCCAGGACTCAGTGGGAGAAGGGGTCATGGGGAGTGACTGTTTCATGACTATAGGGAATCCTTTGGGGCAGATGAAAATATTTTGGAACTAGATAGAGGTGATGGAGGCAAAACATGAAGGTACTTATTGCCACTGAAATGTGCCATCTAAATTGCTTAATTTAATGCTATACAAAATTCAACTCAATAAAACGAAAAATTAACACTCCACACAAAAAGTCGAGTAAATATATATTAAGAAGATCAGAAATTATAGACAATAAATCAAAAATTACTATAGAAAAAAATAAATATCAGAGAACTTCACCACCCTTTCTTCTCTAAAAACTTAATCCAGAAAATTCCACAGGTAATTTCCATCAATTGCACTGATTTGGCATCAATTTCATGATAATTTTTAAAGTGAGGCATTATAAACCATGAGTGCATTGCTTTTTGTTTCTATTGTTTCTTTGCATTACTCATGAAACAAGCAAGGAAATAAGCTGTTTTCCCTTGCTCTCAGAATTATGCATTAAAGAAAGATAATGTTATGAGTCATATTTTAATGGATCCTGGGTAACAAAATCAAAGTAGCATAAAGGCAACTATAACTATGCATTTGGATACAGCAGCATATACTGACTCAGGTCCAGGTCAATAATTTTTTTTTTTTTTTTTTTAAGTAGGAAACAGAAATATGGGACATACATCTACCACTCAGGAGGCTCATAAGAGTTCTACAGTTGTTGGCTCTGTCAGAGAAAACTCCTTCTGGAATTACTTAAGATTGGCAACAGTTGGTATGACTAAGGAGGAGTCACTTTTCCTGCTAGCTCTCTTCATGAATCTCTGTAAAATGCTCTTTCATGTGTCTTGAAATGGGAATGTGGAAAGCTTTTGTTTCTAGATGAGATAGGAAATTATTTCTACTAATTCCTTAGTGTTCTCTTCTTGTGAATTAAAGTAAAATTTTAATCGTGTATTCTTCTACTATAATATCCACCACCAACATCATCATGGGGAAAAGTACCTACAACAGCATTTTCCCCCCATCATTTTATTTAATTGAAATCATGGAAGGTATAATTTTTTCATAACGATGGATTTTTATATTTTCATATTTGTAAAATTTGCTCTGAGGGACAATTTCAGAAATTTAAGAAGCTACATCCGTTTTCCCTTCTTAGGATCATTGGGGTATTTTAGTAAATTCTTCTTCCTGTATATTAAATCATGCTCTTGTGACCCATAAGATTATATATATATATTTCTGAGGCATTCTATGAAGACAATTTGCAAAATTGAGAGACAAATCTATATAAAACTCCTTAGACAAAGATATTTCTAAATATTGTGGGATCTGTTTAAAATACAAAGTATCTCACTAGTCAAGATTTTGTTTATAAAAATAAATGTAAATCCTAAGTTATTTAAGATTCATATATTCATTTATTATATGATTTGTGTTATATTATTTGCAACAATAAGTATTATAGCCGAATTCACATTGACATTCATTTGCCTAAATATATTTCTGACAATCTCTTACATGGATTTTATTTTCCAGCTAGCCTAGATTTCACTGTAACCTTAAAGAAAAGAAGATGCTGTTGTTATTTCATGCACCTTTGAGTTTAATATATATAGCCAAGCTTGATTAAAATAAAACTGAAAAAATATAGATTTTTCATTTACCTATAAGAATTTGCAATATCTAAATATGACTAAACAGAATTTTGTGCATAACTATTTCTCCACAGGTAATGGACTTCACCATAACTTATTATTTAAGTTTATAGTACAGCTCTTTAGAAAAAAACAGGAAGTTGGACAGTGCATATGTTTATGATAATTTTTTTTTGTATTTCAATTCTCCATTAATAATTTGGAACTCAAATATATTTTTAAATTGTACTGTGATCTGTAACAAATTTGAAACATGTAACATTTTCATTGGATAAAATATATTTAGATAATATTTATTCTTGGTAAGTTATGCATAATGGAAAATGAAACAACAAACCTTTTTAGCGATGTCATAAAAAACTTAAATTCATTCTCCTTCATATGCACAGTGTTCAACACAACTCAGATTTTTAAAATACAAATATTTCACAGTGAATGAGTATATCCTAATAATCTATGGATTTTTTTTTCTGTAAATCAGTCTATCAATGAAAAATTATTAACCACCTGTCTTCTCATAGAAATACTTTCTTCACTTGGCTGTCTCCAAAAAATGTCCTGTTTTTCCTTCCTCAGTGAATTCTACATTCAGTCTACCTCACTATTTCAGCTCATGTCCCTGGATCTCCACAGGCTGCAGTACCTGTGCAAAACTCAATCTTTGAACCAATTTTCTTCTCCATCTTCTCTTGTTCTTTCACACAATCTCTTTCTCCATGTATATATTGTCACCTAATATTAGGATTCCAAATACCTTTTATTTCTCAATTACCAACTTCTCCACATTTTTATATTCAATCCACCCAAATATATTAATGACATCTCAAACTTGACATATACCAAAATGTACTTATCTTCAACTGTTCTCCTTCTACAGTCTTACCCAAATATATGTCTTGGAGACCTCCTCGAGGCCTCTCCTTTTATCCCACCCACAAGCAATCTATCTGTAAGCACTTCTAGTTATATCTTCAAAATGCTTCCAGTAGCTGAGCAAATCTCTCTATTTTGACTGCTTCCAATATGGTTGACACTGTGTTCATCTCTGATCTGGCAATTCCAGTAGCCCTCTAACTGCTGTCTCTTCTCCCCTCGCCTCCCTGGTGTCCACTTTGTTGCGGCAGCCACAGTAATCCTATAAAGCCATGAGTCAGATCAACTCTTTTATCTGCTCAAACCCTCCAAAGGCTTCCCATCTTTCCTAGAGTAAAAAAGCCAAGTTCTCATCATGACTTGCACAGTAGTGTATGATCCTGAAACCTGTGACCTCTTTTGTCTCACCCCCAACTCGTGTCCACTTAGATTATTCTGCTTCAAATAATTTGGCCTCTATTCTGTCCCTTCAACTTAAAGAATATGTTTCTGCTCAAGGCCATTCACTTGAAGTTTCTGTTACCTTGGATGGTCTCTCCCAACTATGTATGGCTCACCACTTCCAGGTTTTCACTTAAGTTTTAACTTCACAGAAAATCCTAAAGTAAATATCTTATCGAATATGAAACCATCATCTTTCCAAGTCCAGCAATCCCTACACACAATTCTAACTTAATTTTACAGCATAGCACTCATACTACTTGGCATAATACAGGATTTTATTTCCTTATTTAAATTTGTTTCCTGTTTCTCTATACTGCGATATAAGTTCAATAAGAGCAAGATTTATGTCTAGCTGCTTCACTGCCTTATACTAAACACATAAAATAGTGTCTGATGAATAATAAGAGATTGATGAATATTTAAGGGATACATAAATTAATTAAGGTAACTTATGAATAATATTGTAACTATAAAATTAAAATAAATATCCTATATATTTTATTGGAGACTACTATATAAATTATGAATGATTTAACCAGATTTTCCCAATTGCAAACTCTCTAAGAGTCATCTTATTCATTTTTATGTCTTTACTATAACACTGAGCAACTTTATCAGTACTCATGAAAGATTTGAAAAGTGAACTCATGGAACCAACTACAAAGCAAATGTTAGCAGAAGAAAACAAATATAGTGCTGAGTACATGTATAAATGCTACTGAATATAGGATAAAAAGCACAATCAAATTTATGAGGTATCACAAGCCAAGTTTTTCAGAAATATATAACAATAATACACAATTCCTTTTTCCACCAGTCCACAAAGTCACTTTCAGAGAAGTGACTGTCCTAATTTGGACTTTACCTTCCCCTGCTGTAGAAGGATTTACTACCCCAATTAAATAATAGGCAGATGTAGAATGTTGCATAAATTCTTATTTCTTGCCTCACATATGGCATCTGCCCTTCCTTTCTATTCTCCATCACCAGTTCTAGAGGAAAGCAATATATATTATGACCATATTTCTATTTCCAAAAAGGACCTCTGACGCTTCTGTTGGGCATCATTGGTAACAGTGGGTATTGCCATCTTTATCACAAACTACTGCCATTTCTGTTTTATTGTTGATCTTGCCAGACAACAGCATTGCTTCCAGGTAACACAATCTCTTCTTCTGAGCATACCTGCTTCTTGTGGTGGGTATTACAAAATTTCTGAACCCCATTCATATTGTTTGGCCTTGCAACTGTGGAGGTGCCACAAATAGAGTTTTGGATGATGATATGTGGGAGATTATCTCTTTTCTCCTTTGAGTATGCTCTCTTTTGCAACAGTATCTCAAATAGCTTTAAACAAGTAGTGTTTAGCATGTTTATGGAGATACTTCTCTTCCCCAGTCCATTGCAACTTGGAGCTGAGCCTGGGTGGAAAATAAAAATGAATGGAAACATAAAATTGCTATCAAAACTGGAAGCCTCCTGTTCCAAGTGGGAAAATGCTACATAAATAGATTTGTTCTGTCTCCTAGTAGCTTTCCTTAGGGTTTGTTCATAAGAAGAGGTAGAACCCTGTCATTTCTCCATGAGATATACTTGGTCAATTTTTTTTTTTTTTTTTTTGAGGTACTGGGAGCCAAAGATTGAACCTGGGACCTCAGATGTTGGAAACTTTCACTCTACCTCTGAGCCACATTGGCTTCCCTGAGTTGATTTTTTCATTTGTTTTGCTTGTTGTTTGTTTTTGGTTTTTCAGGAGGCACCAGGAACTGAAAGCGGGACCTTCTATATGGGAGGAGGGTGCTCAATATCTTAAGCCACATCTGCTCCCATACTGTCAATTTTAAATTCTTATAATTGTTATAGACTTGGCCTAAACTTGATCCCCATACAAATTTACAAATTGTGTTTAACAACCCTTCACTATAGTTCTCACAATTACTTTGTGAATTAGATTTCATGAATAATATCCTACTATTTTAGATAATTTTGATATTCTGAGAAGTGATCTGATACCTCTTGAGGTAATGCTTAGCAACAGACTCTAATCTGTACTTCTATATATAAAATATCATGTATTCTTTAACAAAAAAGTCTAAGAGATTATTCAAGATGAAGAAGCTGAGGGTTAAAACAAATAATTCGCAGGGCCGTAATTTAACATCAAGATTTCTTTTACCAAAATTTCTTCTCAATCTGATTTCTGAATGAAATAAGGAATATGCTGTTAGGGAATGTATGCTAAATAGTTTAAATTATTTATTAAAGTGATCTTGGAGATTGACTCATGTTTCCCTTAAAGACATGTTCAAGTCTTAAAACTATACCTGTAGCTGTGAACCCATTTATAAATAGCACCTTTGAAGATGTTATTATTAGTTACATTTATTAGTTATGGTGTGGACCCATTTGTGAATAGGATCTTTTAAGATCCTATTTAAATCAGCCTATATCGAATCAGGGTAGGCTTTAGTCCATCAGGGCTGAAGTCCCTGTAAGGAGAGAAAATCTAGACAGATGACACAGAAGACTCAGCATAAGAACTAAAAGCCAGAAAATGAGGAGCCATGTGATGGAGGCTGAGATGCAAGCCAAAGAGCCCAAAGGATTGAAACAAGTCAGCACCAGAATTCTCTAGACTCTGGGTGAATGCATGGCCTGTTGAGAACTTGATTTTGGACTTCTAGCCTCCAAAACCATGACACAGTAAATGACTGTTGTTACACCCTTCCTTTGTGTGGTGGTGTATAGTGTAATTTCTGCACAAAATTGGTTTTCAGTTCTGTTTTACACAGAATCAAGATATCCCTTTAAAATTATGTATCAATATAGTACATAGAAAAAGGCTAAGTATTATATCTTAAGAATCTGCTCTTGATTGAGAACAATGCTCTTGCAGGTGGGAAACCTGGACAATATCCAGGCAGAGTAGTAGTCACAAGGAGGCTACTCCAGAAAATTGGATGTAGGTACAGGGAGAGCAGAACTGTCTAAAGATGAAGAAGATATTTGACAAGGGTAAAATCAGAAGAGTGATCCAAAATGGCAATTTGATTAAGGAATCAGCAGAGAAGCACTCACAGAGATACAGAACAAATACGAGAAAATGAGATTTAAACCTGGAATAGAAGTAAAAAGCAAGATATGCAATATAAAGGTAAATGCAATGAGAGCTGTGCCCTGGATGTTAGAGCCTAGACACAGCTGACTTTTTTTAGGAGCACTATTTAGTGGCATTAATTACATTCACAAAGATATGCAGCCATCCTCTTTATAAATGTACAATCATTTTTCATCACCTCAAAACAGAAACTCTATATCCATTGAGCAAGAACTCCCCATTAGTCCTAACTTCCCATGTACTCTAATCTATTTTCTGTCTCTATGCATTTGCCTATTCTTGATATTTCATTTAGTGGAATCATACACTATTTGTTCTTTTGTGTCTGGCTTCTTTCATTTAGCCTAATGTTTTCAAGTTTCATCATGTATCAGAGCCTCATTCCTTTTTATGATTGGGAAATATTCAGTTACATATATGTGACAGTTAATTGTATGCATCACCTTTGCTATTTTATGGTGTCAAATTATTTAGTTACTGTGGAGATATTTCATAGATGGGATTAGCAACTGTAATCAATTGTCTTTAAGTAAAGGGGATTACTCCCAGCAATGTGGATAGGCCTTAAACAATTCATTGAAGAATGTAAAATTGAGAAATGAGGGTTTCAAGAATAAGAAAGAATTCTGCTTCAAATCCTCCAACCCTCTCAGGTCTCCCTTACAGACTCAGACTAAAGACTTCAATACTACTCCTCCTGGAATTTCTGGACTCTGAGCTGCACTACAGAATTCAGACCTGCTAGTCTCCAGAATCATGTGAACCAATTCCTTCTAAGAAATAGAACATACATGTACGCATGTATGTATGTATGTGTGTATGTATGTATATTCTATTAGTTTAATTTCTCTGGAGGACACTGATACAGATTTTGGTACCAGAACTTGGGTGCATCTAGAGGAGCAGAACCTTAGGGTGAATTTACTGAAATGGTTCTAGGGTTTGGGGAATAAATTCTTTAATCTGATTAGATTTAAAACTACTATGATTCAATTTCCAATGATAAAAGGACATTGATAGCCCATGTTATGATGAAGTATAAAATATGGAATAGAGATATAGAAAATATCACCATTGGATACTCCTACTCAAATGCCCATAAGAAGCAAGGTTCTGGGTGATCATGTATTTGATAATGTAGAATATTTCTTTCAAGCTAATGAGTATAATGACATTGGTGGTTGGTCTTAAATACATTAGAGAAAATGGTGAAAGAAAAAGAAAGCTCTGAGGACTTCAAATTCCCAGCTCAAACATTGTGTAAATGACATGAAAGTTTCTACGTATACCCTTAAAAAATCTTTCATCTCATGTAGCTGAAGAATTGAGCTTTCTGAAAACCAAACACAGCACCGCATCATGCAAGTAGCTGAATTACAATGCAAATTGAGTTCCCAGCCTTGCAGGGTGTCTGCTATTAAAGTGAAGGCATTGATTGGGAAGGAATGAGAACATATGGGGAGATCATGATTAAGCTGGGCATATTGAATTCTTAAATTCTGCTGAGTCTTCTTTGCTGGAAAAACTTGTAATTGCCTCCCTAGAGGAAGTAGCCCTTCCTTCTATATGAGGAGTTTCACTGTATCTTACGTCTGTAATCTTTTTCCCCAGGTGAATGTAGATTTTTCATTTGCTTTCTGAGATTGCCTGCCACTTTTCCACCCTGAGTGGGTTCTACTCTAGGTGAAACCAATATAAGCACCTTCAGTCAGTCCTTTAGATATCTCCAGGCAGGTGAGAACAGATAAAGACAATCATTTGCAAATAAGATCTGCTCTGCTCCCTCCTGAACCAGGGAATAGTCTCCCACACTGGGGACACAGGTTGCCATCTTCAAGACTGCTGCTGATCTAGGGAGAGGTGGGCCAAAGCAAGTAAAAATGTCATAAAGCTTCCTTACCATTTTTAAATTGCTTTTTTCCTGATTCAGTGTTCGTTTGGTTTTTGTAAACCTTTGGCTGTTTTCTGGAGTTCTGAGAACATTGGTTCTGATGCTTTCTGCTTATTTTTCAATGTTTCTATGTAGGGACGGATTTGGAGCTGCCTCTTCCCTCTTTGCTGATGTCTCACAGCTACTTTTTTAAAGGTTCTGAGGAGAAACACTAACGAAGATGGTTCTCCCTGGTTCCATCAAATTAATATAGGACATTTGAAACTTGTTTGAGATTTTTGTAGATTGCCCATTAAGCCAGAATGATGGTTGCAGAAAAATGAATTTGTTCAGAAAATAAGTATGTGAGCATGGCTAAGTAATTATTAATTCATTATAACAGACTAATGAATACATCTCTGTACTCATGCTAAAATTCTCAAAAAATAACTTTAAACTATTCTACCTCCCCAAACTCTAAATTATTCATATAAGATATTTGATATAACCCTAAATCCATACAAAATTTTAAAATATATATTTATAGCATATTTTTATATCTCTGTCTTTTTGCTAGTTTTGAGTATATGTAGATGAACCAAAATTTATATATCCACTCAAAGAACTAACAGTTATGGGAATGTATCTCTTTCTTCCTACTCCTTATTTGGTCTTGGAATGCTGCATATGTCACATGGATGCTTGTGAAAGCCATGTAAAATTTTACTCTGCCCACCAACATTTCTTCATTATAGTCCACCTGCTAATGGGCTATATGTTTGTAACACAATATTTTTTTATGGAATTCTCCATTCTGGGAACCTCCACTGTCTTTACATTGATCAAACTCTGTAGCCCATATTCAATCTTCAAGGCCCTAGAGTATCAAGTATATATTTATTTTTCAGGAGGATCTGCCCACAACTTCCCCCCAACTCCATGATCATATCCTTCATACATGACAAA
The DNA here is from genome assembly GCA_026826555.1 of Tolypeutes matacus. Lineage (NCBI taxonomy): Eukaryota > Metazoa > Chordata > Mammalia > Cingulata > Chlamyphoridae > Tolypeutes > Tolypeutes matacus. The sequence goes on from JAKSZT010054030.1 coordinate 9,954,506, forward strand.
CTTTTTATCATTATTTGAAACTACAGCTCCTTGATGCACCTCCTTTCTGGGCACCAGAATGTACTGGAGACCTGTAAATCCATCTACTCACATTCCATTCGTTTTTTGATACTTGTGCCTCTATATTTTTTCTAGATTTTTCTAGAAAAGCTATTACAATTTGTTCTTGATCAGGGAACCACAAAGTATGAAATTTGATCATCCATTAATCCATTCAGCTAGTCATCATATATTGATGGAGTGTGAACTTTATTCTGTTCATTGTTGGATAGAAAGCAGTGAATAAAAATGAAGCTCCCTTCTTGGAAAACTTTAAGTACAATTAAGGAAGAAACACAGATATATCAATTAATAATTTGTGAGGTGGTGCTAACAACTAAGAAAAGTGGATACTAGCATATAAAATATATTTAGTAAATTGTTAATGAATGAGGAAAATTTATAAATGAGTGCTATGATGATACTAATGGATTTAGGAAATTTTCACTGATAGTGAAATAAAATAAATCTGGAAAATATATTTGATAGCATTTAACCACGAGTGAGGGTGCTTTGTTTTACACTAGAATTTTTTTGTAATGAAGAATGCATTTTATCATATTTTCAAAACTTTTCATTACTCTTATTAATCATATTGCTTTTAAACTCCTTTAACTCTCATTATATACTTATAAAGGACTCTGTTTCATAATTGGTTATGACTGATCAACTCAAAGTTAATGAACTTGTTGGAAAGACTACAGGCTTTGGCTCCTGGTTCTGACCTTTAAAAACCTGCGATGCAGGAAGTGTCTAGTAATTTAGCAGGAATGTAACCTCCATGATTTTCAGTATCCTCCTTTGTATAATGGGAATAACAACCACCACCTAAGAAATTTGTTTTAAGGGTTAAATACTTAAAACCCTAAACAATAAATGGTAAGTTTTAATCATTGCTGGGTATATCCGTGCTAGAAATTAAGAGCATAAAGCTGTACTTGCCAGGATCTATTGAGGTTTACTTCAGGTAAAAAGGACAATAAAACCTTGATATCACTAAGTGCATGCTAATGTGTTGGAGGAAGGGAGAGAGGTTTCCAGTAAGTGGGATGAAAATGCCAGAGGGATCAGAGCATATGTGTGCACATGAGAAGGAACAGAGTTCCTTATGGCTTTAGGTGCCTCATCCTACAATTGAACATCTAGCTGATATCCATTTCCTTCCTTGGTGAGCCAACAAGCACAAGTAGAGTAGCAATAATAATGGAGCTCCTGGATTTTTGGTGAGGCAGTAAAATTAAGAAGATTAACTTACTGCTGTGGAAGAAAGGGAAGGATAAGGTAATTATATGGTACTTTAGAAATCATCTCCACCCCCAACTTTAGTCTGAGGAAGAACACTGAAGAGAGGAGACACAGAAAGGCTTGAAAAACTTACCCGGATAGTGATTTCAGCCTTACTCTACTGTCTTAGCTCGAGTTCCCCATATTCTGAAAAATATGTTTTATGTTTATTTGTACTCAACTAGGTAATACAATCCCAGGGAGAAGGAGAGAGAGATAAAAGAGTGAGGCAAGAAAGGTAAGAAAGACAATATGAGAAAGTGTTAAGGAACTGGGTGCGGCCAAGTACAATGAATGGCTGGATCTTATTGGACTTGCAAGACGCTGTATAAAAATTGCACTTCAAAATAGTCTGGACAGGGAGGGAGTGAATGAGGAGGGTGGGGCAGAAAGGAGAAAGGGAGAAAATTGTATCTTAGCCTCTTTCTTCCATTGGTCAATGATTCACTCTTCTGGATGCTAAGTGGGAATCCTGCAGTGTTCCAGCAGCAGAATCAATAAAAGAAATACTGGGGCAGGAAGTAGGAAGTAAGAGACAAGGAGTTGAGGGGAAGCAAAGTCAAGTGCACTGATGTAAAATTTTAGGCACTCACACATCGCTGTTGGTGATGGGGTAGCTAGCATAAAAGTGTGTGATCAGAGGAATAGAAATGGTGCCTGAGATGGGTTGTTATTCCCATTATAGAGTTGGTGACCTGGGGGGAAATCACTTGTAACAGCTGTGGCCAAACTGACATCATTACATAGTTGAAAAAGAATACTTCCCAAAAGGCAATATTTTTTTACAGAAGGAAGTGCAGCTAAAGGAGGGTCAGGGAGGCAAGATTAGTGGTGACACCTCACGCAAACAGAGTATAAATAAATTGCATAAGTCTTGTGGAAGGCGCATTTCTTTTGTGAAGAATACAGCATTTGGCCATTTTTGCCTGATGACATTAACTAGGTAGAAAGTTAAAAATTGACATTTAAAAATTTGATGAAATGGAAATTCTTTAGTTTTCTTTACCTGAACTCATTTTTTCTCAATTGTGGAAAATACTATTTTTTGTCTTGCTGACAAAAAAGTCTTTAGTTTAAAGCAGTCTGGATAAAATAATTTTAAATTTTTGTCAAAGCATCAAAAAACCAAGATGCCAAACACTGAGTGTGTCAAGCAAAATAATTCACATGGGGTTTTTAAATAAATATGACATGTCATTCGCTTGTGGCTACAGCTTGTAAGTGAGTTTTTCTTTCCCTGTCCTGCTCAGAGAAGGCAACTTGGCAGAGGATAGCAAGGAGGATGTTTTTACTTCTGGCTCATTCTTATTCTGTCAGTGTTGCCATCTGAGGACTCAGCACTAGGATATCTTCTACTATTTCCTCCTTCAACTTTGCACTGGCTTTGGTTTCTGACCCCATAACCCCTTGAGGTGTCAAAAGTGAAGTTAATTACATCAGAATTGGCAAATGCCTTCAGGGCAAAAATGGCTTCGGTACACTTCTTAGCTCTCTGGGTTCTTGCTTCTCTTTAGAATTCTGCCTGGGCATTCCTTACTATATTCTCAAAGGTATTGTTTGCTTTACGATTACACTTTTAAAATCACATATAAGTGTATGTGTTTTTCTAATATCTACATTATATTCCATAATAATAATAATTTGTCTTAAAATATTTATTTCCACTCCTTAGGTCTTCTCTCCATTTCTTCCTCCAAGGAATGGCTTCAGGTACTGGGGTGAGCTTACATGCTGTCAGGGTTGTGGGGAAGATGTACATAACATATTGCTGTGGCCATATTTTTCTTGGCTTCCAATGAGTTATCTCAACAAATTCTGCCTGTAGGCATTGGCCTCTGCTCCTCTTGCATCCACTGATGCTACACTGGTGTAGTCTAATCTCTGTGTTATTGTCTTTTTTTCTTTTACTGGGAGGTCCCAGGGATCGAACCCAGGTCCCACCATATGGGAGACAGACGCCCAACCATTTGAGCCACATCTGCCCCGTAATCTCTGTGTTTTGACAAGAGCAGAGCCCAGTGATGGCACCTCTCTTAATTTACTAGGGCTGGTGTAACAAAGTACCCCAGACTAATTGGCTCACAGTTCTATTAGTCAGCCAAAGGGATGCTAATGGGAAATACCAAAAATGGGTTGGTCTTTATAAAGGGTATTTATTTGGGGTAGAAGTCCACAGATACCAGGCCATAAAGCATTAAGTTTCTTCTCACCAAAGTTCATTGCCACGTGTTGGAGCAAGACAGCTGCTGACATTTGCCAGGGTTCAGGCTTCTTGTGTTCCTCTCTTCCCGGGGCTGCGTTTCTCTCCAGGCCTAGCGCTTCTGGTTCCTCCACAAGGTCAGCTGTAGACTCTCAGGTGAACAGCTCACTTCTCTTCTTCTGGGGCCTTTTCTCCAACATCAAAACTGCTTCTCAAAAACTGCTTCAACTCTATTCTTTGCCTTGCCTTTTATATTCGATTCCCAACCCACCAAGGGGTGGGGCTCAATGCCCTACTGAAGTGGCCCAGTCAATGCCCTAATCATAACTTAATCATGACCAGATTAACAGATCAGTTTACAAGCATGATCCAATTATATTTTTGGAATTCATAATTACATCAAACTGCCCAACTGCAACAAGCCCCAAATCACAGTGCCAGCAGGGCTGTGCTTCCTCTGAGGTTTAGAGGGATCTGAAGGTGGCTTGTCGGCAACCATGGCATTCTGCCTCTTAAGCATGGCTGGCTTTCTCACTTTCTTTGTTTCTACATCAGTGACCTGTGTCTCTGTCCAAATTCCCTCTCCTTTTAGAGACTCTAGTGATATCGGACTACGGCTCACCCTAATCCAGTTTGGCCTCATCTTAGCTAATAAAATCTTCAGAAATTCTATTTACAAACAAGCTTAGGACCGCGGGTTAGGGCTTGAACATGTCTTTTGGAGGAGCACAATTCAATCCATAACAGCTCCTGAGGAGGCATAAAGCCTGAATAAAATCACCCATTTTGCATTTTGCTGGTGCTCTTAACAGAGACAAAACAGCATGCTTTTGCTCCCCAGATGTGGGTTATCTGCTGGCAGTCTCTATAGGAGGACCACCTCATCCCATGTTCCTAGTGAAGTCTCAGATGAACTTCTGTGGATGTTCTAGATCTCCTCCACACCCAGATAAACAGGAGAAGGGTTTGGGATGAGGTGAGGGGGCTGGTTAGACAATGTCCTCACTAACACAGCTGCTCTGTCATGACCACAAATGTACCCCAGGTTAGCGGCCAGTTCTTGAGGATACTGCCCCTTCCTGGTCTCAGGCAAAAGGTGGGAAGAAGCCCTTCTTTTGCCCTCAGTTTCCAGTACCAGCTGAAGAGTTTTCTTTATTATCTCCTAGAAGTTTCAGCCCGGGAGTGGAAGCAAGTGTGAAGTTTTCTACAAGGACATAAGTTAGCTTTGTCAAACTCTCTCGTCTCTGTTAACTCTGTCTCCAAGTTTTAGTTTTCAGCCCAGCAGAGCAGACTTTTTTTTCTGATACGTAAAGAAAAGCTTCTTCCTGAACTACTATCTGTCAAATCACGTTATCTTTTGTGTCAGACTTTCTGTGCCTGAGAGGAATGAAAAATCTACTTAGAATACCAACAGATTTCTTTTTTCTGAGCTATGTTTATTCCCCCTGAAGCATTGAACGCCATTGACTCAATAGATGGAAAGTTTCAAGAAACGAGAAAAATTAAGGATATTAAAAAAAAAAGAAAGAAAATTCAAACCTCGCTTCTTTGGATAAGTTGCACAAAATTTTCAGTTGAAAGCCACTAATTGAGTTAATTGCTTATATTTGTAGAGCTCTTAAAAAATAAATTCATTTGAAGAAGGGGCTATAAATTATTCTAAGAAATGACTTCAATATGAATATATTTTTTGTGACCATTCTTGTTGACACAACTTTTATAACATTCTGCTCACTTCTATATTAACAATTCAAGGTTTCTTAAAAAATTTCCCTTGCATTAGTATTAAATTTATATTTGCTAGAAATCAGTTGCTTATAGACATTTAAATGTATTGCCATAAATTTGCAGTTAGTTTTTATAAAATTCTTTTAATTACCTCTTTAACTGGTTAAATCTTCTTTCTTATGGTTATATATATGTATATATATATATATATATGTATATATATATATATACACACTCACATGAGCTTTTTATATTTCAAAGCAATCTGCTTTTGAATCTATATTTTCTTTCTAAGTTATTTAATTTTAATTTATTTCATTTCATTAACAACCAGTTTTAAATTTACTAATCCTCTCTTTCTACTTCATTTTGAATTATTGTGTTCCTTTTCTCCTAAGATTAGTACTAAGTCCATTTATTTTCTATGGCTTTTTGTTAAAAAAAAAATGATCGTTGAACATATAAATGACATTTGGGCGTTGTATGTTTTTTTATATATGGCTTTCTAGACACCTAGAACAGTTTTCATTTTCTTATCTACTTTTGGATGGGTTAAAAAAATTGTATCAATTTCTCTCAACCAGATTTAGGTATTTTTTAAACCATTTTGCAGTTTACAGTGTGGCAGATAAAGAATTGATTGCCAATCTAAAGCCCATACCTTTGTAAACAACTTTATCATTTGTCTGGAAACTTTGCTCTTTGATAATAGACTTAAGAATTTTTATCAAGATATGCCTAGGTAACATTTATTCTAGAACTTCAGATTCAAGTTTTTTTTTTATTTTATTTTTTCCAAATGAGTAAATATCTCTTCTATTAATTGTTAAATCAATGTTCCTTCTCTGGCTTACCTATCTTTTTTCTTCTAGAACTCTAATTCTCATGCAAGTTGTCTTGGATCTCTCCCCTAAATCTCTTCTATGTTCCATCTTTATTTCCATTTCATAATATTTTTTTTTGGTATTCTAAGTTATTTCTGGCCTTTGAGTTCCAGCTCATCAATTTAATTATCAACCATAACACTCCTTTTCATTTATTTATGTTTTCACTTCCAGAAAGTCTCTTGAGTCTGCATGTATTGGTGCCTCCTATAATTCAGAGTCCTTATAAGTTCTAATAAGCTGAGTTATTTTTTTCTGCTAAGTGGCCATCTATCACCTCCAGCACCTCCGTTTCTCCTGAAGCTTCTTTTTTTTACCCCTGAGGGTTCTGGCCATTAATGTCAATCCTCTGTCACCAGAAAAACAAGTAGGTCCTCCCAGGATTCTAAAGAAAGAGGCACCTACTTCCACTCACCCATTTCATGGGTTTAATTCTCTTCAGAAAGCGTTCTCTGGTTCTTATTCAAGATCTTTCTGCAGCTGATACTTAACTTTTCCTATAATTCAGAAAAATTAAAATGTCCTCTGCCATCTTTCTTTATTCAGATCCATGAAGATATTGACACCCATCACACACCTTCACTTTCACCTCCCTGTAGGACTCAGTGGCCGACCAGCTCCAGAAAGATAGCTGATAGTAGGATTGGAATTAGAACAGGGAGAACACCAGTGCTGATTTACAACCATCATCTTCCCTGTCATTTGCTATGTATTTTTCATACTGTTTGTCCCTTTTTCTCTTCTATGTTATGAATAGTGATTAATAAAAGTCTGGTGAAGGAATAAATGAAAATGAATCCCAAATTCTTTGAGGTCTCAGTAAAGAATACATTTGGTAAGAATACTGCAATCTGATTAACCATATGTTTCAAAAATTATGGTTATCAACTAAAAGGCAAAGTATAAAAATTAATACTTTTGCAAAATACTGCTAAACAACATTTATTTTAATTTTAATTTTTCCTTGTAATTTATTTCTCTGTAAGGCTAATTTTCAGACACAGAGATACCTAAGGAAATATGTCATGAACACTTATCTTTTTGAAATTCTGTATATACAAGTAAGCGCATCATATCATGGGTCCTGGATTAATACCACCAGAGAAAAGGTGACAAAAGAGAACATTTAATTTGCTGCTAACAATAGGGCCAGTCAGAAAGTAAAACATTTACTTTGTGGCAGAAGAAAGAGATCATATATATCATATGATAAACTACAGAATTGGGTGGGAGAGAGTGTCAACTGCAATGTAAACTTTAATCCACGCTTAACGGCAATGCTCCAAAATGTGTTTATCAATTGCAATGCATGTACCTCACTAATGAAGGATATTGTTAATGTGGGAAAATGTGGGAGGTGTGGGGAGCGGTGTTTATGAGAATCCCCTATATGATTTATGTGAAATTTGTGTAATCTAAGTATCTTTAAAAAATAAAAAAAAAAAAAAAAAAAAAAAAAAAAAAAAAAAAAAAAAAAAAAACAGGGATAGTTGGTCAGCAATATCTTGGTTACAAGGGCAAGGCTGAAATTAGTTGGCTCACATTTCTTGGTTACAGATGCCTTAATGTGATGTAAGGATTATAGAAATATTTTAACCCTTTCCGTTCTAGCACTCCAAAGCAAGACAGAAACATCACTCTAGAAAAGAGTAGATATTTAACCTCTGAAGTTGAGGTTGTGAAATGTTTTAATTTTAATTTCTATCTTGTTTTTTTCTGTTACTTTATTGATATCATTTGTTACTGCATTATTTCAGAAGGACTAGAAATAGGAACAGAGATCACATCCAAATGTGTCAAGAATTCAGAGAGTTGAGTTGGAGATCTTTATTTAGTCCCCAGAATCCTCAAAGACAACAAAGACCCTATTGTTTCTCAGAGCTAGCAGTGCCAAAAAGGCAATTTTCTCATGGGGGCTTGGAGGAGGGTTAAGTCAGTGTATCAGTAATGAGTGTATTTGAGGGCAACAGATTATGGGCAAGTAAGGAGAAAGGATGTTAGAAAGAAAGTTGAGTCAACCAAACTGTCTGCTATATTATGTCTAGATGGTCCTGAATAATGCATATTCCAGTTTACTCTCAACTACAGATTATCTTGGAAAGTCTATTCCTTTAACATAAAATACAAGAGATTTTAAAATATTGAAAAATTTTGCATATATTAATATATTACATTTAATTCTATTGTATTATTGTTATAATTCATTCATGAATCTGATTTTCTGTTATTTTAGTTTGGATTTTCACACATAATAAACATTAAAATTGTTCTCATTTAAAAATTTTTATTCTTATATGTTAAATTTTGTTATCAAAGTTATATTATCATTTGCAATTGAAGTGGGGATTAATGCAACTTTTTTTTGCTCAAAAGAATAAAACTTAATTCCTTGAAAACATTAAAAATTACTTGAAAAAAATTGCCTAAGAATTATTCATTTCCTGTTTACTTATTTCAATCACTGTTGCTTAGTGGAATCTTTTAAGTTCTTCCTTCATTCATTTTGTTATATTTACCAGAAAAATCTTCCATTTAACCAGCTATTTAATAATTATAAGCCAATACCTGGCCATATTTTTGTATATATTATTTAATCTCCTTTGTGTTTATGATTAAAATATATCTCTTAAATAATTAGGTGTTATACTTTAAGCTTATTACAAGTAAAGGAAATGTATTTAGTCAATGTAAAAAAAACTTGAAGATTTAGTAAAGTAAATGAACCTACTAATCATCCTCTCTCCAACCATAGACCAAAGGTAATTGAATATAATGGATATATTCATCTATTCTTTTTTTTTTTCATCCTTTTTTTCATCTTTTCTTTTTTCAGTGCTGGCTTAATACATGATCTTATGTATCCATATTAATTTCTTCAAATTATTCCTGGACACTAAAACCATGCCCATTTTTTTACCATTTAAGTGGAACCACAATCAATACAATGGTTTTAAGGGTTCCATTATTGCAATATTATACTTCACATATATTGTAATAATTTACAATTCATCTAGCACTGTATGAGAATGCCTGTATACTTAGATAGTTCTAATTTTATAACTGTAATTATTTTTATAATTTCTAACATTTGCCTATTTATAGCCTAAAAGAGCACCTTTTGCCATTCCCAGAAAGGCAATCTTGTTTCCTGAAAATAATGGTACTTTTTTCCTTTTCAATATTTACAGTTCTTTTTTTAAAATAAAATTTTATTGAAGTATATTACTCATACATGAACATACATAATCAATAAGTGTATAGTAACTGTTGTGAAATCACAAAACAAACATTCATATCATCATACAAAACTTCCATATATCTCCCCACCACAACACTTTGCACTGTTGTGAAACATTTGTTACAAACTATGAAAAAACATTGTCAAAATATTAGTAACTATTGCCCATATCTTACATTTGGTGTATTTTTCCCCTACCCATTTGATTATTAACACCCTGTGTTAGTATTATATACTTGTTATTGTACATGAGAGAACTTTCTCATATTTGTTATGTTAACCACAATCCATCTTCCACCACTGGATTCCCTGTGTTATACAATCCCATGCTTTGTATAAGCCATTCAAAGTGTACTCTCAGTGGCTCTCATTTTCATCACAAAGTTGATATCTTGCCATTCCTGCAAAATATTACAATATTACTGTAAACTATTGTCAATAAGTTACATTAGTTATAATTTTCCCGTGTATCACCATATTCTTAACACTTTGTAAAAGCAGAGCATTCTTATATTTATACTATTAACCACAATCTTCATCCAAAATCACTGTTATACATTCCCTAGATTTTTCTCTAGTATCCTTTCAGTTGACATTTATATCCACAGACTACCCCTTTAAGCCACAATCACATTCATAAATCAACAGTATTAGTTATACTCACTATAATGTTTTACAATCTCTATTCATTTCTATACCTTTACAATTAAGCTTATTACTAATATTACATACATTAAGCATCAGCTCCCATTCTTAACCCACATTCTATTTCCTAGTAACCTATACTCTAGAGCAGGGGTTCTTAACCTTTTTTGTTTCACGGACCCTTTTGCCTGTCGGGGGAAAAAGAGTACTACTGCGATTTATTTATTGCATACAATCATAAGTGAAGGAAATACTAGATTTCAGTTAGAGGTCAGAGAAAATAAAGACAATAAGTTGACTTTTTTCAATTCAAGCTCATGGACCCCCTGAAATCCCTGATTAAGACCCCCTGCTCTAAAGTTTACCTCCATAAATTTGCTCATTATATTCATTTCATATTAATGAGACAATACAATATTTGTCCTTTTGTGTCTGGCTTATTTCACTCAACATAATATCCTTTAGGTTCATCCATGTTGTCACATGCATCCCAATTTCATTTCTTCTTTCAGCTGAATAGTACTCCATTTTGTGTATATACCACATTTTGTTTAACCATTCATTAGTTGATAGACGCTTGCCCTGGTTCCATATTTTAGCAATTGTAAATAATGCTGCTGTGAACATCAGTGTGGAAATGTCAGTTCACAGTGTTTGCTTTCAGTTCATCTGAATATACTCTTAGTAACTGGATTTCTGGATCACATGGCAGTTCTATATTCAGCTTCTTGAGATACTGCCAAACTGTCTTCCACAGAGGATGTACCATTCTACATTCCCATCAACAGTGAAAGAGTGTTCCTGTTTCCCCACATCCTTATTTACAGTCCTTGATCAATTTTTTGGGTTAATTTCATCAGAGCAATGTTAAATAATAGTGAATCCTATTGGCTATTTGCATTTCTTCAGCAATTTACCACTTTAGGTCCTGTAGCTCTCTGTGCATTAACCTCTGGCATTTGCTAAAGTGTGGTTATTCTGACTTTTATTTAGACATTGGGCATTATAGTTTGGTACCGGTATTTTTCATTTTCTCCAAGACCGCCAGTGCTGAGTTTATATCTTTGCTACGGCCTCCTTTACACTTGGATTCTCAGAGCTCAAAGAGAGCTCTGAACCCACAGCTAAGTTTTCCACTGACTTGTTTTGTCTAGAGACATTCCAGCACCATGGTAATAAATGTATTTTGTATCAGTGGTCAGCTTTCCATATCTATTGCCATTTTTTTTCTGTTTGGAATTATTAACTAAGTGCCAGGGGTGAGGCCCGTGCTGAGTGCGTGCCAGCCCGGAGGTCTGGGCCAGGGGGAAAAGATTGCCTCTGGGAGGGGGCGCCTTTTTAGAACGATAATGCGGAGTGGAAGAGGATGGGGAGGGGTTGGTTACCCAGTCAGGAAGGCAGAAGCAAAGCGCATGGAGTGGAGGAGCGGGAATGGAGAGAAGAACAGAAAAGGTGTACTTAAGAAACATTAGAAATAAGTCTAAATAAGGAAAAAAGGAGGGGAGGGCTATGGAGTGGGGGTGGGGGTGTCTTTAGTGATTAATCCATCAGTGAAATTAGCCACTCTTGGGCAGGAGTAACAGAAGTGGTCAAAGAGAAAGATCAACTTTCCACTTTCAAAGAGCTTGGGGAAACGGAGGTACTGGGCAAAGTTCCTCGTCCTCCACAGCGAAAGAAAACATTCAGACAGCTTTTCTGGTAAGAAGGGAGGGCCAAAAAATGTTACACAGATTTTCCATATCTCGGGGAGGCTGCGACCCTAGCATCCAGGATGTGGAAGGTTTAACTGTATACAGTTAAAGTGGTAAGATTACAATTAACATAAGTATCTCACTTTTAGCTCTATGTCGTGGTGGAAACTGGAACAAGGACTTTCACCCTCTGTAAACTGGTCTGAAAGATGGGCATAAGCCACATGGAGCAGCGTCGTTGCGATGATTAAGATGCTGTATTTTCTTTATTTTGTATGGAATAATTCCCCCTCCCTTCCTGGTTCATTAGCTAGGTCCAGGTTGACTTATCTCCTTCCTTGTAAAATATTTCTCTGCCTTTCAGAATGGATTGCTGCTGCCTTTGCTCCCAGAGCACCTTCTTTATCAACATTTATCACTTTATTAGCTCCATTCCCAATTGCTGCTGGCTAGCACCAAATTGTGAACTCTCTTTTAAAAGACAGACAACAAAAGTTACTCTTCTTTAAAGACCTAACACCTTTCACTTTGCCTAGTGTGGTAAAGCTAAGACATTCAGTGAGTTGATTTCAATTGAATTGTCTCTGTAGGAAATCCAAGTGGGACTTTTGACTGTCAGAAAGGTGTCTGGACCATTTTGATCAGAAAACAGGGAGTCAAACAACCTCAGCTGCTAAAACCACCAAGCTAATAGTCCAGTTCCCTTGGCTCACACTACCGACACACCTACAGAGTTGACCAGAATATTCTGCTGCTTTTTTTTTTTTTTAATATATCTTTTTAAAGATACTTAGATTAAATGTTACACAAAAACTATAGAGATTCCCATATGCCCTGTTCCCCACACTTCTCACACCCTCCCACATAAACAACATCTTTCATTAGTGTGGCACATTCATTGCAATTGATAAACGCATCCTGGGGCATTGCCACTGAGCATAGACCATAGTTCACATTGTAGTTTACCCTCTCTCCCACACAATTCTACAGGTTATGGGAAGGTATATAATGGCCTACATGTCATTCAGGATGATTACCAAGTCCCGAAAAAGCCCTCATATTACACCTGTTTTTTTCTTCTCCCTGTCATCAGAGCTCCAGTGGCCACTGTCTCTACATCAATATTGTAATTTCTTCCATTGTTAGAATCACAATAAGTCTATAGTAGAATACCAGTAAGTCCACTCTAGTCCATAGTTCATTCCCCAATCCTGAGAATTCTGGGATGGTGATGTCCACTCTACCTCTAATTGAGAGGGGTCTTCAATCCCATACAGATGATGGATGGAACTCTCTTGCTTGCAGTTGTAGGCTCTCTCATTTCCTTGGTATGATGGTTGTCAATCCTCACCTCCTTGTTAGTTGTCCTCGGTGAGTCCAATGACCTGGAGAGTAGGTGTAGCAACTCTGCTGAGGCTCAGAGCCCAGCTAGCACATGGATAGCCTAAAGATTCAACTCTCTTGGACATAGACCTACCAATTCTAGCACCAAGTATAGGTTCAAATAGAAGGGACAGATGAGCCGTGTGTAGGGAAGCTATAATTGAGTCCAACTCTGTCACTTTCAGGATCACAAACTCCAAAGTAGGACCTGCTGGCAAGGAACCAAACTCTGGAGCTATCTGACCTGACCATAGGACCTGGGTGTCTCCAGAGCCTTCAGGAGCCCCACTATTTGGGGTAATATCCACTTTGGCAGTCTATGAGATCCTGCTGAGATGTGCATAGGATGACCTCCCGACTCACTTTGATGTCTCTTAGCCATATAATCTCATTTGTCTTTACCTTTCCCCCCTTTTATTCGAGGTCTTTTTCCAGTTGTATTGCTATTTGGATCTTGATAGTAATCCTTTGGTGCCAGGGAGGCTCATCCCCAGGAGTCATGTTCCACACTGAAGATAATGCATTGATATGCTGAGTTTGGCTTAGAGAAATGCCACATTTGAGCAACAAAGAGGCTCTCAGGAAGCAACTATATTAGGCACCCTACAACACTAGGCTAAGTTTTAATTTCAAGAGCAAAGGCTCACAAGCATAGTCGTCAATATCAAGGACCATCGATGGACCATCCTCCTTCACCAGTCATTGCCCCTGCACTTGGGGGACGGTTGCTGCTCCATTAGAGAACTCTATAAGGCAAGAAACATATAAAAGGCATCTGCTTGGTTTTTGAACAGAGGTGCCCACTCTCTTTGACACAGTTGGAGCCACACAAGTGCTATACTCTCTCCTTCAACTTTGTTTTTTGGACATTCTGAAGGCAACTTATTTTCCCAAACTCATATCACTTCACTGCTTCAGTGAGTCAGTTTATATTACAAATGATTATTCAATAGATATTATTTGTCTTCATATTCTAGGTCTGTGTGCACCACATAGTCACTTAAGTCTTGGGTTTTACCAAAGCAATAAACAATTTCTAAGACCAAGATGACTTCTATAGAGTGATGCGTTATCTATTGTTAAAAATGTTTCATTAGCTTTACTTTTCAAAGGATGTTATTTTTCAGACAATGCCTTTAATTATGGAGAACTTAAAGTTTAGATCACAGGTTCATATATTAAAAAAGTATAATGACTAAGATAAAGTGGAATGATTTTGTAAAAATGGTAACTGTATGTATTAAAACTTATTCATTTGACAAATTCCTTTTGTCTTGGAAGAAACACAGTGTGAGAAAATCACAGAAAATTTCATATTTTGCAAAATAACAAGTTGGGTCCCTGAAAGTGATTTTCAAGCTCCAATCTGTTAAAGTGTTTTAAAAGATGCAATCAGAAGGAGAAATATGTAAACAAATATGTAAACATAATATTCAGCTTCCCTGCAAAATTCAGTTTTTATAAAGTCTGCTACAATATAGTGTAACAACCAAAAGAGCTAGTAGATCTTGTTTAAGGCAGATTTATAGCTATTGCATTTTTTGCTTGTGTCAGCTAACCTTGGCAAAAAGAACCTTTTTGCTATTGGGATGAAACCTGTAAATCTAGATTTTCTCTCCCTCCCTTCTAAATCCTTGTCTTAGACTCACTTTTGCATTCATCACTGCTATGCTTAAATGTAGTTGAAAGTCTGGAATAGTTGATTTTTATTTGATCTCACACATTTGTATTAAACCTCCATGTGTAATTAAGAACTGTAATTAATAAATATTTTTTCATGTATAGATAAGACATGTTACTTTGAAGAACTCATTTTTTTGTTTCATGTCACCCGTAATTTAAATTAAAAATAAATGTAAAAGGGCTATTTTTATAGCGTATGCTAATAAAAAATAATGTCACTAATTTTCATGAGTAGTTTGTAGAAATAACTTTTTACCATTACATTTTAATTATGTGCATGTGTACATAAAAACATTAGTCAGTGTTCATATATGCTGTGTCACACATAGATAGTTCATTATGCTTGTCTAGGAAATAGGCAGAAAAGATACACAATATGCAACATATGTGCATAGAATTAACAATTGCATGCTCAGAACTTTTAAAATATTTACACAACTTCCAGGTCACTTGATAAAATAAACCTAGTCAAATAAGCACCTACTACGTGCTGCCTTTTCTATATATTTAAGTTGGATCATTGAACTTAATAAATCAAAGCTATATTCCTTTTAATGGTGAGTAGTTCCGTTTCAAAACCTTAATTTATCATTTTTTTTGTAAATCTAACCTCTTATCTAACCTAGGCTGAAGTCAGTGGACCATTCAGAAATCACTCCTCACTCTAGAAAATAAGGATCTGTCCATATTTATGGCATTGCCAAAAGACATTCAGAAATAAAACCCTCTCGCTTGTCCATCTAGAATCACCAACAGCAAATTTTTATTATGTAACTTGGAGCTATCACTACGGTGATATTTTTTATCTCTTTATTAATTTAATTAAATGAAATTATTATAAACTGAACTGTTGTTGAAAGAGTTTGGAATTAATTCATTTTTCCCCAGAATAATGGTTGAAAATGTCATTCCTGAAAGGGGATTTTATTTTTCCTATGCCAGGAAATATCTTCCTACAGGAAATTAAGATTTTCTGTTATATTCTTGTTATTTCTTGCAAAGTAAGTCATGAAAATAGGGTGACTGTAATACCAAAAATAGCACTGTAAAATAATGTTCCATTAAACAATTTTTGCTGATCTGTCTAGATTAAGCTTTTTGTTGTTATAGATAAGAATCGTTTTCGCATATAAAAAGGGGCACCATTTATGAGAAAATGATATTTTCCATCCAGGAAATCTTTTGATTTAATTCTTAAATCCAGTTTTTATAGAAAATGAATTTGTAAAAGCAATCTTTTTGCTTAACACATAGAATCAATCCTCAAAATTACCGAAAAGAAGACATTATTCGTATGCTGCATAATGAGATTTCCTCTTCTGCTTAAGACAAATGTTTTTAAAATGGGTTGTATACATTTTGAAAATAAAATTACCTTGTTGAGTGTATCCCTGCATTTACTTAATTAAGGAAATCCAATATTTCTTAGTCTTTCCATGGCCATGACCTATTGGTTAAACATATGATGGGGATGGTACCTGCATGGTAGATGATTATAGAGATTTACATTCAGAACACTTAAAATCAAGAAAACAAAGGAAAAAATTATCAAAAATTTACCTACCTTCAGTTAATTCATTCAGTTTGGAATTATAAAGCTACTACATTTTTTTTTCATATTACTCTGTATAAATACTATCAGTTCATTAATTTAAAAAGAAACTTGTCTCAATATAAAAATAACTAGTTATAATTTTGGCTCATCTATTACCATTCAATGTCATGATATTGAAACACCATGGGAGATTTAAAATTTCCTTGGGTGTTGCAGTTAGCAAAAGCATCAAACATTTGTTGATCACCTTCTCCAGCTTAAAGGAATGTCTGAGTAAAGAGATGTTTCCCATCCCCAACATGCAGAATATGATAATGGATTAGAAGACACACTTTAGGTATGGAATTACATCAAAATCTGGGCAATGTCTAGACAAAATCCAGATACCTTTTCTTTTCAGCAGAATTCTAACAGTAAACTAAAAAAGACAGAAAAGATCAAAATGTGAAGTTTGGGATATTTCCTTAGTTTAAATACCTGGACAAAAAGAATAAACAAATTACTTTGAACTTTTAAAGTTCTTTTAGTATTTAATATAAAGAAATACTTGTTTGTTGTAGAATTTTAAAAAAACAAAATAGAAGAAAATAATCCAAGAACCCAGAAATAGAAAACTTTATAAGGACTTATTATTCTATTGTCTTTTCATATTACTCTATCTACCTATAGATCTATCTATCCAATATCTATCTATCTATCTATCTATCTAGTCATTCATTCCTATTTAGCTATCTTTAAAATAAAACTTCAATAGCATTATATAAGTTCTTATGTAACGCATATTTTTATATACATGTTTAGATATTTTTTCATAACATTACTTAAATAAATGCACAGTGGTCCATTTTAATTTTAATTATGAAACATTATAATTGGCACTGGAACAAATAAACTTTAGATGAACATTTGCAGTTAACCATGTTGTATTCCTTAGGAAAACTTCATTGAACACTAATTAGAATTTAATAAGTATATTTTAAGGAATTTATAATTTTTGCCTAATTTTCACTGGAAAGATCATACCAATTAGATGTGATTTAATTTCATAAAATATTTATTAGGTTAAATAGTTTTTTAGATTTTGTTTTTATCCTTTTGGATTATACAATATGATATATAAAATTTCTCTTTTGGGGACTATCCTGATGTGGCTCAAGCAATTGAGCACCTGCTTCCCACATGGGAGGTCCTGGGTTTCATACCTGGTGCCTCCTAAAAATTAAAAGCAAACAACAAGCAAACAAATGAAACAACCAACTCAAAGGAACCGATGTGGCTCAGTGGTTGAGCACTGGCTTCCCACATAAGAGGTCCTGGGTTCAAGCCCCAGGTCTGGTACCTCAAAAAATAAAAATAAAAAAATTCTGTCTAATGGAGAATCACCAAGATATTATTTGTGCCATTATGGGTCTATTTTATAAGAGATCTAAGTACATGTTAAATCAAGGTAAATATTTATACTTTACATGGAACAGAGTCATATATATTGAACCATGCAAACATTAATTATGATATCATGAAAAACATCACATGCTTCCAGGTGAGTAGTTTTAAGAGCCTGGCACTTGCCTGTAGAATTTTGGGTACCTGACAACCTTCTCTCTTTCAATCCAAGCTTGTAGTGTTGCTGCTCAATAACTTTGCGGGTTTCCTTTTTATGTCACAGGGATGCATTCCAGGGCTCATCCACAGATCTGTCTGAAATAATCCCTTCTCTATTGTTGGCTTCTGCCAAGATGGCTCAGCATCAGTGCCCATCTACTCAACATCTTTTGGAGCCCAAGCAAATCTATCATCTATCTATCTATCTATCTATCTATCTATCTATCTATCTATCTATCTATCTATCTATCTACCTACTTATCTATCTATCTACCTACCTACCTATCTATCTATCATAGTAATACCCATAATACTATGAATACATAATACTATGTTCAAGGAAATTTAGGATTTTTCTACCATGTTCCACAAAACTTTTCCAGCCTCTGCTCTTTGCCTGATTCCAGAGCCACTTCCATATTTTTTAAGGTATATTAAGGTTTTTTTAAGGTTATAACACTCCCTATTTCCAGTTCTAAAATTTGTCTTGGTTTTCTATTGTTGTCATAACAAATTTCAACAAACTTAATGGATTGAATAAAACAACCTGTTAGCTCACACTTCTGAAAGTCAGGAGGCCTGTGGACTTGAAACCCATACCAAGCTGTCAACCAGCCTGGGCTTGTATCTAAAGGCTCTAGGGGAGCCTCCACTTTGTTGGCAGAGTTCACTTCCTTATTATTATAAGAATGAGGACTGCTTCTACTTGTTAGCTCTCAGCCACTGGCCTCTCTCAGCCCCTTCATGTCATCAGTATGTATTGTGACATTGCCCCTTTCCTCTTCAAGCCAGCAATGATAAGTGGAGGCTTTCTCAGGCTTTAAATCCTCCCTGAAATCTCATTATGATGCATCTCTTCTTCTTCTTCCATCCATCAAAAGTTCTCTGGATGGAAGAGCTCATGTTATTAGATTGAGCCCATCAGATAATCAAGGACAATCTCCCTATTTTAAAACCTATAACCATAATTGCATCTGCAAAATCCCCTTCTCCATGTAATATAATATATCCATAGATTCTGGGCAATAATGATTTGGACATATTTGGGGAGCTATTTTTCTGCCTTCAACATCAGGGGAACATGTTATAGAGATAGATACGTAGATGATTGATAGATAGATAGATTGATTGATTGATTGATTTTATAATTCCTTTCTTAGCCTTACTGCTGAAGAACAGATGTATTTATATTATCTCCTTAATACAACTGAAACTAACTTTAAGTTATTTATCTAAACTAGGTTTACTAAATTGAAGCTTAATATTCTTCTGACTCCACGGCTAATTTTATTGACATCTTAAGTTAATAGATGCAAGAAAATTCAAAATCTCTATCTGAAATCACCTTGTGTTCTTTCTAAATAAATTAACTGCTGATATATGTGTGGAGACACAATTCTCCATTTAATGTCCCTTCCACATCTGCCTTGCTATGTTGTATATAAAGATCAGGGGAGATGCTGAGTGTGAAATCAGTGGTAGACCATCCAAAAGCAATAAATGTGGACTTGTCAAAAGCCATCTATAATTTCTATTATATAGTCCATGATGCGCCGGTGACCGAGGCACAATAGGTTTTGGAAGAGGCCACTCTTAGCCCCTCTTTAGCATATTAGTGTGCTTTTCACAAGAAACTATTTATTAATATCAGTTTCCAATTAGAAATCCAATTTCAATTCTAATGGCTAAGTAAAGAGAGTAATTTCATTGCAGATTCTAAGAGCAGTTTGGCTTTCAATCTTAGTTTGTAATGTCACCAGGTCAATAAGATGTTAATAAAATCGTTGTTTATTGAAGCAGTTATATATGCCACACACTGTTGCTAAACATATTTTACCATAATATTGGATTTATTTTTTACAGTGTCCCCCATAAGAAAAATCTATAGTTACCTGCACTTTTACAGAAGATAGACCTGAGCATTAAAAATAAAAGAAATTAACTTGACTAATGTCACACAAATACTAATTGCATAGTAAGTCAAGCCTAAGGTTGTCTGACTTCATATACTTAATTACAATACTCGATTGGCTCCCTATGTTGTACATTTCCATTATTCTTTCTGATACTTCCTCTGGGTGTCTCAAAGCAAAGATTGTATAGAGTGAGACATATTTTGAAAATATAAAGTAAATTAAAATGCATAAGTATACATATAAAATCTGTTTGCAATATATTATATATTTGGATTATGAATAGTTATAAAATGTCATCTAAATAGGCAAGAACAAAAATATGGTCACATGCAAATAGTAAAACTGTGAGTATTGTAAAATATAATACAACACATGCGATTCTCAAAAATAAATATTTTTCTCCACACTTGTTATGTGAGAATTTTTGCTTTTTCCCATAACCCAGATTTGATGATGATTTGTATGAAAGAAACTGTAATTGCTCTCATAAAACAAGTACCTAATCATAAATCTTTTTATTGTTTAAACAAAAATATTAGTGATGAGAGCAAAAAACAAATTAGAGTCATTATTTGATTCTAACATGCAAGAGTGGAAACAAATAAGTATACACAAATAAGTAAAATAACATTTGAAATAGAAAAAATAAAAACAAAAACAAAAACTTGCCACTCTTCAACACAGAGCAAATATAAGGTATGCCTGTAGTAAATCATAGTAAGTCTTACCAGTATGAAGAAATCTTGATAGGGTTAGGAGCTATAAATGAAATAAAATAAATCAGGTGCAGGTAGTATGAAAGTTAACATAGGAGGATGTTATCATATTTTTGTATCTATGAATGACAATTTAGAAATTCTAGTATTGCACTATTTTTTTTTAACACTTCATGCCATGGTCTTAGCAAATTAGGTACTAGAGCTTTGTGAAAGTAAGTAAAAGTTTGCTTTGGACATGTTTGCAAATGCAGGATATTTTCATAAGTCACCTGAAATTCACAATTAAATTCAAACTCTGGATAGAATTGGGCAGCGATATATCCCTACTCAGAAATATTTTCTTTGCAAATGTAAAGGGTGATGAACACTTTGCTTGAAATTTTTGTACTTGGGATATTTGGAACAACATCACAACATAAATGTGAGAAATCAGTATTTACAGGTGCCAGACCCCAAGATGCATTTTCATGGAATAATGAATAGATCAAAGCAACAAAATTGACAGTTTGGATAACTTTTATAACTGGAATGTAGGCATGCTCTTTGCATTTTGAAAATATACAAGAGGGAGTGGAAGTAGCTTATGTGGTTGCGCGCCTGCTTCCCATATATGAGGTCCTGGGTTAGACCCTCAGTACCTACCTCCTAAATACACACATACACACACACACACACAGGATTGAATTTGTTTGCTTCCTGGGAGACCAATGAGATCATCTGAGTTTTTGCTCCCCAGGAAAATGCAGAAGCCTATCAACAGTGGAATACAAAAATCCAGCCTACCCGAGGGAAGTAATTGGTGCAGGAGTGCTATTTATAGTAGGTAATGCCTTTTGCCTCTTTGCATTTTGAATGAGTTAGTATTTCAGCTAAATTATATTATGACTGCCAAAAGGATTCCAGTTTTATCTATAGAATGACCAACATCCCATATGTAGCTATTGTAAAAACACCAATAAACAACAGAATGAAAACACAAACCTATCAAGAAATTCAATCTGAAAGGCAACCTACTAATTGTGGGCAGGATAGGCAAATGGAGCTGTTTTATGTGAAATTAGATTTCATCCTTGGCCAATTTAGGCTTCCATTCATTCAATAGATTCCAGGTGATAATGAAAGTCACCTTTTCCACTGCATGTAATTCAACTTGAAACCCTATCCAGATAATGGGACAGCTATTGTACACTGCACTGTTTCTTTTAGAAGCAAAATCCACTCAGCCTATCCACTTATAATGCTTAGCCTTTCTAAACTACTCAGATACAGCAAATCCCATAGATGAACAGTGAAGAAAAAAGGACCATGGTAGAAGGATGAGATTTAACATGGCATATTGTTTAATGTGGGGATTTTCCCATAAAATATTCTAGGAAGGAGCAACTACAGGAAAATCTTTGTTGCACTTTACTTTGAAAGCTTTAGATTTTACTTTTTACATGAGTTTAGTATATTATAGAACTAGGCTTTGGAATTAGGAGAAGTAACATGTCAGTGTTACTGCAGCCTTGAATTGAAATAATTCAGAGAAAAATGAAAAATCAGAATAACCTAGCCACCTACTTAACTGTGAGAAAGGAATTCTACCTTCACCCATTGGACAATAAACAGAACCACAAACCTTAACTTTTGGAAAATATCATGTTGGATAAATGTTCTCCCTGGAAAAATAAATAAAGGAAAAATATCTATGGCCATACATTGCTTTAGTGTTGGCTTTAAAGATTTTAGGCTACTGTCTAGTTTGTCACGGGCTGCTTTACCAAATAACACACACTGGTGAGTTTAAACAGTAGGATTTGTTGTCTTATGGTTTGGGAGGCTAAAAGTTCACCATGGAAGTTCTGTCTGGACCTGCTTTCTCCTAGAGTTGTTAGCATTCTGGCAACCCTCCCTTCACATGGCGATCTCTCTCTCATTGTGTCTGCCCTTCTGGTTTTCTCTAAATTATGGCTTCTACTTCTGTGTCAATTTCCTTTGCTTAGGAGTATTTCAGCCATATGGGATTAAGGCTCACCTTCAATCAGTATGTCCACACCTTAGCATTTTCAAAGGTCTTGTTTAAAAAGGGCTTCGCACCCATAGGAATGCAGATTAACAATCAGACATGTCAAATTGTGGGGGACTAGATTCAATTCCCAACAATTACCTGGACTTCTGTAGAAGTCAACTCCATTTGCATTTTCTCCTCAGTTAACTACAACCTGATGGGAATGAGTAGAAGGTTGAGATTATGGGCCCTAAAATAGATTGTGCCTTTTGTTGTTTCATCTCAGGCATGATGAAAATGAAGCAACATGTACCAATACTCCTATTTTTTGTGTACTACTACAGGATTAAAGTGAATAAGTTTACAAATGGTTTAGAGCACTGTAACACTTGTTAAGTGTGTCTTTGGTTAGTAATATCACGTACCCCCACACAGAAGCATTTGCCACCTGGTATGGGCACACGTGTCTGAGATTGGAACTCTTTAAATGATGATGATCCAAAGTGGTCCCAAGTCAACTTCTTCTGCTGGGTTTCAAAGCTGATTCCCATCCTTACCCTTGACCTCTCTAAATGTTGAAGTTATCTCCATCAATGTCTTTCCATGTCACATTTCCATGTCACATGTTTTATGATATTGTTTATGATACACTCTAGGTCCTAAATGATTCTCAATAATTTTGCAATCATGTGGGAATTTACCCAGCTTCCATCTATGATTGTGATCAAGGATATGCCCCATGTTTTCATCATCCTTTTTTTCATTTCATCTGGTATTTAGTAATTTGAGAGTCAGGACCTGAGTTCAACTTGCATAATATCTCTGTCTCTCATTCCTTGATTTTTAAGAAATTTATAGTAGATTGACAAAATGGTAGCTAATATTTTAACTGGAAAACACAAAGAAATATTGTGCCATAAAGCAGCTTAAATACTTGCCAGAAACTCCATGAAAAATGATACAGGTAAAAGTGGTTAGCTCTAAAGGAGGAGCTCCACCTCTTTTAGATTCAAGGGATGAGGCAGCATCAATCAATGAGAATGAATTTAGATCATAGCATGTGGACAATATGGCATTCAGTTCTGTGGCCATGCTTTTGCTTTATCTCTGCTTTACCTAGAGTGATCCACTCAATTGTCCTAATCTGCCAGAGTTTCTAAGGCAAAAACCACACAATTGGGTTAGTATAATCAAGAGGAATTATTCTCATGGATTTGGAGGCTAGAAGTCCAAAATTAAGGCATTGTCAAGGCCATGATTTCTATCTAAAGTGTGTGGCATCGGGAAACGGATGTGGCTCAAGAGGTTTGGCGTCCGTCTACCATATGGAGAGACCGGGGTTCGATCCCCGGTACCTCCCGGTAAAAAAAAAATAAAATAAAATAAAGTGTGTGGCATGACTGGAAAAATACCTTGAATAAAAGGGGGAAAGGGTAAAGACAAATGAGTTCAAGTGGCTAAGAGACTTCAAAGAGAGTTGGGAGGTCATTCCAGAGGTAACGCTTACACACACCTCAGTAGGATCTCATAGAACACCAAAGTGGCTATCACCCCACACAGAGGGGCTCCTGAGAGCTCTAGAGACACCCAGGTCCTATATAAGGGGGGATAGCCCCAGAGACTGATGCCTTATCAGTGGGCTCTGCTTTGGAAACTGTGCTCCTGAGAGTGACAGAGTTGGACTCAAATAAGTCCTCCCTGCACATGGTTCATCAGTCCTTTCTATTCAAACCTATATGTGAAGCTGGAGTTTTTAGGTGTACTTCCAGAGACTGGAGCCTCTGACCTACCTATGGGCCAGCTGTGCCTAGAATCTCGGTGAAGCACAACTCCTACCCTACAGCTCAATGGACTCATCCAAGTCACCTAGCGAGGAGATGACGATGGGTAACGGCCATCCCAGGGAATGGAAAGGGCCTGCAACTGCAGGCAGGATAATCCCATCCACCGTATCCATGGGATATAAGCCCTCTCTCACTTGGAGGTGGAGTGGACATCACCATCCCAGTCCCCTCAGGATTGGGGGAAGAACTATGGACTAGAATGGACTTAATGGTATTCTATTGTACAACATATTGTGATTCTAGCAATGGAAGAAATTATAACAGTGAGGTGGAACTGGTAGCCACTGGACACTTTTGGGGCAGGGAGGGGATGTGCAGTTGAAATACAGGGGCTTTTTTGGGACTTGGGGGTTGTCCTGAGTGCCGTTGTGGTGACGGAGTAGGCCATTTTAAATCAGTATATACCATTCAGAACTGTGTGGGAGAGAGTGTGGTCTACGATGAGAACTGTGGTATATGCTTGGTGGCAAGGCCCCAGGATGTGTATATTCATTGAGGGTGATGAGCCACACTGATGAAGGATGTTTGTGTGGGATTTTGTGGGAGGTGTGGGAGGTGGGAAACATGGGAATCCCTGTAATTTCTGTGTAATATTTAGGTAATCTAAGCACCCTTTAAAATATATATATAAATTTAAAAGAAATTTTAAAAATAAAGGAAAAATATTGAAAAATAAGAAAAAATACTAATTAGCTAAAGAGAGTTGCTATATAAATTATGATGTAATACCAGTTATGAACACTATGTAACATTATTTTAAAATATTGAAAGACACAACTGGGGAAATTTTGTATACATTATATCTATATTTTTTAAAAATTGGGAAAAGACTAGAAGGAATATATCAAATTTTAACTTGTTGTGTATTACAGTGGAGAAATTATGAGCCTTCCAACACATTCTGCTTTTTTATTTCCCTATACCTATTATTATTTAGTCAACTGATACAGTAATAAATGTATAGCATATGATGATAAAATATTCAAACATAACAGAGTTAAAGCTTTTTGATTACCAACCTTAATCCTATTCATTCATATTGTCAAGTGCATAAAGATATAAAAATACACATCCTAGAGGTAACTTCTCTTATCATTTTGGTGTGCCTACTCTTGAAGTCCTTTTTCTAATAATTTATTATACCTATTGTCATGTGTATGTTTACATAAACAGCATCATGTTATATGGATTGTTTGGTTACATGATTTTTGCATTTAACATTGTACCTTAGAGATCCTTCTGTGTGAATATATATGTCTATGTCATTATCTATCTCATTATTTCTACTGTCAGATCATATCCCATGCTAGATTATTTAACCATTTTTCTATTAATGGACATTTACGTTTCTTCCATTTTTTTTGCTATTACAAAATTATGCAAAAAACATTAAAACATAAATCTTATTTTGCAGTTCCCTAATATCCTTAATATGGTTATATTGATTTTATAATGAAAAGCACATTTCAAAACAAAATTATTTGATTATATTAAGAAAAAGAAAATCAATCATGCACCCTATAATCAATGAGAGGAAAAATGTACTTTGGACTGGAAATTCTAATTATTATATATTAAATGCACACCCAAATGGTTCTCAAAAAAAAAAAAAACTTTTGGTTAGGATTTGGAGAAATAAGAACACTCACTCACTGATGGTGGGAATGTAAGGACAACTCTAGGTACTGAAAATAATTGAAAGCAGGGTCTCAGATATTTGACCACTGTTTTTCATAATAGCATTGTTCACAATTGCCCAAATATGGAAACAGCCCAAGCATCTATCAAGTGATGAATGGATAGAAAAAATATGGTATATACACACAATGGAATATTTTTCAGCATAAAAAGGAATGAAGTTCTGACACATGCAACAATATGACTGAACCTTGAAGCTTTCATGTGGAGTGAAATAAACCAGAACAAAAGGAAAAAAAAAAATAATAAAGTGTGAGGAATTCTGGTGCTGGCTTGCCTCAATCCTTGGGTTCTTGTGCTTGCTCCTCCGTCTACCATTTTACAGTGATTTCTTTCTCCTTGTATCTGCTTTGTGGGTTTCTGCTGATTTCCAGCTTCTTCTTGTGGTCTTTCTGACTCGTTTCCTCCAATTTTTTTCAGCTTATAAAGAACTCTAGTAATAGAGATTAAAGTCCACTCTGCTTCACGTGGGCCATACCTTAATTAATAATACATCTTCAAAATGTACTATTTATAAATGGGTTCACATCCAAAGGAATGTGGATTAAGATTAAAGACAAGCTTTTTGTTAGAATTCAATCTAACAGATCCTGCACTCCAGACTACAGAAAGATGTGTTCTTCCCACATGCAAAATGCATTCACATCATTCCAATAAATCAAAAGCCTTCCATCATTTCAGAACCAACTCTAAATCCAAAGGATCATCAAAATGAGTGTGATCTATCTTGGGACAAAATTCTTCTCCATCTGTGGACCTGTGAAACCTAGGAAACAAGTTATCTGCTTCCAAAGTACAGTGGTAGAACCAGTGTAAGATAGACATTCCCATTACAGAAGGAGAAATTGGAAGGGAAACCAGGATCACAGGTCAGCATGTCTGAAACCAAGAGAGCCAAACTCCATGCTCTTCTGAAAAACTGGGATGTGGTGCCCACCTTTTCCAAGTATTGGGGTGGCAGTCACACTGTCCTCGAACACCAGGGTATATGCCCTATCATCTCTGAACACCAGGTTTACAGTCAGGTTCTCCCCAAATGCTGCAGTACAGGCCCCACATTCTTTGAGCATTAGAGTTATGGCTGAACTCTCCTGAAACACTGGGACTGAAAGCTCACCTTTCTAAAGGCCCAACAGAAGTCTCTCTTAGCTGGAAGACATCTCTTTGATCCAGACCTCTGATCTCATGGTCCTGCAATTGAAGTCATTTTTCTTTCATTTCATTTCATCTCCATTCCTTTCAGTCCAGGCTGATAGTACTTTGGTTCATACAAAATTCTCAAAAACTTATCAGTTTTGCATGCAGTTCAACAGGGTCCAAGCCACCAGACAAAAAGATTGTCTACAGATCCTTTCTGTATAAATGTATTTCCTTCCTCTGAAAAGCCTGACTGGATCCATGAGCCATACACTTAGTCTCCTTAGCAAAGGATGGTTCAGCTAAACCTTTATGGGGAGCCCTATCCTCTGGAAACTCAACTCTTAAGGGCTCGGGGAAGGCCCTAATAGAGCCATTTCTGGCCCTTGTACCAGAACATGCTTTCTGGATAGGCTGAGAATTATCCAAATCATCAGTTGTGGGTTCCTTTTTGCTTAACAGTTCAAGCCTCAGTGTATTCTGTTCCTCTGTCATTTTCCTATAATCAGCAAGGAGGAACTAGGCTGCCTTTGAATACTTAGCTTGGAAATTTCTTCAGCTTAATATCCAAGTTCATTCTTTATTAGTTCTTTCTTTCTGCTTTCCTTCAACATCAGAACACAATTTTGCCAAATTTCTTTGCCACTTTATTACTAGTTTCTAGTGACACATTCATCATTACATTCTAAAGACCTCACTAGAAGCACCTTTACCATCCACCTTTATACTAACCTTCTGTTCATTAAGAATTATGTAATCTCTAAGATGTCAGTAAAATCTCCAGCTCACTTATATATGAACCCTCACCAGAAATGCCTTTGATATACATATCTATTCCAACCTTTTCTTCAAAGAAATTTATGTTTTTCCTATCAAGGGCCTCAACATTCTTCCAGCCTTTATACATTACTCAATTTTCAAGCCACTTCCAAATTTTAGGTAATTTTAATAGCACCAGCCCACTTTCTGGTACCCAAAATTCTCTTAGATATCCAGAGCTTCTTTGATAAATACCAGACAATGGGTTGGCTTAAGCAAAAATATTGGATCATGGTTTGAGAGGCTAGAGGTTCAAAATCAAGGCAATGTCAAGGCCATGGTTTCTTCTCAAAGTCTATGGTGTTTTGGTATTTGTTTGCCACAATCCTTCGTGTTGCTTGGCTTACATTTCTGCTACCCCTCATTCGGCAATTTCTGTCTCCTTGCGTCTGCTTCTCTCGTTTCTACTGACTTCCAGTTTCTTCCTTTGGCCTCTCTGACTCACTGTATTGGAATTTCTTCTTCTTAAAAAGGCCCCTAGTACCCGTGATACAAATTAAGGTCCATTTTGCTCCACTTGTGCTATACCATAATCAATGATACATCTTCAAAGGACCCTATTTGCCACTGGGTTCACATCCATAGAAACAGTTTAAGAACATGCCATTTTGGGAGATACATAATTCAGTCTACCACAGCAATCTACTTTCAACACTGGCTCCAAGTCATCATCCTACTCTCCCTTTATCTTAGAGTTCTAAGTTGGCCCCAAGATTCCAGGTCTCCGGTCTATAAGACTTTTATAATTTCTCTCCTTGAGTGTGAGCAGGATCTGTGAATATGATGGGGTGTCACTCCTATTACTATGCTACATTATTTAGGCTTCATATTATATTGGAAAGAGATTCTCCTCTTGGCTTGGAAGATTCAAGCTGCTCTCTTGTGAAAGAGCCCTTTGTCTAGGACTTGAAAGTGACTTGGAGGAATGAAACCCTCTGTGAGAGAAACCCTCAGCAGCTAGCCAGCAAAAAAAAATGGGGATTGAGTCCTACAACACAAGAAACTGAATTCTGCTAACAACCTGGATAAGCTTGGAAGAGGAACCCCAGCTCAAATGAGAATACAAATGACTGATACTTTGATTTCAGCCTGGTGAGACTCTGAAGAGAGGACCCAGTAAGCCATATCCCAGACTCCTAACCTACAAACACTGAAAAAAATGAATGTGTTGTTTTAAGCCTCTAAATTTGTTACATGGTAATAGAAAACTAATACATCCCTCAAAGCCATCTTACCTGATCGTCATTCTCTGGCTCCTCAGTCTAAAGTACTCCAACCCACACAATCAAATAACTACTATGTTGCCTTGCTTGTTTTCTTCATGGAACTTATCACCATCTGCAGTTATATATTTTCTGGTTGGATAATTAAAAACTCATGTAACACCAAAAATAATTGCACTCTACCCATAGGATCTAAGTCCACTCTCATCAGAAACAGAGTGGGTATCAATGTCCTAAAATCCTCAAGATTGAGGATTGAACAAATATAAGGGGGGAATGCAGCTAGAGACTAAAGTAGACCTTATTATTATTCTAGTAGTGGAAGAATTTGTTTCACTGATATAAAGGCAGTGGCCACCAGAGATTCTGAAGGGAGTGAGAGGGGAAAATAGATGTAACATGGGACAGTTTGGGGACATTGGAATTGTTCTGAATGACATTGCAATGACGGATACAGGCCATTATATATTTTGTCAAAACCTATAAAAAAGTGCGGTGCAAAGTGTAAACCATAATGTAAACTATTGAACATGGTGAGTACCAATACTTTAATATGTGTTCGTCAATTGTAACAAATGTACCACACTAATGAAAGATGTTGTTAATGGGGAAAAGTATGGGATGGGGACGGGGTGGGTTATATGGGCATCCCTCTATATTTCCGGTGTATCATTTATGGAATCTAAAGCTTCTTTAAAAATAAAGTAAAATAATAAAATAATGAAATAAAAATTGCACTTTATGAATGTATCAGTCCTTGTTTCTTATTCATTTAAAACTCATTCTCATCCCATGAAGAAAACAGAATAATTATGTATTTTACCGAGGCCATTCTGGAACATTGATATATTAAGTAATCCTTTCAAGAAAACATAATTGTCAAATGGAAAAGTTGGGATTTAAATCCAGGTTTTTCTCTTTCAGTAGCTCTCATCATATTATTCTGCCTTACATAATATATTTCACATTTTATATTATTGTTCCTGTAGCCATTTAATTTATTAGTGTACTCTTCTTACTGGAAATTCTGGCATTTTCCCATCCAAAGAAAGAAAAATAAAAGGTAACAAGTTTATGATCTCATATATAGATCTAAGGATTTATTTTGAATACTTTATAACAAAATATGCTTCTCATTTTTCACACGATGATTGAAATGACCAAAATAGATGTTTCTTTTGGAATATAGTTTACATTAAACTATTAAAGCAATAAAAGCAGAAAATCCAGAGAGACACTTTAACTCTATGAAGATCAGTTGCAAAATCGTTTTTCTATATTACATTGGAGTCTCCAAGGGATTTGTTTGATAGATATGGCATGAAATAACAAGCAAAACATTGCTAGAAACAAACTATAACTGTTATAAATGCAAATTATTTTCTTATTAAAAAGCAATACATTTTTATTGTGTAAAATTTAGACAATATTTATTTTTAAAAATCTAAGCCTCACATGCAATCCCACGAATCCAGAGATAGCAATGGTAATAATTTGGCTATAAGATTTCAGTATTTTTCTGTATTTATATTGATGCAAATGGGTTCATATTACACAATATTTTTAGTTTTTTTTCCAATTCACAATATATTGCAAAGATCTAGTCATTGCATATTTCTCTATATTACTATATTAATTATTATATTTTAATAGATGAATCCAGGAGAATTTTTCAATTGTATAACTAATTTAATGTACAAGTGGGAGAAAATTCTTGTATATTAAAAAATATGAGCACATTCATAGAATCAGAATATATAGGTTAACAGGGGATGGAGTAGGAATAGGGAATGGGAGGTTAAGCTTTAAATGTACAGGGTTCCTGTTTGGAATGATGGAAATGTTTCGGTAATGGTTGGTGGTGATGATAGCACTACGTTGTGGATGTAATTAACAGCACAGAAATATATATCTGAATGTGATTAAAAGGTGAAATGTTAAATTGTATATATGGTAACAATACATTTAAAAAATTCCTGTAAGTATACTATACAAACACTGAACCCTAAGTTAAAACATGAATTATAGTTCATAGTACAATTATAAGAATGTACTATCGTCATTTGTAACAAATGTTCCACACCAATGCAAGGTGTTAATAATAGGATGGTATATGGGAATTCTGTTTTTTATATATGATTGTTACATAAACCCACAACCTCTCCAATAAAAAAAAAATGCACAAGCCCCTTGACATATTTTCATGATAAATTCTTAGTAAATTGTAGTATCAAAAGGAATATATATGTACATACATACACACACATATATATATATATATATACATATACATACAATGTGTATATGTATACTGAAAATATTCTATGTAAATTATATATCCATCCATAGGTTGCATCTAAGCATGCCCATCCTCACCCAAATTGAATTTTGACATTTTCAACATCACTAACAAATAAATAAAACTGACAAATCAGTTAAGTCATATGTGTTAACTCATTTTATTGAAAAATGTGTACTTCTTTTATCACGTTATTTTTTTCCTAAAGTATTTTTTTCTTTCTGCACGTTTTCTGCATGCTCTCAATATGTTGAAGTTTTTTTTTCCTTCTCTGCTATATGGCTCTGACACACGTTTCTGTATCAACACTTTTCATTTAAGACTTGACATTTTAAATGTATACTTTATCTACAGAGTCAAAATTGACTATACTAACTGTTTCATTTAAATGGAATCATACCAAAAAAGGTATACCTCATTACTAAATAAGGTGTAACAATATAGATTGCAATTATGAAATCATTAATGAAATATAATATATAGACTGTCCAAAAGGAAAAAACTATAAATCTTATTTTAAGTTGATACCAACTGCATTAGTAGACAGTATTTTCAAGCCTATGTATTGCTTCCCCCTATCTAGTTATTTCTATAAAGATTATCCTCCTTATTTTCTAGGCCCCAGAGTTTTGGTCTCATCTCAATTTGTCCTTCCAAGCTCTTTCTCATTTTATTTCTAGCTCTCTCTCCTATAGTAACAGGATATCCATATTACTGACTTTGTAATTATTTTTTTTCAAATTTTAGAAAAGGTAAAACAAAACCATAGGTGGAGGAAACATAAAGATACTGATTTCTCTGTGTTAAGATGGGAGGGTCTATGGATTGGCTGGGGAAAAAAACATAAAACATTTTCTGGGTTGATGTAAATATTCTTTACTTCTCTAGAGGGGTGCTTTATTTGAATGTGTCCATTTGTAAAAATTAATCAAACATATCCTTAACATTTTTGCATTGCTTTGAATATTAATTTTACAAAAAAAAAAAAGAGAAAATAATGAGGTTAACATCTATTTTACAGAAAGTTGTTAAATGCAAAAATATAAATAAATATAAAGTCATAGGGGAAAAGGTTAAAACCTTTATTCTTTTATTTATAAGCTTCCAAAATTATCTATAGACTCACACACAATAAGAATAATGAGGAAACAACACATTTACACTCGCTACAACCTCATCTTTCCTAATAATCTTACTATTTCAATGAATTATGACATTACTTGATATTTGTAACATTTGTAATTTTCACATTCTGTCCAATAACTTTGTTTTTAAGAGTTGTTTAAT
Organism: Tolypeutes matacus; assembly: GCA_026826555.1. Taxonomy (NCBI): domain Eukaryota; kingdom Metazoa; phylum Chordata; class Mammalia; order Cingulata; family Chlamyphoridae; genus Tolypeutes; species Tolypeutes matacus. Next base: position 9,987,370 of record JAKSZT010054030.1, read on the forward strand.
GTTAGTTTTGTAATATCTGGATTACTACTTTATTTTTTATACTTACTTCTCCAACAAACCCCTTGGTTGCTTTGATTTTATCATCAATACATATTTCAGGGAAGACGGATTATAATTTTAGGAAGAGAAACTTTCTATTTTTTTTTTTTTAAGGAGGTACCAGGGATTGAACTCGGACCTGGTACATATATATGTGAGGCAGGCACTCAACCACCGAGCTACACCAGCTCCACAGGGAAGGGGCACTTTCTTTCTCTGAGGAATCTGTGTATATTGAGCTACTGTCACCTAGCATTAAATTCTGTCATAAAAAAAAAACTGAGTCTAGCCAAATGTCCCACCCTGACTGGAGATTTTATTTAATCATTTTGCCTGATTACCACAATAATTTTTGCTTTATTCTTTTTTGTTTGTTTGTTTTAGTTACTTAGGACAGTAAAAATAATTAATTTGGGAAATAGGGGAAGAACAGAGCTTGCTGAGAAATGGGAGAGAGACAGAAATATGTACCAAGATTTGTTGGGGGCTCCTCTAGGCAGAGAGAGCCTGCTTTATTCTTGAATTCCACTAACATTATCAGGATAAGTCACAATATTTAATAGTATACATTTAATGCATATTAGAACTTGAGATACCTTTCCAATATGCAGATTAATGTCATCGTCCATGTCATGAATATTTTCTTCTATTTTTTAAAGAATATTTTTGGTTATTTTTTCATTTCTTGTTTAGGAACAGCAAAAATGTGTATAAATAGTTTCCTTTGACCCTCATGTATCATATTTTCTTTCAAGTAATTTTTTAGCTCTTTTATTTTCTGTAGTTATTTAAAGTTTTGACTATGTTATAGTGTAAGCAGGTCTGGTTTTGCAGTCAAAGGCATAGATTCTATCCTTGCTTAATTACTTTTATCAGTCAGCATCCAGATAGAAACCAGAAAGCACCCTAGATAATTAATATATAATTTACTGTAAAGAAATAATATCAAGATCTTAGCTAGAAAACCAGATGTAACTAAGTAAATGAAAAGGCAAAAGAAAACCCCAATGGTATTATGGAGCTAGAGACTGCAGGGTATAGCTACGTCTACTAGGGCTGGAAAACCCAAAAGAAATGGTTAGAATGTTTTAACTTAGGAACATGGAAGAGGGAGCCTGAAGAACTGACACTCATACATCTGTGGAAAAGTTGCTGCTTTGTTCTGGCAGTCCTTCTGTGGAACAAGATAAGACTAGCAGCTAAATTTTAGAACAAAAAACAAACTACAGACAGGTTTCGACTAGGTATCACTACGACAATTAACTGCTACTGATGGGGTGAAGAAGCGAAACTGTAGTGCCGATGAGAAATAAGAAACTCCAGGGAAAGATGTGTTCCTCCCGCTTTCCAGTTTCACTACTAGGCTCTCTATTGGAAGAGATTTAGAGAAGTGCTTGGTGATACTGAAGAGTGCCAGCCACATCTTTGCAAATTACAGGCAGAGGAGTAGGATTAGAGTCGAGAGACAATTGTTTAATAATGAGCATGCCACTTGACTATTGCAAGGACAATTATGATCTTAAGCCTCAATTTCTTACCTTCAAAAAACAGATGGATAGCTAGCTAGCTAACTAGCTAGCTAACTAGCTAGCTATAAAGCTAGATAGACCCACAAAATGTTTAATATATGTGCATATATGTGCATATATGTATATGCATGTACATATATAATAATTCAAACACACACATACATGCACACACGTGTCCTATACCAGGCCAATAGATTTATTTGATACTAAATGTGGGAAAAATTATCAGGGTACCCTAATCAAAAAATATATGGCTTTTAAATATTTGTAATGGAAGATAGAAGCTGGAATCAGTGCAAATTTTGTTTTCATGTAGCTCAGTTTTAATTTTGTTTCAAAAGAGGAATTCTTTGAAGTTTATATTGTGCTTATAGTACAAAAATATACTAACCACAAAGTATAAATTAAAAGTGTGTCTTATTACATGACATATAGTATGATCATAGATAATATCCAAAATTGCAATTCTACTGGAAACATTTTCACATTTAGCAACACATAAATATGTTCTTAGTCTATACTTATGTTATTTAATTTGTGGAAAATATGGACCATCCAAATATAGGTAGGAAGTTTTGGCAAAGATGTAGGTACATTGCAGGATTATTCTGAGGATCAGATTGTGTGTGTGGAGGGGTGGGTGGGTGCGTGGGTTTATGTGACAGAGAGTAATACTTAAAATTGTGAAATATTATATATGTACATTTGCATATTAAAAGTGATTGTCCAATTGCGAATATTCTCGCTGTCCTGATTTTGTGATAATCATAGTAGGCTAAACATTCGCTATCTTAGAAATCATGCATGTGTCCCCAGACCCAGTTTTTCTCCCTACGTCTGGTTTTTAGAATGCTGGTGATAAACTAAACCTGATTTATTATATGACCATCCTGTATGGAAAAAGACTGTAACTTTGGGTATCTTTGGTCAACCTTAAGAGATATAGTAGGGGGACAGATGTAGCTCGGGTGGTTGGGCGTCCATCTCCCATATGGAGGGACCTGGGTTCAATCCCCAGGACCTCCTGGTAAAAAGAAAAAAATAAAAATATAGAAGGTGCATGGGCCACCAGGCCTTGTCTGCGGGTGAACCACCAAGCCCTGTCCATGGGTGCGCTGTCAGGCCCCATGCGCAGGTGAGCTGCCAGGCCCCGCAAGCCACACAGCAAGATGATGACATAACAGGAGAGTGACACAAGGGAGAGCCAAGACGAGATGCACTGGAAAACCAGGAACTAAGGTGGCGCTGGTGGTAGGACACCTCTCTCCCATGTTGGAGATTCTGAGGATCGAATCCCAGTGAAGACAGGAGGAGAAGGATGAGAAGAGAGGGCAGGAAATGGACACAGATAGTTGACCAGTGAATGGGCACAGAAACAGCAAAAACGGGGTGGGGGGGAGGTTAAAAATGGATAAAAGTAAATAATTAAGTAAATCCTTTAAAAAATGTATAGGGGAGGAAGATACAGACTATAATTAGTAGTAATATTTTGATGATACTCTTTCATGACTTGTTGACAAATGTTTTACAACAATGCAGGGTGTTTGTGGGAGGGTGATGTGTGGGAGCCCTGTATGATGTTATGCATGTTTGTTTGGTAAGATCATGATGTTTACTGAACACTTATAGCTTATGTATGTTCATGTATGAATGATATACTTCAATAAATTGTTAAAAAAAAAAAAAAGTGATTGCCCAGTGTATCAGAGTTTGACTGATTTATAAATATTTTCCCACATGTGGTTCTTCTGCCCCTTTTATTTGAACCTATAATTTGCACTATACCCATTAAATATATGTCTCAGAGGCCTAGAGCTTCCGGCTGTTCATTTGCCAGGTGAGCCCTGAATGTCAGCAGAGTTGCAGCCAGCACCTACTTTCTAGTTCATTGGACTCGCCCAGGACGACTAACAAAAGGATGATGATGGGCAGTGCCCATCCCAAAAAAGAGAGTATCTACAACTGCAAGCAAGACAGTTCCATCCATCTGCTGTGTGGGATCTAAGCTCACTCTCAATAAGGAAGCAGCATGGGCATCATCATCCTAAAATCCTCAAGATTGAGTAATGAAAAAACATAAGGGGGGAATGCAACTATGCACAAAAGTAGACATTATTGGGAAGCGGCTGTGGCTCAATCAGTGGGGCTCCCGTTTACCATATGGGAGGCCATGGGTTCGGTTCCCGGGGCCTCCTGGTGAAGGCAAGCCCGCCCGTACGGCGTGGTTAGCTGACCCAGCGAGCACAAGCAGCAAGGGGGGGATAAATGAATAAATAAATAAAATCTTTAAAAAAAAAAAAGTAGACATTATTATTCTTGTAATGGAAGAACTTATAAATTGATATAAAGACAGTGGTCACCAGAGATTCTGAGGGGGGGGGGGAGGAAAATAAGTGTAATATGGGGCATTTTGGGGACATTGGAATTGTTCTGCCTGATATTGCAATGATAGATACAGGCCATTATACATTTTGTCAAAACCTATAAAATTGTGCTGTGCAAAGTGTAAACCATAATGTAAACTATAGACCATGGTTAGTAGCAATTTTTCAATATGTGTTCATCAACTGTAACAAATGTACCACACTAATGAAAGATGTTGTTAATGGGGGAAAGTGTATGTGGAGGTGTGGGGTATTTGGGAATCCCCTATATTTTCGATATAACATTTATGTAATCTAAAGCCTCTTTAAAATAAAGGGAAAAAAGTGTATTGTGACACATAGATAAAATTTAATTAATGTCTTTCCATTTATTGATCCAAAAAGACTTTTAAGCAGCTTTTTTTAAAACAGAAGCTGGTGTTCAACCACTGAGCTATACCCGCTCCCCTAAGTAGATAATTTTTAGTGACTAAATACCAGCCATTGTGCTGAACAATGTATTACATTTTCTCATTTAATCCTTTAAAAATCACAAGGGCTAGAAACTTTTATTATCCCTTTTTCATAAATGAGGAAACTGAGGCTAAGTTTACAAAACATGCTCAATATCAAGGAATTGGTGGCAGTAAGATTTTAATTTAAGTTTATTTGTCTCCAAAGATATAGTTCTTAATAATTCATTCCACATTCCTACAGCAATGTGTCGTTTTACATATGCTAAGCTTGGGGCTATGTCACTTAGTATGATAAGGGTTTTTGTTTTGTTGTGTTTTGGGTACCTCACGATCATGTAACCTGAGTATAAAGCCAGTAACACTTGAGTCCTAATGTAGACAGGTGATTTAGGTCAGCAGGGCAGCACTTTTCTCCCCAAGCTCTAGAGGACCTTGCCTTTTGGAAAACATTTTAAAATACCTCATTATATATAGCATGAGGCACTATGCTTTGAGGAAAAAGGGCATTTTTCCTTAATTGGCTTCAAATCAAATAAACTCTAAAGCTAAGGAAGGATCACCTTTAGGATATCAAGGTAAGGAAAAAAGAAAATAATCTTTTAACAGATTGCCTTGTTGATAGCATTTTGCAAATATACAACAGAATAGATAGCACAGCACTGTATTCTTACAGTGCATAGGACAGAAACTTTTCATTTCATGCTTCCTCTTAGCATGCTACCGTGGTTTCACTAGGATAGTACTTACCTTTCACACAGAGAAAAGAAGAACAGTATATCAGTTATTGTTGTGAAGAAGCCCTGAGTCAAAGTCAATGTTTATTTCACTCTACAACATAGAGAGAGATAGTAGAGTCACCCCCAAATACTGGAAAGCAGAGAAAAGATGTATTTTTCTGAGTTATTTCTTATTTATTGCCCCTTCTCTCTTTACATTACAGCCTTGCTGTCCTTATCTCAACAAACTTGCGCACACACACTCACAACCACAGACATATGTTAAGCTTCTTGTTTACCATGTTCATGTATATCGTGGAGGGTTACAGTTAAATTTCCTTATTAAAATAACTAATGCAAACTTCACTATTTCTTTCAGGTACCATTTTCCAATCTCCAGTTAACCTTTTGAATTAATACTTTTAACCAGACCTATATTTTAACAGAACTCGGTTCCTCCTTGTCCTTTATAGAGGATATAGCAGATTCTGCACCTGAACTTAACTGAGTATATATAATTCCATCATTAGTGTACTCTTAAAGCATTGTTTTTGTCTGTTTCTGTCTGAATATCCCACACACAGTGACATATATGGCCTAATCCTCTTATAAATTGCCAACTCTAATCATGTCTAATTTTATATATTCAGGTGAAATGATAAAGAATCAGAATTAATTTCCCAGAGGCATTTTCAAATTTTAAATTATATGCAGAATCTCAAAGAAAAAAGAAATTACTCTGAAAAGCCTCTTTCTTGCTCCTTCACTATTTCTCTCTCCCATGGAAGAGTAGCAGGAATTATAATGATTATTTGTTATCATCACATGTTATACTTTTGTTTCTCTCATTTTGACTCAGAGTAAGTGACTAAAACATAAATTAATTTTATCTTTGTTTTAAATTTTAAAATGCATGCAGAAAGATACAGATTCTTATTAATCAATGAGTTTCATACAGAGATAAGTTATATGCCATGGAAAACCCATGTTTTAAATATATATATGCGTGTGTGTGATATTGCAATCCCAACTAACAATTCCAACCATTTAATCAGAGATTCAGGGGCTGTTTTGGCCAAATAATCAGAGGTAAAACCCAAATATGAAGCCATTATGCCCTAGCATCCATCTGTAAAATGAATAATTCCTATTTGATGTTACTGAACTTCAGAACTGCCAGCTTGAATCTCTGATTATCTTATGGAATGAACTAACGGTCACAATCTCAGACCATGGGGGAAGATTTATTTGACTTCCACATTTTCAATACCTTTTGTTATTATGACAAAGACCAACAGGTGTGTATATGTATGTGTGTGTTTTCCACTGAATTAGACCACCCATTTCACATCAAACAAACTTCTTCATGCTATGCTATTCCACAACAGTCTCTAAAATTATGGCACAACATGACTGCTCTGTAGGCACATTTCAGAGTTTACCAATGTCTTGGCACTTTACCTTGTAATCATGTCATTGTTGTGACAAGACATCAGAACAATGCATTATATCATATCTTTGAACAATTTTACATTGAATCCGGGTTTTCTCACTTTTTTATTATTATGCTGCAAGTATTACTTTTATCTTGTACATTTATACCCATCTTTCATAGGATAGTGTTCCGTAATACCCCACTTCATTTATCCCACCAAAACACGCTTGTATTTAGGGGTTTTACTCATTTTTTTGTTACAAAATCTGAATGATGCTTCATTTTCTAACTTCCTCTTTCTTAAGTCATTCTCCTGAATTCCTCCAACATTCCTCATCAAAAGCCATCTTTTCTAAGGTAAAATTATGAGCACCAATAAGAACTGGCATATATTTACTGCATGGTGAGTCAAAACATATGAAAAACCTTAAAATATGTGTACCCTTTGACTAGTAATCAGTGTCTGAAAACATGATATAAGAATATAGTTAAGTATCTGGCAAATATGTCATTAAAATGATGTACATTCTATCACGGTTTACCATATCGAAATTTTAGAGACTACTTTGATATATAACTAATAGAAATTAGTGAAATAAAAAGTAATATAGCCTTAAAATAGAATTCTATTTAAAATTCATAAACAGAAAGGTATTAATTGACAGGGTTGATATTCACAATGTGGTCTATGGTTGGTGGCAAGGCTCCAGGATGTGTAAGTCCATTGAGGGTGGTGGGCCACACTTGTGGGAGATGTTTGTGTGGGATGTGGTGGGAGGTGTGGGAGGTGGGCAACATGGGAATCCCAGGGGGTTCTGTGTAATATTTTCGGTAATCTAAGCACCTCTTAAAATATATTTATATATATATAAATAACATTTTTGTAAGCAAATGCACATATATGCATATATATTTATATATCATTTTACAAATAGTGGTATGTATTGTGAAAATTTTGATTTTTACCCACAATAAAAAATAAATAAATAAATAAATAAATAAATAAATAAATAAATAAATGAAAGCTTACAAAAGAGTATGTAACCAATAATTTGATTTTGCATATTTTGCACATATAAATATGGAATATATGTTAAAATAGCATAGGTTATTAGTTTATGAGTGGTTATCATTATTTTATTCTACTTGCTATAAATTCATCATATTTCCTTCTGTGAGCATATAATCAATTGTATAATAACAAAATAAAAATTTGATTCCATATTTAGAGGGGAATCTACCATTGTGGTTACCTCTTAAGGGTTTTGAGATGGGGGGAAATCTGAGCAGTTGTTTAGATAGTTTTTTGCCATTAGAGAATATATGGATGCCAAGGATTCTAGCTTGATAAGGTAGCAATGCACAGTGAACGGGTGCCTGACTTTTCACTCATGACAGCATTAACTGATTGGGGAATGGTGATTTTTGTAAACTGACGGCGACTGTCCACACAACGTTCAACTTTGCATGATGTAAATACTTATTCGTAACTATTAAAGGATGTTAAATGTTTCCAGGTAGCCAGCAAACTGGAAAAATGGAAACCAAACTGAACACAGAGCTAAATTAATTCCCATAGCTATAATGTTAATTTAGGATATGAAAAAATATAAGAAACTTATTAAGCATAGGTAACATGTTATTGGAGATTTTATTTAAACTATCACTTAAATTTAAAAATTTTTAGGACAAAATAAAATAATGCTTTTCTGAAATCTAAAACATTATGTAGAGATCTTTCACCAGGTCAGAAGGCAGAAAAACAGAGATAAAAATTGTGAAATAAAAGCAAAAAGACAAGAAATGAGCACTGCTACTGTCTATTGTGAGTTTTAGAAGAAGAAAATCTGAATTCCAGAAAACTTAATAAACATTAAATTGTATTAGTTTGTTGAATATAGCCAATGAGCGAAACAAATAAGCCTAATATTATTACCATATTTTTAGCTTAGGTTTTTGATTAGATGGTTGCAAAAACTAAAAAAATACATATTGAGAGACAGGGTGTAGATACTCAGCAGGTAGAGGGAATTATGAGCCAACATTAGATAGAGGAGATGAGAGAAGGTATGGGAACAGAAAGCAGATAATACTGGTAAGCTAATAACTAAGCAATAATCAATATAAGGTAGCAAATAGAGAATTATCTTTCCACATGTTTGAGAAATAAACTGTAAAAATGCTGCAGTGATTAGAGGTGAACTAGGGTAAATAAATCTTTTTAAAAATGGCAATAATGAATATGAGCTATGTGCAAAGAGTGAAGATCCAGAAGATAAAAATAAATTCAATGGAACAAATTCTTAAATTATATGGCCCTTAAAACTTATGGTAAGGAACAGCAACAAGGATTTAATTTAGGAAGAGAAGGACCAATCATTTTATCTCATAAGGCTAGATAAAGAGAGCTTGTTGGTACAAAGGGGAAATTTGTGGGAAAGTACACAAGATATCTCCAGTTTTATTACAGAAGGGTCTTCTTTTAACAGTAAGATTGAAATTTCTATTAATGGCCTTATTGTTTGGAAGAGTTTTTGAAAAATGAGAAAGGAGTTTATAAAGGTCAAATAAATGATTGTTAAAAGGTCCTGGAGAACTATTTCATTTAAAATTCAGGAATTTTAGTGAAACAACCTAGTTGAATGATTTTATCGAATTGCACTCAAATGTGATCCAAATGTGGATTGTAACAGTGATCCAAGCCTTTTTATTTCTTTTTCTTTTTCTGGTTCATTGTAGCTGAAGTTAGGCATTAAAGAGGATTAAGGGTGCCGGTGAGAGAACATGGATGTATAAATGAGAGGGCACTGATGGAATGAAAGTTCAGCTGGTCTGTATTCTGAGAAATATTGAGGGACCAAGGGAGCAAACTCTACAAGGTCTAGAATCCACACATGGGAGGGAGAAAAAAAAATGAAAAGATATGAGGTTTTGGCCAAAGACTTCAGTGTTGGATTTTAATGTTTATATGATGAATGGTTTGTTGGGGATGAGGATAGCTATGTCAGTGTTTCCTAAAGTGTGGTCAGGAGGGCTATCTGAATCAGAATTGCCTAGGGTTCATATGACAATGGAGCTCATTCCACATCTCACTGAAAATCTGAGGGTGCAGCCTGGGGTTCACCATTGTTGATACAGACACAAAGCCTCGCTTGTAAGCTGTAGTGGAAAAATTATCGACAAAAGGTGTGATCTGTGTCTAGTAAAGAATGTAACCTTGCCCACAGAGAGGTCTGAACTTTGCCTTCATGTCCCGGGAGGTGCTCTGGGACTGTCATACCTAAGAGGAGGGTCTTTGTCTAGAGTCTTTGGGCCCTGTCAACAAGTATAATAATGTGACTTACATTTGGGACTTTGAGTCATGTGGCATCAGCTTGACCTCCAGAGCAGTTGGAGATTGAGGTCAGCCATGTGGGCCGCTGATCATGGAACCCCAATAAAGGCTCAACAAGCACTCCTGGATGGTAAAACTCCATGTCAAGTACTAGGAATAACAAGGCTGTCTATGTCTCCATAGGGAGAGGACAACTGAAAATACCACATTTGAAACTTTCCTGGACCCTGATTATGTACCACTGGACTTGGCTGATTTTAATCTGTATTCTTTAGCAGTAATAAACTTAGCTGTGGGTTTAATGGCTTTCAGAAAGTTCTATGAGCTTTTCTAATCACTTATCAAATCAAACGGTAGCCATAATCACCCCAAAATTTGTAATTGGGGTCAGAAGTGGGGGTGGTTTTGTGGCTGTTCCCTCAAACTTTCAGAACTGGTTAGGGTATGGCAGAAGCTGAGTGAAGGTGAAACTAACTAGAATTTGGAAATTATAAAACTGTGAGGGTAGGATTCTAAAACAATCAAGTCTTTGATATTAATGACAATTGTTGGCACAAAGAGAGAAAAACAGAAGAAGAAATATCTTCTTAATCCATCAAATAAGTGGATGTGGTCACAAATACATATGCCTTTCCTTGCTAATATTTAATAGCTTGAGCCAGGTAACATGTCTGGAGTAAGGATGTGGATAGAGAGAAAGTTAGAATCTGATGGGTTACAGATCTAGAGTAAAACCTCAAACATAAGGGCTGGCCTTTACAGGGTGACCAGGTTATTCAATGTGACTTCCACAAATAGGAGTGCAAAGGTCGTGATTAAAGTCACTAGTCTTTAATGTATAAAAAAGTTCAATATTCCAATACACCCTAAAACTTGAATTCACCATCTTTGCTCTATCATCATTTCTCCATCCCTGCTCCCCTGGGAGCAAAGTAAAAACTTGGCATTGTTAGAGTTTCCCCCTTCTGAAGTTTGCAGTGATTAATAGGTCACAAGGCCGTGCCTACATGTGCAAAGGCAGCCCATCTCACCCCAAGAATGAACAAAGGATCCATATCACAGTGACCCAGGTGCCACCAACCCCTCTGGCATTCTAAGAATACCCCACCTCCTAGCCCATTAACCCCAAGCCATATATGGGAAGAATTCACTTCTACAGTCAGTCCCTTATTGGCCCCAGGCTGTACTCAGTCTCTAACCCCCTCCCCACGGCTATCGTTTCCCCACCTATTGATGTACTGTTTAAAGTCATATCCACTACCTTCCATGAGTGGGCTGAAGTTCCCCTCCATTGGGAGAGCTTCCTAATAAACTCCCTGTCTGCAATCTTCAGTCTCCACATCCCAGTGAGTACCGCCTTTTTCTCCAACAGCATGGTCTTGAGGTTTTACTTAAAGGAACTAAGATGAGATAGGGGGCAAGATGGCGTTGGTGTAGGAGGGCGCACACTGCGGGCTCCCAGGGCAAGGCAGATTGGGGACGGGGTCCTGCCCGGGGGTCTGTGCTGTGCACGCGTGGAGTGAGAAGCTTGGGACATCTATCTGCGCGGATCAGCGGCGTGGACCAAACGGTGGAGATTCGTGAGTTTTGAGGCTGCCGGTGGAGGTTGGCACAGGCGGCTGAGCCCCGCGGTTACGGAAATAAAAAATAAAACGGCCATTTGGAGCCGCGGGCGGGGGCGAAAAAGTTTTATTTTCTGGGGAGCTGGCTGCCTGGCGCCCCTTGGACCTTGTGTGAGCAGAGCAAACAAGCTAGTCAGCACCCGGTGAACCGGAGGGGGGATTTTGGTCAGGCAAAGCAGCTGATCTCCCTAGCCACCCAGGGATAAGACCCGGGCCGCTGCGGAGCCAGGAGGAAGGGACACTTCCCAAAGAAGGGAGGGTTCGGTTGGAAGACAGGGAAGGGTATTTTATATTTTTAGACATCGATCTGGCTGCCTGCACCGCCCCATAGCTTTGGGGAGCAGATAAGCCGAACTGAAGCAGCACCAGGCTGAGAGCAGACGCGAATCTGCACTCAAACTGATTTACTGAGCAGCCCGGTGACGCTGGAGCTCGGCGCCAGAAGGGGCGGAATCCGCCGTCTTTAGCAATCTTCACTGACTAACATCAGAGTTTCAGCTAACCTGGGCAGTCCGGAAAGTGGGACGTGCTTGATTAATTTCCACAGGCCCACATAGGGTCCCTTCCGTTAGAAGAGGAATTATTTTGGGTCCTGCATTTGGCTAAAAAAAAAAAAAAGTGAGGTCACCTCAACAATTGAAAAATGGATTCTTTTTAATTTAGTTTAATGGCTAAAAGCTGCTTCAGGACCTGCATATAGAACCCTGTGGGGAAATTCATTGATAAACACAAGTAGGCAGGAAGGATCCACGTGGACCCTAGGGGTATCATTGACCCCCCTTGTTTCCTTCTTCTTTTTTCTTTTTTTTTTTATTTTCTTTTTATTTTTTATTAGTATTAACTTTTTCCTTTCAGACCTTTCTCTACTATTTTTCTACCTCCTCATAATTCTAGCCTTCTAAATCACTATATATATATATTCCTCCATTTGTTTTCCCAGTCCATTATAGGAACTCCATATTTTTTCCTAGTACTCTACACTGCCTACACAAGTTAAATATTCATCTCATTGAGTCTCATTTTTCCCCTCTTCTAACTTTTATCAACATTTCTATTATCCTTCTGCCTTCCTTACATCTTTTGATTCCTCTGGCCCTAACCTTTTGCCTTCAAGGGA